>CM077239.1:14222916-14785416 GCA_039654775.1 Spinibarbus caldwelli | reverse complement strand
ACACAGCACTTGCTGCAAAAGGCTGTCTTAAGATCGTGAAGAGACATTTCAGGAGCTGAACAGGAGGATCCCTGGGGTCCATGGGATATACCACCTTTCCCACACAACCTTATCTAGCCTTATTACTCTCAGTACTTGGTCACATGACCACACATAAATCAATAGACTGACAAATAAAAGGCCTGAAACTGAGTCGATTTCACTGTGCACATTTATTAAGTATGTTCTCATGAGATTAAACAGGATCAAGCCTGGTGTGAAAGTTTCTAACCTGCTAGATTGACACAGTTTGATGTTCTTCAGTTCAAACATGCATGTTTGTACAGCTGGAGGTTTCCAGTAAAGTTCATGGTATTCCAGTAAATTGGAGTGTTAATATCAGAGTCAGCTGGTGAGCTGAAGTAAATCCAAGACCTCTTCAACATAACCAGATAGCATGTAACTGTGCAACTTAACGAGAGGCACAAAACACACACACAATTGGACTATTATCAGAATCAAAGTGAATGCTAACTTTGTATAATGTTAGTAATTTAAATAGAAAAAAAAGTATGTTAAAATGCCATAAAGCATGTTAGTGATTTAACATGACAGACATGCATTAATACTGTTTTTTTTTTTTTTGGAAGTGGAAGTATGAAATAATTTATGTACATTACCATTCAGTTGTTTTAAATCACAAGTGACAGTAAAGAAAAATGAATGAAATGCTGTTCTTTAGAGCTCTCATTAAAGAACCCTAATGTCTCAGAATTTCCAAAAAATTCTAAGCAGAACAACTGCTTTCAACGTATTAATATTAAGAAAGGTTTCTTGAGCAGTAAATCAGCATTTTAGAATATTTTCTGAAGGATCATGTGACACTGAAGACTGGAGTAATGGCTGCTGAAGCTTTGCCATCACAGGAATAAATTACATTTTAAAATATAGAGAACTTTCTTTCAAAAACATTACATATTGACCACAAACTTTTAAACTGTAGTGTATCTAAAATTCCCACGTGTCCATTTTAAATTATCTAAGTTTTTTTATGATTAAAATTATTAAACAACTATTTATTTGAAGATTATGTTTCTTATTATTTTAGTTATTAGTTAAGTATACTGTATATTACATTTAAAATTTAGTTACCTTGATGGAGTTTTGTTTTTGTATGGTAACACTGTGCTTTGTCTGTACATGTTTATATGAGTCGTAGTTCATGAAGTGCCAGTTTTGGTGAACTTTAATTCATCATGGAGCCTTCTGTTTTACAACCTGTATAATTGTAGGTTATCATTATAATTTAAAGTACAGAGCAGATATGCGTAGTTAAGGTATCTTGGCACATTAAAATAACACTAGTTGATGCAATACAATTATTAACTATAATAACTATAATAATGAATATAACCTGAAATTTTTTGTCACTAATATCTGGCTAAAACAGCGGCCATTATTTAAATGTAAATTGAACAGGATTTTATAGGGCAGCTTTGTGTATGTTTATGTATATGTGTTCATTCACAGGTGTGTGTGTGTGTGTGTGTGTGTGAGAGAGAGAGAGAGAGAGAGAGAGAGAGGAAGAGTGAGTGTGTGTTAGTCTGTGGATGTTTGCCAAGATGCTATCCAGGGTCCATTTAATCAGTTAATCAATCACTTTAGATAGGATGTGATTGGAAGGAAAGGACAGAAGGAAAAATGTTAGGTAAATATTTGATCAGTTGTCCATGATACTTGACAGCTGTTGCTGAAAGTTTGTCAATGGTTGTGAAAACGCTCTTCATATATATAGCTTAAGACACACATGTAGCTTAATTGTGTACATACTGAGATTTACAGATCACAAAAGAGGAAGTGTCTGTCATATAATCCTTATCAGTACATGTTGTCTTCATTAAAACCATAAAACTAATGCGCCCTACTTTTAGTAATATCAGCTTTTCTTCTATATTTTGAACTAAAGAAAGTCAGTAACATAATTTGTACGTGATATCAGAGCAAATTATAACAATAACACTTCTAAGATTCAGCACACTTCCTCCCCTTCCACAGTGAAATGAGATCCAGTCACTGAACCTACATTGTCACTGGCGTGCAAAGCAGTTGTAAGGTGATAGCTCTGTTATATGTCACCTCATGCATATTTCAGCTGCATAGTGTATTGACACATTTATGTGTGTCTAACAGAGTTTGTGTGTCTCTAGGGGCCAGGCAGCCGGTGCAGGCTTGATCTCAGTCTTGTCACCCCTTTGCTTCTCTCATACCGTGTCTTGAGATGACTTGCACAGCTGGTGAGTTATGAGCCCCTTAGCATCTAGGTATGTGTATGTATGTATGTATGTGTGTATATATATATATATATATATAATATATATATATATATAATCTTATTTTATTTTACATTCTACTTGTGAACAATTCATGTTATTAATGGGATAGTTCACCAAAAAAATGAAAATTCTGTCATTAATTCATCATGTTACTCTCGTTAATGGCAGCAGACAGTGACAGGGAAGAGAAGAATAATTGAATAAAGTCGTTATTTTTGTTTTCTTTGCGCACAAAAAGTATTCTTGTAGCTTCATAAAATTGCAGTTGAACCACTGATGTCACATGGACTATTTTAAGAAGGTCCTTACTACCTTTCTGGGCCTTGAACATGGTAGTTGTGTTGCCGTCTATGGAAGGTCAGAAAGCTCTCGGATTTCATCAAAAATATCTTAATTTGTATTCCGAAGATGAATGAAGATGGTCTTACAGGTTTGGAACGATATGAGGATGAGCAATTAATGACAGAATTTTCATTTTTGGGTGATTTTCTTTAATGTTTGTTTTCCTCATCAATATGTAATAACTTCCTCTTTCTATAAAACAAACTTTTCCCACTAATGTCACTTAGGCCACATGGGTTTGTGGGTAGCATTTGGTCTGGCTCCATTCCGGTATGCAACGCCCATTTTTCACTCAAAAATACATTATAAAAATAACATGGGTTGCAAGCGATAATAATTCGCATTGACTTAGATGAGTTTTTGTTTGCTAAAACAGGCACATAATTATACAATGGATCTGTCTAAGAGACAAGAAATGCTGTATTTTTTTTTATTTCAGCAGTCTTGATGATTACTTTTTTTTTTTTTTAGTGCTCTTGTGTTGTTGTTTTGGTAACACTTGATTTCAATACTCCACTTTAGAGATTTTGCTATCTATACAGAACTTTGGAACCACTTAATATCTTGATATGCTTAATATCTTCTAACACTTTATTTGATGGTCACCCAACAGACTTTCTATTGACTAAGTAACATTTTAGTACATATCAACTTCTACTACCCTAAAAGTTTACTAATACTCTAATGAGAGTTAGTTAACATGTAGTTGCAAATTAATGAGAGTTAGTTGACACGTAGCTTCAAACATACTTATAGTTAGGATAATGTCTTAACCTGTCGTAAGCGTAACCTGATTTCTTCTCGCCTACTGAATATAAAAGGAAGTTCATCTGAGGTAGAGTTTGTGAGTAATTGATCTGCTGGCTTAGTGCAACACTTCAGGCTATGATTCACTTTTATTTCAACCCTCTCTGTACAGTAGCTAATCCAAGGGGGGAAAAATAATGCTTACATTCATATAATGAGAGTTTTCCACAACACAGGCAAAACGGCCTCATATGACCATACACAACAGACATATGCCACTGTAAATATGCTTTTCTCTCAGGTCACAGGTAAATGGCAGTGAACCAGAACAGAGCAGTTCATATCATAACATGCTGGCCAAATCTAGCTAAAGTGTTCACCTCCCCTCGTTTCTCAAGAGGTCAAAGTATTCATTATGTAACACGGCACTATGCTGGAACAGAGCATTCTGGGATAGCACACATTGTACTTTAGTAGACTTAACAAGAAATAAACCAATCCTGATACCATAACCAACCACTTCTTTCTCTGCAGAAAGAAACTGCCTTGGTGCTGCACATTTGTGTTTGTTTCTCTGGCCTTGATTCTTCTTTGCTAGTCTTTTGTCTAGATTGACTCGTTATCATTGCACATATTATGCAATAAGAAAAACAAGTTATACAATGAAAAGAGAAGCCTGGTCTTTGACATTGACACATTGGGATTTTGGCATTTCTTTTTCTCTTTTTCAGTGACTATTTCTGTTTCTTTGTGTGGAAGTGAGTGTCTATGTTCTTTTTGTGTTGTTATCAAAGGAGGATCTGGTAACTGGAAAGAGTCCATCACCTGTAACCACGACCCTTGCTGTGGCATGACTCACTTCTGCCAATAGTAGTTACTGGACACATTACAAAACAACACATGCCTTTTATCCTTTGTAGAGAGAATGAGTGCCATATTATAACACATAAAAAATTCAAGCCCAATTATTAAATATTTATTTTTAATAATAACATATGATAACATATTGTTAAATGTTGCACAGAAAATTTTATATTTTATATGATCTTGTACTTGAAATGTGATGGCTCCATAAACACCTTCCAAAGAAAGCCACTGAACATATTTAAGGTTACTTGATAGTAGGGTGATAGTTATGTGTGATAGTTATTTGATGGTAGGGCGGCACAATTAATCAAAAATAAAATCAGTTGTAATGTGTTGTAAATTTTTATTTGAAGTGCTTATAAACCAACCACTTCTTGTAAACAAAAAGGAAGTCTTTTGGCCTCCTTTTGGTTTTCTGGCAAAATAAGTTTAATGGTTTAATGTTTGAAAATGAAGAAATTACGACAGATATAATAAACTAATATAGTATTGCAATTTTGCAGTACAGTACTACAATAGTAACATTTCTTATTTTGTTTTATATTTTGTATTTTGTAATAATAATTATAATAATAATCGTAATGGTCACACTTTATTTTAAGGTCCAATTCTTGCTATTAACAAACTATTAACTATGACTTTTGCCTCAATAAAATCCTAATTTGCTGCTTATTAATAGTAAGTAAGGTAGTTGTTAAGTTTAGGTATTGGGTAGGATTACGGATGTAGAATATGGTCATGCAGAATATATGCTTTATAAGTACCAATAAACAGCCAATATGTTAATAATAGGCATGCTAATAAGCAACTAGTTAATAGTAAGCATTTGTCCCTATACTAAAGTGTTATCATAGTAATAATAATAATTAGCAGTAGTATAATACTAAATAAAAATATTAAACAAAGTAAGAAATATTACTATTGTAATATTTCACTGTAACAACAACAGCAATAATATTAATATAAAATAATACTATTGTTGTTGTTGTCATATTGATATTTTGTTTATTTATTTATTTTTTCAACCTGTGCAGCCCTACAAACCTTAGATTTTTCTCCCAAATCATGCAGCCCTACTTTTGTGTGTTCTTAAAGCCTTTTAGTTCCAGTTGATTGCTCAGTTCTGTTGTGACTTGTCCAACTTGTCAAAACACAAAACTGGGCTGGTCAACCACACAGATCCTGTTCGACTGTATGAATTTATTATAGTTTATAATTATAGTTTATAAAGTAGGGCTATTGAGTTATACTGAGAAGTGCATATAAAAATGGGGGAATTTGCCCAGAATGAACCAGCATGTCCTCAATGCATTTAAGAAAAAAAAATACAAGTCACTTGGAACAAACTCTGTCTACATCACCTTGTGTTTGCATCTAAGACGAGAATGCCATATGGCGTGACATGTAATCTTTGCTCTAAGTGCTCCCCTGGCACATTTGAAAGCATGTCTCACTTGCAGATGTAAGAAGCCTTTAATATCACAACTAATAAGCCTTGCATTTTCCAGACAAAGCATCCCTATCAAACAAATGGCAGGAATTGGGCTTCCTCCAGGTCGAGCAAATTGACATTGGGAACACTGGATGATCTCACTTTGATCATGAGTGTGAATCATCAGTCAGGTATTATGATAATGCTAATGGGTTTCCCGGTCTAGGTGTTTAATGGGGTCCGTGATCAGTTTGAAATGAAACTCCACCTGTGAGTCACGATTTGCTGGACCAAAGAGCTAATACATTTTCTTTGTGAAGGCTTGAGTCATTTTTCAATTAATTCAGGTCGCTGCTTCCACCTGCTTGCTGTCTTTTTTTTTAAAGGTATGGCTATCACATGCACTGACACGTTTACAGATACAGACACATAGAAGCAAATTAATACATGTGACCTAATGCAAATGGTTTTAAATATCCAAGACAGTTGTCATATTAACAATTGGAATGCATTTTAAGATATGTAGGTCAGATGAGTTAACCATTTCAAGACAGGAAACTGTTGTGGAAAGCTACAAATGACCTCAAGGAAGATCATGCGACAGTTTGAATGTTTCTTTTTAAGATTCTTCTGCTTTTGAAACTCAACAGGTCAAAAGGCACCAAAACTGTGATTCTCCAACCGAACAGCACAGATCTGTCCTCAAATCATAGTTCATGTCCTCAAATCTGTAAAAAGCTCCCGGCTGATAAATGAGATATTGCATAATTCCCATGGACCGTTGCACATATCTGTTTTCCAGCCAGCATTAATGGGAAATGCGAGTATTTGATGAAGCCCTGAGGACTTGAAACCGGAGAAATTTAGGTGGCAGGAAAGGGAGGCAGTTGTAAAGGACCCGTGTATAAACCCTCGGGGCTGATTGGTCCTCAGGGGCTGATTTGAGCACAGAAGAGCCTAAAATGAGAACGAGGCCCTGGAACTCTCCTCACCCTAATTCACAACAAACCCTCCCAATAAAACTGTACCTCTCAAGTCCTCTGAAACTCACAGTGGTCTGTACATTTAAAAAAGTGTGCGAAAACAGGTCTTGATTTATCAACTCATTCCATATTGTCTAAATATTTGTTATACAAAAAGCATGTTTTTGCTTCTTGCTTAATTTGAATGCTAATAAAACACTATTTTCAAACATTTTTAATTTTTTATTGCATGAAATCAATTTGAATTGAAGTTTATGCAATCCATTTTGCATTGGGACAACATGAATAATGTCCGTTGGCATTAACGTATTATTGCTGAAACTGGGCAGGGGATTTCTATCTCCCAGCATGCTTTGACTGTGACTGGATAGGGAGTACATGTTGAAATAATGCTATTTTATGTGTTTTTGAGCAAGATGAGAAAAGGGGACTCTTGTTACTGTTTAACGGTCTGTTATGTTCGAATTTATTGAAGTATTTATGTTGGAGTTTTAAGGGTTTTTGCTTTCCTGGCAACACCATACATTACATATGGTAAAAGAAGTTAGATTTAGCAGGTAATGTGCACTATTGCTAAGTAGTTACAATACTTTTTTAAAGAAATTAATAGATTTATTATACTTTTATGAAGTCTTTTTAAATATATTTTTATTTTTTACTTTTATTGTACTTGCTAATAATAATACTTTTATTCAGCAAGGTTGCATTAAATTGATCAAAAGTGACAGTAAAGCATTTATAATGTAATAAAAAAATTATATTTCAAATGAATGCTTTCTGTTCAAAGAATCCTGAAAGTGTCACGGTTTCCACAAAACTGTTAAGCAGCACAGCTGTTTTCTACATTGACATTAATGTTTCTTAAACACCAAATCAGCATTTTAGAATGATTCCTGAAGATCATGTGACACTGAATAGTACTGGCTGCTGAAAATTCAGATTTGCCGTCACAGGAATAAATTACATTTTAAAGTATATTAAAATAGAAACAGTTATTGTAACTAGATAGTAAAGTTCATAGACAAACTTTGAAGTTGGCTTGAGAAAGCCAGGCCAGGAAGTTTTAAAAGTTTTAAAAGCTAAAAATTTGAAGGTTTTCAGTTTGAATTAGTTTGAAGTTTTTAAAGATTAAAGTTGATAAAAATGCTATTGCTTGACCAGCTAAAAAGTGGCCAAAACCACTTTAAAACCAGCTTGGGAGACCAACCAAAGCAGCCAATCAGCTTAGGCTGGTTTTAGCTGTTTTTTTTCAGTAGGGAGTTGTTAAGCTTTGCTATAGCAATAGACAGCTCAAATACGCCATAAGATTCATTGTACAAAAGTTTTGACCCCCTCAATGAAAGTCTATGGGATTTTTGATGGTTTTGAGTCTTGTTTATGAAAATCATCAGATCGGATCAGTTAGAAAAGATATAGCAAAGAAGAGTTTGGTGGTTATAGCTTTAAAAGTCTAGTAGGAGATACACTTTAAAATTTAGTCTCAGAAGAAGAAGAAGAAGATTAAATAGGATTTCAGTAAGTTGGCTTTCTCAACATTTTTCAGAATATCTCCTTTTGTGTTCCACAGTGGACAGAAAGTTTTGGAACGACATGAAGGTGAATAAATGATGACACTATCCCTTTAAGCTCTGCCAAAGAGTAATTGTTTTTCACAAGTGGGCTTGAATGACTGGTTTGGTTTATGCTGGAGCCACGACGTATCACCGCTCATCAAGAGGACGGCGGCATGCCTTCTCTGATTCCAGTCAAGGCATTTACTGGTCCTTATTTTGGATGTGTCTAGGCCAGCCTAGGTAAAAACAGCCATTGTGGTTTTGTGATGGCAGAGCTTTGGATGGAGTAGAGTTTTCAGACGAGGGTTTGGTTAGAGACGCTGATACTCAAACAAGGAGGGGTCAAAGCTTTGGCAGTTGCTATAGAGATGAGACAGAGAGCAGCGTGGGAGACTGTATACTGTGGGAAAACAGATGAGCGTTTCAGGTGACGCTCGCTAACATCAGGAGGGCTGTTAAAGGTGGCAGGATTCAGGTCATATTCGTACATTCAAGTTACTTGTGACATAAACTCAGGTTCAGTCAGGAATGCATTTAGACAATCTCTAATTGGAAATATTATAGGTGCTGCTGTAAAAGTAAAGTCAAAATGAGATGTTTGAGAAGTCAAAATCGAAGTTTATTTCGCTACTCAGAAATATTATGTGTTGCATTAAAAGTAAAGTAAAAAATCTAGATAGATAGATAGATAGATAGATAGATAGATAGATCATAAACAAACTCTATCTATCTATCTATCTATCTAGGTTAAGTCATGCATCTAGACAATCTTTCGCTCTCTATAAAGATGCCTTCACTTTAAAACGTTCATACCATACAGATGTTTCCTAGAAATTATTTTAGAGTATTCATTCTGACGTCATACTTGTTTATTAGACTTGTTAATTAAGCGGAACTGTGAGTCCCCAGATGTGGCATTTATTTTTTAGTCTGTACTTTTATATAATTGATGCCAAAAATAGTTGTGCGCTCACTCGGGGTAAAAATCAATGTGTCAGCGTCATCTCTTTGGGACAAATCCGATCCATTTGGCAGTTGTTACACCAAACCCTCACTGACTCATTATTCTGTCTGTCAGCCAGTCACCTTGTCAGTCTAAATGAGCAGAGCAAAAACTAATAGAGGAAGGAGGAAGAAGAAGAAGAAAAAAAGAAAAAACATAAACAGTCATGCCTCTGACGTCATAGATGCTTTTTTATCATGTGAGTCTTTAAATGATGGAAATGCCCTGCAAATGTCTCTGAGTGGTTTCCATGGCAATAACCTATCGCTGTACATGCTGGCAATAAAAATGCTTTGTAGTACAACGTATGTTTGCTAGTACTAAGAGGGAGGACACAGGGTTTTCTTTGTGGAGCTTTATGAAACAAATGTCAGTCAAGCAAGCTCAGTTTTTTCTTCTACCATTGAGACGTGAGTGGGTACGCCGCACAGTCCAGACAGGAGTTTATTCCTCAATTTAGTGCCATGTCACAGATGTTTTTCTCTTTAACTGTGCTTCTATTATACATTGACTTCACAAGACACAGTCTGTTATCTGAGAACCGCCAATCCTTTACACAACAACTATATCTGAACGGGAAATTTGCTTCTTGAATGCTTACAGTATTGTTTTTTATTTCCTCCTCTTGTCCGGGCAGCAAGGGTGTAAACAGCAGGGATCAAGGCGGTGAAATGCGCAGTGCCTGAGGGAGAGCTCTTCTGAAGTGCTCATAATGCGGAGCAGGCTTCTTCAGCCCTTTAAAACGAACCCAATCTCAGCCCTGCGGCCACCGGCGCCAGCTCCACTGCCTGTTTTATGGGCCTTTACTGCTGTATTTGTGTGTGCGTGTGTGTATACTGCCACTCGTAAAGGTTTCTTTGAGGGCTGATTACATAGTAATCATAGATGAGGGACATGGATGATGGAGGCTTTAAATATATAGCTGTCAGATTTCATGGTGACATGTGACCAAATGGAGTTCAAACCACAACAGAAGAACAACAACAAACCAGGCTGCCTTTAAGTTGTCTGTTGTACTTTGCTACAAAGCTGCTTTTCACTGCTGCACTTCTGCAATGTGATTTTCTTCCTTTATACAGTCAAATATGCAGAGAGACAACTTTAAGTAAGCTGTTTGTAGGTTGAAAGTGTAAACACTCTGGCTCTGTGGTGATATCAAAACATTGCTCTGTTTTTTTGACCAGCCTGACACAGCAACAGCTCAACCAATGAGGTGAGTTTAGGACAGGGCTGTCTTTTTAACTGACCAATGGCAGATTGAGCGAGTGTTCAGAGAAACCTGTTTGAAAACAATCCCTGCATCTGAATCAAGCGGCAACCTCCCGCTCTCTCTCGTGAAACCAACACGGAAGAGACTAAAACTGCAATTCATCGACTGGCCGCTAGAGGCTGGCTCCAAAAGGGAGTCAGTCCCATAGACTTCCCATGTTAAAATGCCCAACTTTACAGAAGAAAAAAACGTTTACAGCCTGGTACAAAAAGTGGTTTTGGTCTATATAACTAATTTTGTCCTTCATGACAACTGTGAGGGGGTGAATTTTTTTATAAGTCATCCGTTTAAATTATATTAAGCCTTAAAGTTCTGCATAATTAAGGGCGTGGCCACTTGAGTGACAGGTGGATTGCCGCTGCTGTCACCACCGTCGAGCTAGATGGACGTGGTTTCAGCAACCAGCTCCCGCCTCTTTGCCCATTTTCGATTATCCAGGAGTGATGCGCAGTGACACGCTGCCAAGATGGCGACGGCCAACTCCGCCCACTCTGAGCTTCAAAAACGCTCTTCATAAACCTACGGTTGACGTCACGGACACTACATCCATGTTTTTATACAGTCTATGGTCTGAATATGCCTACTTCCGTACTATATAGTAGGCAAAAAACAGTTTGTAAGATTTGTCCAAATTCGTAGTTTTCATAAAGAGTAGGCGAAAAGTACCCGGATGACTTACTTCTTTCGGCGAAATTCTGTTGTGTGCATCTCATGGACACTTTACTATCCCATGAAGCCAGGGAAGAGGATTTGTGAATGGCTGAAGCGATGTGACTGATGCTGGTCACAGGAGAGTGACAACATGGATGTAGTACGTCCAAACTGAAATCATACTACATACATTCATACTATATAGAACACAATTTTTTAATGGTCGCAATGCAATGCAGTTAGCTGCCAATGCAACATTTATAATTCTCATTTTTTTTAATTTTTTCCATCAAATGTTTTTATTTTATTTCAGTTAATAATTTTTAATAGTTTCAGTTTTAGTTAAAAAAAAATAAATAACACTCATTCTGCATCTGAATATGCCTGTTTTCTAATAAGCAGTAGGTCAGTTGAGTAGTTTGTCTGAATATGCAGTATTTATAAAACAACAGGGAAAAAATAGTTGATCTACAGTAGTCAACATTTGAAGTGGATCAAAACCTTTCATCAAAGTTGTCCTAAAACAAAAACAATACCTGTTCTTGTCTTAGAACAACTTTGATGAACTTTTTTGATCCACTTCAATTGTTGACTACTATACTTCCGCTGAGAGACTGAATTGTACATCCAGGGGACACTTACTATCCCATGAGGCCGTCGGGAGAGAAGTCATCATTCATAAATGGCAGAGAACAGTCGTAATATGACATCGTAGGTCACATGACAATGTGGTAGATGCGGTATGCAGTATATCTGTATTATATGCATACTAAGAGAACATACTTTATTTTACATTTGGTTCCACTAGTGGCACAGAAATGACATACTTTGCCTTTAAAGACATTATATGAAATTATCATAATATAAGATTCACTCTGTAAGCAATGTCCTTTGAGATTTGATTACAGGTCATTACTGTATATACCCTTCAATTATGTGACACAATAATCGTAACACGTTTGGAAATGTGAATATGGGAATTGGTCCAAAGGCTTCATGTACAGTAATACATAGATAAAGTCAATTTTATGTACCTTATAATGCTTTGCTTAAATAATAATGCCTTGATGACAGACTGAAAATAGTATGCATGCTCAAGGCAATAGCGGTTGTTTTAGTCAGGATTAACCCTGGAGAGTTTCTTACTAGCTGTATAAATATTAACTATTATATCTGGCTTGCCTAGAATACAATTTACACAAAGTCTGTATTGTTTTCTTCTATTGCTCATAGCAATGTTTAATATTTAAATGAATGTGTATTTTGACTCATCATGATAATTAAGATTCAAAGCAATGTGCCATTAAATCAGATCTGAAAGATTTTCACTTTGTTCCCAGATTCTCTGCAGACTTCTTTAGAAAATGAACACTTGAGAAGGGGACGTTCTGTGCAATGATTTTGAAATGGTGAAAAAAAAAGAAAAGAAAAAAAAAACAGACAGATGATATTATGCCTCTAAATGAAATGAATCATCCTTTCTTCAGGAATAGTCTGTCTCACAGTAAAAATACAACCTGTCCCTCGTCTTCTGTCAACTGTCTCTTTGTCTCTCTCTGTTCCTCTCACTCAGTGTCTGGGGAAAAAGTCTTTTTGGTATTTTCTCATTCCGCCAAAAGAGAATTGAAAATCCTTGTGACAGTAAAGCACAGCTTGCTTCCAGCAGATCTGCCTTTAATGTATGATACTCTGACAAGGAAACGCATGTCATCGAAACCGATATTCATCAAAAATTAATTTCCTTTCTTTTAAAAAGCCAAACTACTTGCTCGTTGCTGCATCTTATGAAATGTAATGAAAAGATAAGAAACGTGTCTGAAAAATGACGATCAAAGAAATGTCACCATGAAAATAATTAAACCAGTGGGAATAGTAAATCTTACTCCTGAGCAATTCCTTGTGAAAACATCTGAAGTTTTCTACCTTTAGACTAAACTAAGACGAAAGGTTGTTTTGGTCAAATATATTGTCAGGCTTCTGTTCCTAGCAATTATACACACACACAAAAAAAAAAATCAATGTCTTCCACCCAAGCGTTGAATGGCTCGTAAATAGCTCTTATATGAGATTGAGTCTCTTCTTCTTCTCACCCATGTGCCCTGGTCCGTCTGTGGTCTGCATGGCCAGATCTGCACACTTTGCTGCTAATGAGGGGGGTGTGTCAGGGGTTGTCAAGGAGGAACTCTCCACATCTGGGAGGTTAATTATAGCAGCCTTATTAGCCTGACCCTCAACATTCTTCCTCCTCTGATCACTGTAGGAAGGATGGGACCTTCAGGGCCTGATTTTTAAAAGCTCAGGGGTTCCAATAGCCAGGATCTGACTGAACTTGACAGCTGGTCACTCACAAGTTGGCAGGTTACGTTTATTGCCTTGATCTCCAGAGAGCACTTTCACTAGCAAGCGAGCACTGGAGGCTTTTGAGATCCTGTTGAAAGACCAGGAAAGCTGGTCACTAGAATATGTTGTGATTTTAGTGTTGATGCAGCCACTAAGCATCTACTGGCATTTACAAATAATCTATTATTTAGATTATTTAGAGAAATAATTGTTTACATGAAAAGTGGCTGGAGTTTACGTGTCTTTTGAGTTTTGAGGACAATAAAATCACCATTGTAATTTAGTGCATTTATGCCACGATGAGAGTCCTTGAATAACGTGCCAGGGTAGTGGAAGAAGTTTTTGACTAGAAATGGTTGAAGGAATAAACACCTTTTTTTTCTCCTTTTTTTTGGCAGAACATAATAGGAAAGTAGAACGAAATCTCTTTTAAGGAGCATGTCCCACCACACAAAACCAGGGGTCGCTTATTTTGGAGTTGTTTTTCCAGACAGGTTTGCTTGTTTTGGGTTTGTTTTTTCAGACCAGGCTTATTTAGAAAACTTTGCAACGCATTTATATATATATATATATATATATATATATACACACACACACACACAGGTGCATCTCAATAAATTTGAATGTCGTGGAAAAGTTAATTTATTTCAGTAATTCCACTCAAATTGTGAAAATCGTGTATTAAATAAATTCAATGCACACACACTGAAGTAGTTTAAGTCTTTGGTTATTTTAATTGTGATGATTTTGGCTCACATTTAACAAAAACCCACCAATTCACTATCTCAACAAATTAGAATATGGTGACATACCAATCAGCTAATCAACTCAAAACACCTGCAAAGGTTTCCTGAGCCTTCAAAATGGTCTCTCAGTTTGTTTCACTAGGCTACACAATCATGGGGAAGACTGCTGATCTGACAGTTGTCCAGAAGACAATCATTGACACCCTTCACAAGGAGGGTAAGCCACAAACATTCATTGCCAAAGAAGCTGGCTGTTCACAGAGTGCTGTATCCAAGCATGTTAACAGAAAGTTGAGTGGAAGGAAAAAAATGTGGAAGAAAAAGATACACAACCAACCGAGAGAACCGAAGCTTTAAGAGGACTGTCAAGCAAAAATCGATTCAAGAATTTGAGTGAACTTCACAAGGAATGGACTGAGGCTCGGGTCAAGGCATCAAGAGCCACCACACACAGACGTGTCAAGGAATTTGGCTACAGTTGTCGTATTCCTCTTGTGCGTCTTACCTAGGCTAAGGAGAAGAAGAACTGGACTGTTGCCCAGTGGTCCAAAGTCCTCTTTTCAGATGAGACCAAGTTTTGTATTTCATTTGGAAACCAAGGTCCTAGAGTCTGGAGGAAGGGTGGAGAAGCTCATAGCCCAAGTTGCTTGAAGTCCAGTGTTAAGTTTCCACAGTCTGTGATGATTTGGGGTGCAATGTCATCTGCTGGTGTTGGTCCATTGTGTTTTTTGAAAACCAAAGTCACTGCACCCGTTTACCAAGAAATTTTGGAGCACTTCATGCTTCTTCTGCTGACCAGCTTTTTAAAGATGCTGATTTCATTTTCCAGCAGGATTTGGCACCTGCCCACACTGCCAAAAGCACCAAAAGTTAGTTAAATGACCATGGTGTTGGTGTGCTTGACTGGCCAGCAAACTCACCAGACCTGAACCCCATAGAGAATCTATGGGGTATTGTCAAGAGGAAAATGAGAAACAAGAGACCAAAAAAATGCAGATGAGCTGAAGGCCACTGTCAAAGAAACCTGGGCTTCCATACCACCTCAGCAGTGCCACAAACTGATCACCTCCATGCCATGCTGAATTGAGGCAGTAATTAAAGCAAAAGGAGCCCCTATCAAGTACTGAGTACATATACAGTAAATGAACATACTTTCCAGAAGGCCAACAATTCACTAAAAATTATGAAGTATGAAGTATTCTAATTTGTTGAGATTGTGAATTGGTGGGTTTTTGTTAAATGTGAGCCAAAATCATCACAATTAAATGAACCAAAGACTTAAACTACTTCAATCTGTGTGCACTGAATTTATTTAATACACGAGTTTCACAATTTGAGTTGAATTGCTGAAATAAATTAACTTTTCCACGACATTCTAATTTATTGAGATGCACCTGTGTATGTGTATATATATATATATATATATATATATATATATATATATATATATATATATATATATATATATATATATATAGACATTTCTATTTCATATGTGCTGAATCCTGAAAGTCATAAAAATTCCACCAGAATATCAAGCAGCACATAACAGTAGATTAAATAGAAAGCAGTTATTTTAAACTGTAATAGTATTTCACAATATTACTGTTTTACTATATTTTTGATCAAATAAATGCAGCCTTGGTGAGCTTAAGAGACTTCTTTCAAAAACATTCGAAAACCAAACCCAAACTTTTGAACAGTAGTTTTTAATGGAAGATTATTTATTTTCTTACAACATTTATTGATAAATATATTCTAATCAGTGGTGGTGTTGTTAAACTAAAACTATTAAACTATTATATATATGAAATTAAATAAAATAAAAAGTAGATGAGAAAAAAATGAAAATTAGAAATGTTGCCTTGCCAACTAACTGAAATAAGTTTGTTGAAATACTGAAACTGCTAAAACTACAACTGAAATAAATATAAATCAAAGCTATACAGAAATATTAAATAATAATAATAACAATAATAATAAATGACAAAAAATGAACATTACCAAATTACTAGAAATTAAACTAAAATTCAAATGAAAACTCAAAATGTAAAATAAAAGTTAATCCAAAATATTAATAAATACTGTGATAGTATATAAAAACCTAAAGTTGTGCTCATTTAGATATTTTTAATTTGTCACTAGCGAGCATTTAATAAAATCTAACTAAACAGAATAATATGCAAAAGATTCCTTTAGTGTGTGTGAGTGTGTGTGGTAATCAGAGGTTGGCTTGTGATGGATGTGTGCTGATGCTGAGGGCCAGTGACGGTGATCTGACGTCTCAGTCTGACTCACTGCCGCCGAGTGTGTCTGTGCATGTGAGCGTGCAAGAGGGGGATGCGCCGCGTGGCATTATATATTCTACCGTGAGTCCGCTCTCTCGGCTCAGTGATTTCAGACGATCCACCAGACTGCTGTGCTCTCAAAGGAAGACAGTTGTGTGACGCACTCACCATACTGGCCGTCACACACATTCACACAAGGGAGCGGACAAGCTACAGCTTCTCTTGTGGCCATTTCTGCGTGGTCTCAGAGATCAATAAATGCATTTGATTGTGCATGTTTATGTATCGGTGTCTCTGAGAGGATCTGGTCAAACAGGTTGCTTTTTTTGCTGCTTTTGTTTTGGTGCTGCGTATAATTATGTATATGAAGTAGTAAGCTGGGTGGCCTTGAGATGGTGAGCCTCAGTCAAACAAAGCTTGCACATGTGAAACACAAGAAAGTATTGAGTCCAGCTATGAAAACACAGGCTAGGACAGCATTCTCTTTCTGTCCTGTAGCCCAAGCTTTTGCTCGATTTGAAGTCTGAGAAAAAATTCAAGCAGCTCAACAAAACAAATGTTGTGTAGCCACTAATTTAACTAGGTGGTCCAAGCTAACAGGGAAAGTTCTCAGAACTTTGGCTAACATTTTGTGAAAGTTCTATTAAAGTTCTGAACAAACGTTTTTCTAGTTAAAGTAATAGAAATACAATAGAATATTCTTTCAATGTTATCTGGCTTTAATAACCTTCTCAAAATGTTAGCACAAATACATTAAACATTGTTCATAGAATGTTAGTTGGACGTTCGCATAACATCTTGTTTCTGAATGTTCAGAGAGCATTCAAAAGTAACATTCTCATATTTTTTTGTAAAAAGATAACATGGAATGTTCGCATAACCAAGAAATTTTTTTAAACCATTTAAAACACTGGACTTTTTGAACGTTCAGAGAACATTTTGATTACTTAATGTGAACTTTAGCAGATTGTTTTTATAACATATGTTAGCTGGGATACTGTCGCTTTGAATATGCATAAAGAAAAAATAATGCATTGCGTTGGGCAGTACTTATCATGCAGACATAAAATGACAACATTTTATGGCTGTGTTTACACTGCTAGCCTTAATCCACAGATCCGATATTTTGACCATATCAGATTTTTTTGGCCCGCCTGTTTACATACACTTTAGACACGACTGATATCCGATATCTGTGTTTACATTAATTCCGGCCCAAAATGATTGTTAGTGATCGCTTTAGGCCTACTACGCACATAATAGACCCTCTGTTTTTTTCCTAAAAAAAACCAACAACATTGAGGTGCACCGTCACTGTCACAAATACTGGCCGGTAATCCCATGAAGACGAAGGTCAAGCAAACACAGCAAACGCCAAAGATAAGTCCAGGAACAGGAGTAAACATAACCATAACATAGATGAGACCAGCCAAACTAAATGGAAACACACATGAACTTATATGCAAACGAACACAGCTGAAGACTAACTCAATCAAATCAGTTAAAGGGTTACTCCACCCCAAAATGAAAATTTTTGTCATTATGCCCATGTCGTTCCAAACCCGTAAAAGCTATGTTCGTCTTTAAAACACAAATTAAGATATTTTTGATGCATTCTGACAGCTGTCTGACCCTCCCATAGACAGCAATGTAATTAACACGATCAACGTCCAGAAACGTAGCAAGCAGATCGGTAAAATAATCCATGTGACATCAGGGGTTCAACCGTAATTTTACGAAGCTATGAGAATACTTTTTGTACACAAAGAAAACAAAAATAACGACTTTATTCAACAATTCGTCTCCTCTGCATCACCCTAGCGCCATTTTGAAGAGTATCCACTCCTTGCAACGTTTCTGGACATTGATCGTGTTAATTCCATTGCTGTTTATGGGAGGGTCAGAGAGCTGTCAGAATGCATCAAGAATATCTTAATTTGTGTTCCGAAGACGAACAAAGCTTTTACGGGTTTGGAACGACATGGGGGTAAGTGATTAATGACAAAATTTTCATTTTGGGGTGGAGTAACCCTTTAACATGACAACAAAATACTGGCAAAAACTAGAACAAAGGAAAAAAAGAATCTGAATAGAAACAAACTGAAAGTCTATAAAATGAAACTAAGACAAAATTAACTGAATATGTTACAGTAACAACTAAAGACATCCATCTAGCATGTGTATGTGAGGGCTGAGTATCCATACAGATAAACAATATATTCTGATTAAATTTCTTTAGGTTACCATTCATAAGCTCCTGATTAATTTTGATTCAGTTCTTATTCATTTGGGTATATTTCACTAATATGCATTTCACTTAAAGGGTTACTCCACCCCAAAATGAAAATTTTGTCATAAATCACTAGGGTTGGGCCGATAGACGATGCCATCGTCCATCGCCGATGGCTGACAGATAACACGATGTTGAGCCGGCATCGTGATTCTCCCTCCCCCTCCCGCAATCCGCCGCACCCCAATTCCATGTTCGGAAAGAAAATTAAGTGTACAACGGAACCCCTAACAGTGTTGCCAACTAATTTTCAGAGAAAGTTGCTAAAGGAAGGTCGATTTGTTGCTAAAAGTTGCCTAATGATGTTATGATGTCATTGCGCGATGATGTCATTGCGTAATCACGACGCAAAATTGTGTCACAACATCAAATCTCAGCAGTGTTACCAACTGCTTTCAATTGAAAGTAGCTAAAACTGGTAGCTAAATGTCACTAGATGACATCATAATGGCAAATTCACTGATCTACTGTATATAAAGATGAATATAGATCAGTGGGCAAGATGAGAACTTAGAGAACGTTTGTCCAAGAAGTTGCTATATTTGTCCCTAAACTTTTGAAAAAAGTCTCAAAAGGGGCGAGGAAGTCGCTAAATCTAGCAACAAAATTGCTGAATTGGCAACACTGAATCTAAAAAATATAATAATATGTTTGTAAAATAATATGCATAATATAATATAAATAACTGTATTTTAAACATTGAATAATTGAACAGCTAGTAAACTAGTAATACTACACATTTTCAACATTGAAAAAAAAACACGTTTCTTATCTTTTCATTACATTTCATAAGATGCAGCAACGAGCAAGTGGTTTGGCTTTTTAAAAGAAAGGAAATTAATTTTTGATGAATATCGGTTTCGATGACATGCGTTTCCTTGTCAGAGTATCATACATTGGTTTGTATTGGTTTTTTACCTGCATTTTAAATTACACATTGTGTTTTTGGGTTACTGGGCTACAATGGATAATGGATATTCTCCTGAAAAATTACCAGTATCTTTTCTATTTTTCTTACAGTGTACTAACTGATTAACAATCATTGGTACAAGCTACTAACAAAGTGTATCATAAATGAACAATTATTAAATTATTAAATTATTATTATTATTAAATTGAATGATTGCAAATAGCAGATAACTCAGTTCACATGATGTGTGTACTGCTAGGCATCTTTGGTTTCCTCTTTTTGTGCAATTTGGATAGAAAATGTGTGTCTTTTTATTGTCTGAGTCACTTATCAAAAGTTGCTAAAAGGTGGCAAATAAATTTTAAAAAATGCAAAATTTGTTGCTAGGTGCTTTTGGAAGAAAAAGTTGCTAGGGTAGTGTGAAAAGCTGCTAAATTTAGCAACAAAATTGCTAAATTGGCAACACTGACCCCTAAAGAGAATAAATAGCCTACGAGATGGGAGGATAAAAAAAAATATTTCAATACTTTCTCTCACAATTATATCGCAATTATAACCCTTTAAATATGAAAGAAATTCTTTGTCTGCTAATGCAGTAAATTATACAGAACAGTGTTTTAAACTGATTCAACCAGTAAATCATCTTTTTGAAGATTAATCTGTGTCTGGAATGAGTTGTTCTGAATGTTTTTGATTCACTAAAAAGAATCAACTCATAAAAGTAATTTAAAAGTAAAGCTTTCCTGTAGCTCAAATAGTAGAGCATGGCGCTAGCTACGCCAAGATCATGGGTTCGATTCCCAGGGCTGATAAAATGTAAAAAACTGTAACTTGAATGCAATGTAAGTTGCTTTGGATAAAAGCGTCTGCTAAATGCATAAATGTAAATGTAATTTATTTGTGAATCAGACTACAATGGCTGAGCTGTACGTTTTTGATACACTATAAAGAACCTGCTTTTAAGCAGCGTTATTTTAGTATTATTTATTTATAATATTTATTAATATTTTGAATTTTATTTTTTCTGTAAAGTTTTCATTTTAATTTTAGCTTTAGTAATTATTGTTATTTTTTATATTTGTATTTAGATTTTTATTTAAATTTTAGATTTAGTCATTTTATTACTTCAGCTTAAATGTATTTATTTGATAAGGCATCAATTCAATTTTTTTTAATTATAAGTTTGTCATGTAATATTTATATTTTATATTATTTCAGCTTTATTTCAGTTACCGGAAATTATTTTTAATAGTTTTAGTTTTAGCTAACAACAATGGCACTGCTTATAAGTAATTTGCTTGTGAATTGCTGGGTCATGTTTGAGAGGACAGAAAGAGTCAACAGAAAGAGTTTTTGTTTTTGTTTTTGTTTTTTGACACTATAGGTACACCACCTTTCATTGCATCTCATTTGTTCACACTGAACATCAGAAACATTCAAATGAAAAAAATCAATATGGCCAGTTAAAAAAAAAAGCGTAGCATGCAAAAACACAATATGTGTAAAAGGCCCCTAAAAACTATGATTATGCTTTTCCTTTCAGTAAAGTGTTGTTTTGTATGTGTGTCTGTGTCTGTGTGCATATGCATAGAGAAGTCAATTATTAGCTACAGACCTGCTGTTCTAACCTGTAATCTCTGTACATTCGGGCTCTCAAATGTACCATTTAGCCCAGGGAGAGAGAGAGAGAGCACAGCTCTGCTGGGGAAAGACGATTCTCTCTGTTACCTTGGCAGAGTTGATTCCAGGGCCGCCACACGTGCCCCATCAGTCCTCGCCATTGCCACTCTATTCTCTTTATCTTTTGTGAGCAGGGCTGGGAAGTGGTGAGGGGTCAGGGGCTCTGACGTTTATTCTGACGTGTATTGTTCTCACGCATATCATGCCATGGTGAAGATGTTATCTCATTTATGTCATCTCACAAAGACCATTCTCTCCTGAGCCTTCTGATAACACACTTTACATCCGCTTGACCAAGGCAAATTCTACCAACACCTAGTTTCACATAGCCAGGCTTTTGACTGGGTCTGATCGGCTTTGTAGTTTATTTTGGCCAGTTAGAAAAGAGTAAAGCATCTGACTGAAATATAAAGCAACTGAGAGCATTTTCCTGTTTTTATGTGAAAGTTTATCTGAAATAATCGGTTACACTATTCTTGTCACATGAACCTTAAGATATTATTCTAAAATGCTGATTTGGTGTTCAATTATTATTGGTGCTTAAGTATTAATAGTGGTTCTTATTATCAGTGTTGAAAATAGATTTTCTTGCTTAATATTTTTGTGGAAAATGTGGTACATTTTCAGGATTCTTTGATAAATAGAAAGTGCAAAAGAACAGCATTTATTTGATATAGAAGTATCTTGTAACATTATACATTTCTTTACTATTTCTTTTACTCAATTTAAATTCATCCCTGCTAAATAAAAGTATTAACTTCTTTCTACCTCAGATGTTTGAATGGTAGTGTATCACAGTTTTCACAAAAATGTTAAGCAGAAAAAACTTTGGTGCTCAAGAAAGAAATGTTTCTTGAACACTAAATCAGCTATCATCTATAATTTTGATTTTTTAAAATAATCATTCTAATTCTATGAAAATAGGGAAATCCACACCACAATTATACCATTAATGACACAGAATACTTATATCGTTGGAATCACTTGCAAAATTATTTTTCCAGCTGATGAACACTCAACTTTAAAGACTTAAAAAAACTTGAGCATTTAAAGTGGCAGGCCACTGCATTGCACACTTAATAATAATAAACAGAACATTATCATGTGTTGATGTGATTGCTATTATATGCTTAAAATGTAGCTATGTCATTACATAAATAAATTACATTTTAAAATGTATTAAAATGTAAAACATTTATTTTAACTGTAATAATATTTTACATGTTTTACTGTATTTTGGATTTTAAAAATGCAGCCTTAGGGGCCATTCACACAGAACGCGTCTTTGCGTCTAAAACCGCGAGACACAGTGCTCAGGAATGGTTTTAAAAAAAGTGCAGCGTTAGAGCGCGTCCCCCGCATGTTGCCGTCAAATAAAGCAGTTGTCATGCCAACTTGCTACTGTAAACAGAAGCTCGCAACGCTTGCCCCGCCTCCGAGTTCTTCTGATTGGTCCACTGCTTTGGAACTGACATTGATGAGCGGCGCTGCGTGTAAAAGTTGAAATTATTTTAACTTGACACGGCATCTTAAAAACGCGGCGCTCATGCGCGAGGTGCTGCAAAAGACGTGAGACGCGAGCGTAACGGTCATGCACGTCCGTAAAGCGCGTGTTTACATAGAAAAACAATGGAAAAGTAGCGCATTGGAATGGAAAAATGCGTTCTTTGTGAATGGCCCCTTAGTCAGCATAAAAGACGTCTCTCATTAAAAATCTTAATTATTCAAAACTTTTGACCAGCACTGTATATATACGAAAAACTTTTATTGATTGCAGGGGTTGGCATCTGCCTTTTAGTAAAGCTTGTACCAAATACCCTAAATAAAATGAAGAGGAAATCCATGAAAACTACCTAAATGGGTCATTAAAAAAGTATTCTTGTAGCTTCAAGTGGTTGAACCACTGATGTTGAACCACGATGTCCTTACTACTTTTCTGGGCCTTGAACATGCCAGTTGCGTTGCTGTCTATGCAGGGTCAGAAAGCTCTCAGATTTCATCAAAAAAAAAAAAATTAATTTGTGTTCTGTAGATGAACGAAGGTCTTATGGGTTTGGAACTACATGAGGATGAGTAATTAATGACAGAATTTTCATTTTTGTGTAATCTCGAAGCAATTTTTCCCCAAATAACATAACAAAAAAATATATCTTGCAAAATGTGTTTACTTGGTGTATAGGTTGGCCTTTCTCACATGAATAACACTGTAAAAAAAAATTCCGTAAAATTTACGGTAAAAATACGGCAGCTGTGGTTGCCGGAATTCTACCGTAAAAAATACGGTAGCAACATTTCAGGTTTTACGGTATTAACTTAAATTTACAGTTAAATACCGTAATTTCATTAACTGATATAATGTTAATATACCAACCTACTGAAGTACTGAAATCTGTTTTGTACCTTTGAAATACACTGATAACCACCAAATGCAGGTGGTGATGAGAAAGTCACATGATGAACCAAAGCCCATCACAGGCAGCTTTTAAATAACAACTTATATAAATGGTGCACAGTGTCATTCACTCAAACACTAAACACCATCATGGTGAGACTCATTAAACTGAAATATGCAATAAACATTAATTTAACAACATTAGATGTAACATACAACTCTAATAAACATAACTGATAAGAAAAAAAAATAAGAAGAAACATAGGTATTTCAAAGAAAAAACATCCAATTTGAAATGCAACGCAGGGACTTCTGGGAAAGTCAATTTACGTTTTTTCCCTGTAAATTTTACATTCTTTTTCACAAGCAAAAACGGTATTTCACCGTAAAATTGTCTGAAATGTCTATTACAGTTTTTCACCGTATATATTAGGGGAACTTACCGTTAACCATTTAACAGGTTTTTTACAGTGAACATTTCAGCTTCTAAAACCTAAAAAGGTCACTGAAAGTGTGACTATGAACATGCTAAATTAACTTATTCTGTCTTGAATAACTGAGAGTCTGTCTCTCAGGCTGTCGTCTTCTTGTCACACACTGCATGCAAATGCTGTTACAGTATACTCTGCAAATACTATGACTTAGATTAGAGATAGAGCCATAATTCAGCTAACAGACCATTCATTCTAACACTGTTGTCACTCCTCTTAAATCCATTGTGGACACACAGAGTTTGGGTAATAACAAAAGCAATTTAAACTTAATTCACACACGAAAAAAAGAGGTTAATGAAAACCAAATTTTCTTTAGTCTGTCTTTTCTTTTTTAATCACTCATGGTTGTCACTCCCAAAGATTTGCAATGTGTACATGACCAGTTTGCACCATAAAAATAATAATTCATAAAATAAGGGTAGGCTTATGGAATGGGTGTGTTGGTCCTTCATCAGTGTCATAAGGTTAATACTCACGCATTAAGAAAAACCAATAGTTACGATATAAAATAGTTCTGTTACGTTCCTGTGAATGCTGAGTTGATGTGGATGATAACGCTGAGGTTCCCAGGAACAAGTCAAGTACAAGCAAATAAACAGAAAGAAGAAGGAACATTAAGGGCTGCACATGCACAGGTCAAACAGAAGGCAAACTGCTCTAGATCGCTCTAACCAAATATTTAGTCTCACGAGGAACCAAAAAGAATGTTATGCAGAACGTTTTCTGTCAATCTGCAGCCAAACATCCCGAGTTTCTTTTTGAGATGAGGTTTTACTATGACGTGTGTCATAGATGAACAGGTCTCTGTTATCAGCAGTGAGATTGTATCTGCGTGTGGGTGTCTGTGTGTGTTCATGCAGTCCAGTTCACGTGTAACATACTGTAGTTTTTGGGAACGCAGGTGGAGATTTGGGTGGGGAGTGAATTTTCACGATGTCATGAGTCATGCAATGTTGTAACTTTTAATGATTGACTGTCAAAGGGTTAATAGTGCACCAGTGCAATTTTCTGAAAATAATACACAAGAAATTAGTAAACATGAATCATGAATAAGGTTGTTTTTACTGTTTTGACAGTTTTATTTACACTGTTGTTATTGCTGAAGTTATTGTCAAGTTGTTTTGTGATGGAATTCATTTTTTGCATTTATTTTTATGTTCCACTTAACACACAAGGTCTGTGACTTTTTTAAATTTATTTTTATTTATTTCAAATGAATTTGCATCAGATTTATAAACGGAAAAGTTATATTTAACCATTTACTTTGACACAAATTGACAGTGCAAAAATTAATAAAGAAGAAAGTTTTGTTTTTCTGGTAAGTGCATGTTTGTTTTTGAGTTACACTTCCATTCAATATGATTTTGGGGGTCAATATGATTTTTCTTTAGGAGATTAATCTTATTCAGCACGGGTGCATTAAATTAATCAATGGTGAGTATAAAGACTTTTATTTTCTTACATTTCTATTTCAAATTAATGTTGTACTTTGTATTTATCAAAGAACCCTGCAAAATGATCTTTATCCACAAAAATATATTAAGTAGCACTTTTCAACATTGATAATAATAAGAAATGTTTCTTGAGCAGTAAATGAGCATATTAGAATGATTTCTGAAGGATCATGTGACTGGAGTAATGGCTGCAGAAGATTAAGCTTTGTTATCTAAAAATAAATTACAATTTAACATATATTCAAATAGAATATTTTAAGTAATAATAATAGCATTTGAAAATGTTACTATTTTACTGTAATTTTGATTACATAAATGCAACCAGGTGAGCATAAAAAAGCATTTTGGAATCTTTCCAAAAATAAAAATAAAAATAAATTACCAACCCCAAACTTTTGAATGGTAAAATAATTTGTACATATTATTACATTAGGGTAGACAGAAATTCTGATTACAAAATCCACACCCATTTCTAATTTACTCTGTTTTCTATGCAGCCTATCATATACATAAGTTTCAATGAAAGTGTTTGAGCAAATTCAGCTTTGGCATTAAAACTAAACTAACATTCATTGGTCACTTTTCATGTCAATAAGACAGACCTTTCCTGTGTAGGTGGCCAATTATAGACCAGAATAAGCTGCAATCTAGAACAAATTTATGCTGATAGTTAAAAGTCTGGCTTTGTAAGTTGAACGGGCATGACTGTACTCCTAGTCGTAAACTAGTCAGTTCACACAGGAACACATATTAATGTGCTGCTCTATGATTGCACTATTTTTGAAGAATTTGGAAAAAATGATTTTGGTTTTCTTTTTTGGCTAAAATATTTATGTTTGTTGGAAAGACCGCTGTAAGTAAATACTTCTTAATTTGAAGGTTAATGACCTTAGCAGTGCTTCACTGACCACCATCCAAGTTCCAGTGAAACCGATTTCACTGTTTGTGGGTGTGTTTTCAGGCATGCATGAACATTTCTACCTGAATTTTGGCTTTTGTGTGTGTGTGTGTGTGTGTGTGTGTGTGTGTGTGTGTCTGGCCTGACTCTACAGCATGACAGCTGGGAGTGGCTCTGATTCACTTTCCTACAAGAATTCCAGCTAGAGGTTTGACAGTCTTAATCTCTGAAATCACATGACTGCTCCAGCTCTTATCATGAACCTGCTGTGGGAATGTTCCCAAAACTACACATGACACTGAGTGACAGCATTTCCTCTCATATTTGCATGCATTTTAACCATATCTCATTTTTGTGGTTGTCTCTCTATGATATATAGGGAAGGCACGCTTGCAGGAAAACTTGATCGGCTGAAGCATTGCTTACAAACCGTAGAAGCTAATTGATGCAAATTAGTCAAGCTAAAAAAGAAACACACACATTTGCATATCAAGGTTGGGCCAACAGGCTTCCTGACAGTATTCTCATGTCGAAAAGCTCTTCATAACAATAGAGTTTAGCTCCTGGGTTGCACGTCAGCAGTGATTGGTCACTCACTGTGAGTCATGTATCCACACAAGTTCTCTCTCTGAGACACACACACATACCCGGATGCATTAGTGAAATAGTGTCACATTCCCACAGCTCACGTATTAATCACTTATTTTTGAACTACAGTTCCGTCACGCATTCATTTGCCATTCGCGCATGCGCCGTGGTGTCGTGAATGCACATCAAAGACTGACACGGAAGAGAAGAAATTGTTATTTTTGTTTTCTTTGTGCACAAAAAATATTCTCGTAGCTTCATAAAATTAAGGTTGAACCACTGATGTCACATGGACTATTTTAACGATGTCCTTACTACCTTTCTGGGCCTTGAACATGGTAGTTGCATTGCTGTCTATGCAGGGTCAGAAAGCTTTCGGATTTCATCAAAACTATATATATATATATATATATTTTTTTTTTTTTCCAAAGATGAACGAAGGGTCATGTCGTTTGGAACAAATTCGTTTGAGTAATTAATGACATAATTTTCATTTTTGGGTGAACTGTCCCTTTAATACACACACATATACAGATGAGTATGTTCCACCTTAGAGTTAAAAATAAAACATTGTTTTATTAAAAATAAAAGAAAGTTTAAAATAAGAAATAAATTAAAATTGTTAAATTTATATTTACTGCGATATGTAAAGTTGCAATTGCAAGACAACAAGTTAACACTTTACAATAAGATTTCATTTGTTAGCATTAGTTAAGCACATTAGTTAACATTAACTGACAATAAACAATACTTTCACAATAGTTAATAATCATAAAAGGATAGTTCACCCAAAAATGATAATTGTCATCATTTACAAACCTGTATAAAATTCTTGCAGCTGTTAAGCACAAAAGAATATATTTTGAAGAATGTATATAAACGAACAGTTGACAGTAGCCACTGACTTCCATACTATGAAAAAAAAAATACTATGGAAGTCAGTGGCTACCGTCAACAGTCTGGTCACCAACATTCTTCAAAATATCTTCTTTTGTTTGGTTTGGTTGGCCTTTGTTTAGTTTGGAACAAGTGAAGGTTGAGTAAATCATGAGAGACTTTTCATTTTTGGGTGAACTATTCCTTTAATGTTAATTTCAACAATTAATAATACATTTTTAATGTATTTAAAAATTGTGCATCTGTTAACATTACTTAAAGCTCTGTAAACTAACTTGGCGTAAACAACAGGTAAACAAGTTAGCTCATGTTAGCTAATGCATTATTGTAAAGAGTTACCACAAAGTCAAAAAGTTGCAATTGTGAATTATGAAAAAGCTTGTTGAGAAAGTCACAATTATGAGATAAATTCACAAGTTTTAATGCACTCTAAAAAATAAAGGTTCCAAAATTTATTTATTTATTTATTTATTTATTGGCCATAGATGAATTATTTTTGGTACTTTTTACAACAAAAGAATATTACTGTAAAGAACCTTTTGTGTAATAGAAAAAAAGTTTCATGGAACCATAAATGGCAATAAATAACCTTTATTTTTAAGAGTGAGGATCTGTATGATTGACAAACATAGCTTATTTATAATAGTCAAACTGTCTTGGTATGCCAGTGTATTACTGGATGTATTTCCATAGTGTCTTTTTGCTTGGTGCACAAGTGTGGTTGTGCTATAACAGATGTTTTATACTTGCAGTTTTTTGACTGTCCATTTAAATTGCTGAGTCATTTTTTCTGAGTGAGATACATAGAAGCTACTGCCAGTTCTTTTCTTCTGCTCCTTCTCATGACTTGGCTCACAAACAGTCACCAGGACCTAGAACTGTGTGTGTTGGTTTAAAAGCCATGCTGTGAACAGACTCATCACTTGGCTGTGCGAGTACGAGTGCGTGTGATTGTGCACGTGTGCATGTGTGCAAGAATGTGTCATATGTCAGTGCAGCCAGAAGATTTTATCAATGGCACATTCAGTATACTCACAAAATCCTCATCACACAATTTGACATTCAGATGAGAGGAGAGATGTCTCATCATTTCACACACCTACACAGCTCACACCATGTTTGATTAAAGGCTCAATCTGTTTGCACCTCTCTTGATGCTGCTTTCATTCGAGTGTATGAATTTGGGTAAATGTGTCTATTTCATGAGAATGTTAGGTTTAGTTGTGAGAGTGGAAGAACTTCACCATGAATTATGATGATATTACGACTTTGTCAGAAATTGCATGGTTGACTGAGTTGAATAAAATCCAATCAGTTAGCATATGCTAACAGCTAAATGAAAACTCAAGGAGAATCAAACAAATGCTGTGATTTCGGCATTATCTGTCAGGTTTGTTCAAATCAAAGTCAACACATTTATAAACTGTCTATATTAAGCAATCAACTTTTGAATTTAAAGGAATATTTCAGGTTCAGTACAAGTTAAAGGGGATAGTTCAGCCAAAAATGAAAATTCTGGCATGATTTACTCACCCTCAACTTGTTCCAAACCTGAATTTCTTTCTTCTGTTGAACACAAAAGACGGCACGTTTTTTTCCCCCCTTACTGTCCATACTACAGGTTTGAGCAACTTGAGGGTGAGCAAATGATGACAGAATTTGATTTTTAGGTGAACTATCCCTTTAAGCTCAATCGACAGCATAATTTTCACTATAATATTGATTACCGCAAAAAAAAAAAGCAAATATGAAGGTTACAGTAGCTGCATTTCCATCACCCTTCAAATTGCGCAAATTGAAATATCGAATTGAACATGTCCAGCATGTTGGAGTCCGGCAAGTATACAGATAAAAGCTTGTGAGAGAGAAAAGAGGAGTGCGGGGTTCACAATGAGGGTTTGTTTGTCTATCTATGTGTGTTTTTAGTGTGTCAGTGAGAAAGCAACAGTGTGTGTTTGTGTGACGGAGGATGAGTGGGTGAGCGGTGATCTGCTATAGTGTTTTCCAGCAAAATGGGTGATTCATTTACATTAGGAGCATTTTTAAAAGCTGTCTGGGATTTTTGTATCATCGTTGTCTTTGGCATATTCTATGCAAATGCCAAACATAAATTAAATGGTGGCGGTGAGTCAAAATTAACTAAATGTGATTGGTGGGCTTTTCAACAAACACTAGCAGCACATTTTTTTTTTTTTTAGCTATAAGGGGTAAACATATAATCTTCTCTGCTATCTGCTCCAGAATGGCAACATTTTTTTCCCCTGTATAAAACAATAAGCAGGAATTTAAAGGTTACTATAGCATTATTGAAGCTTTATTATTATACAGACCAATCACACCAGGGTTCGACAAAAAGAATGGCAAACCGGACGAGTTTTGGGCTAGTTGACACTTGACAGAACTGTCACTTGCCTTTTTGGGCCAATGCTGCAAAAATGACTTTTGATAGTCTTGAAAGGATCAATAAGAATTTGTCAATAAACATCAGTAATGTTTTGCATCACATGCCACTGTTTTCCAGCATTTTTTTATAGCTATGCAGCTTGCTGCACTAAAATAAATAAATAAATAAATAATGGATAAAACATTTTGCAAGGAAACCAAACATTTAATGAATGCATAAAATATACGTAAAATATTTAATAAATAGATATTTTATAAAAAAAAAAAAAAAAAAAAAAAAGTTTAATAAATAAATATCAAATCAATTAATCAGTCAATCTTTTTTGGTGCTGCCACAAAAAATGTTGACTGGGCAAGTAAAAACTACAAAGACAAAATCCTTATTTTTGAGCCCTGCTTATGACACTGTAATCTAAATGTTCTCTAACCAGTGTTATTCTAGTATAATTTATGTATTTTAATGTGTTTATTAATAATTTAAATTCTTTTTAATTTTACTAATTAGTTTCAATTTTATTTTATATATATATATATATATATATATATATATATATATATATATATATATATATATATATATATATATATATATATATATATAAATTGCCAAGGCAGCATTTCTACCTTTTGTTTACATTTTATGTTTATGTTAAATATATTTACTTTATTTCAAATCTATTTCAATTACTGGAAATGAAAAATGATTTTTAATCATTTTATTTTATTTTATTTTTTATTAACAGTTACAGCACTATTTTTTTGCATAATATTGTTGATCTTAATGTTGATATGATATTGTTTCACAGATGCTTTTTATTTGTATGCCTACAGGCCAGGATCCGTCTGATCTGAGATGTAGTTATAGTCACTTGCTTGCTGTTCTTTGAGATGGATGTGCTTTAACCTTGATCCACCTCTATTAACGAAAAAAATAGTCATCTGCTGTTCCATAACTAATAAGCCACTGATGCATGCATTAGAGACGAAAATAAAAAAAACTATCACCCACTCAACGCTGCGACTCCAATCACAGTTGAATCAGTCTGTCTGCAGTCGGCTCCAACAAAAAGCTGTGAAGTGCTCTTGGTGGAGACAGCGCTGTCTGTAACAGGCTACCGACAGAGCTCAGTCAATACATGCCACAGCCACTGGAGAGAAACTAAATGAGATTTTCTCTCGGGCTCCTTTTAACTCTTCCTGTTTGCTCTCTTCCTCCCTCCCCTCTTCCATCAGTAGCTTCCTCTCAGCCACTTTCCACCCCCTCCATCTGCCGTACTGCCACTTTGACAAGCCGTCACAGTTGTCAAATAAAGAAAACATGTTGGAGGTGATGTTTTTTGAGTTCCTTGTCAAAGGAGCCTTTATCAGGCTCAGTTCTTGAATATCTAAGAGGGCTGTTTATATATTGTGTAGTTCAAACATACGTATAGGTTTGCTTTTAGCATCTCTGCTTTTTAGGGAAGCATTGTGAGTGTGTAAGTGCGTATGTATGCGTATGTGTGTGTGTCTTGTACCCATTCAGTGCCATGGGACGAGATGTTGTCACAGTGGCTTTGCTGTCACCCTTTTAACTGCTGGTAAGAAGCCTGTGAGCTCTACCTTAGGGTCAGGGCTAAATTTAAGTTTGCCGCTCACAGTCCTGATCAGTAGCATCAAAACAACCATTAACTGCAGATCAGTCTGCCTCTCACGGCTGCCAGCTCCCAGCAGACGCCACTCATAACAGGGCCAAAGAGAGAGAATCACACAGGAGCATGTCCCTTCAGCCCATGTGTCTGCACTGCTACAAGCCAAAGCTAACGATCACTCCTGAGCCCTCGCTGCACACACACACACACATGCAAATATACACATATGTGCACTTGTGTAGTTAGCATACAAACAGACCTAAAGCTCAAGACCACAATCATGATACGAGAACAACATGACCCGACTCGCATTCCCCCAGGATCACTGAGTAATCTCTGGTCATTTTGTGCTTACGAGTAAATCTGTAATAAGTAAATTCATGCCTAAAATACCCTTTAAATCACAGACAGGGATCTGCAACTCAATAAATGCATCTGCATATCGACTGAACTAATAACAAATCTGAAGACAGATTCACAGAAGTCACATTGCAGTGGTCGAAAGGCACTTTGAACTGGGAAGAGCACATGGTCACCAGTGCAATTGATTTTAAGTCGATTCACGATGGAAAATCACGAACTCTGGAACGTCTTCTCAAAAACACATGATCATTTATTGCTTATCTATATGCAAGGATTTACTTGGTGAACGTGAATACAAATGCATTGAAAATGAAATAGCTATTTATATCAGTACTAGCCTATTTAATTTACTACATTTCTAAAGCATTTTAAAATACATTAAAAACATAGAGTTTTTAAAATATATATAGAAATATATGTTATTATATAATATATATTTAAATCAATGAATTCTAAAGAAAAAAATAAATAAATTAAAAAATAAATAATAAAATAAAAATAAATCTGCAATAATAATAATAATAATAATAATAATTTTAATGGACAACATTTTGTAAGGAAACTAAACATTTAATGAATACATAAATATACATTAAATATTTAATAAATAGATCTTTTATAAACAAATATTTAATAAATAATATTAAATCAATTAATCAGTCAATCTTTTTTGGTGCTGTAGTAAAAACTACTTGCCTGACAGAAAAAATACATATATATATATATATTTTTGAGCCCTGCTTATGTCAGGTATGTAAATGTTCTCTAACCAGTGTTATTTTAGTATTATTTATGTACTTTTAATATATTTATTAATATTTTGATTATATATATATATATATATATATACATAATCAAACACAGTGTGTTTTTTTATAGTTTTTTTTTTATTTTTTTTTTTAGTTTTTTTATATATATATTTCAGTTAGTTGCCAAGGCAGCATGTACTGAAAATGATTTGTAATAGTTTAATTTAATTTAATTTAGTTTTATTTTATTTTATTTAACAATAACAACATAGTTTTTGTGCTTAATATTGTTGATATAAAAATATATCTATGAAAAAAAATCTATCTATAAAAATATATATAATAAATGCTGTTCTTTTGAACTTACTATTCATCAATGAATTCTAATTCTAAAAAAAAAAAAAGCACCAAATAAGCATATTAGAATGATTTATGAAGGATCATGTGTCACTGAACACTGGAGTAATGGCCGCTGAAAATTACATTTTGACAATATTTCATAATCAAATAAATGCAGCCTTAGTGAGCATAAGAGACTTCTATCAAAAACATTTTAAAAAATCTTACCGATATATTTATAGCATTATGTACAGTACTTCTTTATCTGTATATCACCATATGTGTGGGGGTTGCCTGATAATGAGTCAGTTTTGCTATCATCTGATATATGTCACACATTCCAGAGAATGTGCTGATTCAGACAACACTGTTTTTGTCTTTTTTTACTTCTGAAAAGGTACACATCAGCAATGCAGATAGATACAGAACTTACATTTTAATGAGTTTTCACCTTCATGGTGTAAATAAATAAGCTAATGGGGACAGGCCGTTTGCCCTGAGAGCAACAGGTGTAAAAGGATTCTGTCCCACCCTGTGAGTATAGAAGCTACTTGACTTTTTCAAACTGATGTCACAAGAGACCCGTTCATCAGTGTCCTCCACCCTCCCTTACTTCCTTCTTGAATTTCTAACTTATAACAGAACATGAAAGAACCTAAATTCACCAAACCTGCTTGCATTTAAGCCCAAAACTCAGTCAGTGTGTATGTTGCTCAATAAATAATACAGGTATATTTTCCTCTTACCTTCCCAGGTGTCCATAGGTGTATTGTGAATCTGCAAGCAGTAAAGCGATCTCCCCTTGCTTCATTGAAATGGCACACTCTTCCAGGGCCTATGCATGCAAAACAGTCACACTTTAAACTTCAGGTAACACTAAACAGTGCAAATTAGCAGTAGAGCACAATTCCATAAAAGCACTGATGGGAAGGGAAAATTCTGCGCGTGATTTACTAACAATGTGCACATTAATGAACACAGACACAGCCAGATCATTTCCAAAATGACCAGCGCAATCTATCAAGAGCAGCGCAAAATACCACCTGTATTAAGACATGCTTTTTTGGGCATTAAATAATGCCGCAAGTACCAGTAATTTGACAAGTGCAAACGTTAGTAAATCACCTTGCGTGATTCATTTTAATGCACTCCTCCCATAAATTTTGCGCCTGAAACGGAAACTCCTACAAATGCATATTCAAAAAGGTCAGGCACAAAAATAACTGTATCCACGCCTTTTCAGCGCTAATTCTTCATTGCATGTCTTTATTGCACTATTTTAACGCCAAAAGACGGTTTGCGCTGGCACAAGCTGTTAGTAAATCTGACCCATAGATTTTACTGTAATACACTGATTTAGCCTCAGCAAGATAACTTAAAGGAATCAATGCTTATTTGCAGTCTTTTAAAGCTTTAATGCAGTCTGAAGGGTCTAAACAAGATTGACCTTAATAACTTTTCACTGAAAAATGAATCAGCAAAGGAGGTGGCTTTTTCCCAGCCTTGGGTAAACACATACAGAACTCAACATGTGAAAACAGGTTAATCCTTATGGAAAACTCAGCAGGCAGCAGGTGAGAGGTGATAGACAGGATGCAGGCAGGTGTTCCAAGGCTTCTTGTGAGTGTGTGTGGGTGTGCGGTTGTCCCTCCTCTGCCTGTCTGTGTCTCACCTGGCTGACATCTCCCTCTCCGATAACGAAGACCAACTTGTAGTCTTTTTCCACCACAGTCCTATCCTCCAGCACACCTTGCATTTTCAGTGTGACCTCTTGACCCCAAGCCGGGGACAGGGCTTTCTCGGGACTGGCCTGTAACACCTTCTTCCTTAGCAGACGGTCATCTACAGGCGGTTGGGGTAGTGAAGAGAAAACAGGGGGAGGGGAAAGAGATCAACAAGACCCTAAAGCAATAGTGTCAAACTTGGGGATGTGGTGTTAGTGAAGCTGGTTGACCAAAGAGGTCTTTCTGGTTAAGCAAGTTAAAGGGATAGTTCACCCAAACATGAAAATTCTGTCATTATTTGCTAACCCTTAATGTTGTTCCAAAACTACATGACATTCTTTCTTCTGTGAAATACAAAAGACAATATTTTAAGTAATGTTTCTACTTTTTGTATGTGTAATGAAAATCTGGTGGGTAAAAAAACAACTTGGTACTCTGTTGACTTTTATCGTTTGGACGAAAAACACATAGACATTTTTCTTTGTTTTGAAACAACGTGAAGGTGAATAAGTGATGACAGTATTATCATTTTTGAGAGAACTATCCTTTAAAGACGTTTTTGGGGACATCAGCAAATCAGCATAGCATGCTGTAGGCCAACATTCAAAACATAACATGCTAGTGTCCAGCAATATAGCACTCTTAAAAATAAAGGTTCTTTATTAGCATCTATGGTTCCATGAAGATTTTTTAACATCCATGGAACTTTTCAATGGAACAAAAAATTCTTTATAGTAGAATAAGGTTCTACAGATTATTAAAATGTTCATCACACTAAATATGGGGTTGCTTTGGTGAAATTTTGTGGTCAAAAAAAAAGTCCATTGTTTATTGTCAAGAATATAGCGATGTATGAAGCACATACAGCCCCACAGAAGTTTCTTTCAAACCAAGCAGCTTTTTGTTGGTCATCATGGTGGATCCCTGTGACCAACTTGATCCATTGCGAAATCTGAATTGGGAAATCTTCTATCCTCATATGAAATTCCCAGTCGTGTGAATTTGCCAAACAACAGTAAATGTGACCGCTACGAAAGGTTCCTTTTTGAGTTTCTAATCTATGTCATCCATGTGAAAATCCTTTTGGATCTCAGACTAAACAAATATGTCGTCATGGACATCTTACCTGTAATGTCCTTCCAGTCATCTGCCAAAATCAGCTCCTCAAAGCTGGTGGTGGTCCACTCTTCTATCTCAAAGTCTGGAAAAAGAGTTTCCACTGAGCTGTCCCTTTCTTCCACTGCTTCAATTTCCATAAAACGAACTGATTTCCCAAAGCTGGGAGTCTTTGTCAGTTTTCTGCTGTCCTCAATGCCCGATTGATTGGTCTCAGGTGGGCTGGTGTGAGAATTTGAGGAGATGGGCTCAATGGTTGGGGCGCTGCTTGAGTTATTAGCATCTGTTGGCATGTTGCTTAAGTTTTCAGCACACTTCATCTCTTCTGCCACTTTATTATCCATTTCATCTTTCATGTCACTTCTTTCTTCATCCTCTTTGTCTTCTACTGCTTTCTTCCCATCCTCCTTTCCTGTGATATTCATTCTCTGCAGCTCCATGATTGGTTCTTGAAACACCTGCCAAATAGCTTCTTCACTCTTCACCTCCTGTTTGTCACTAACTGTTTTTACAAACATCTCAGACTCCAACAATGTCTCCTCTACTTCTTCAGCTTCTGGTTCCATGTCCCCACACGGTGCTAAGGATACCATTTATCTCTTCTTAAAAGTGCTGAATGTCTTTCCAGCACACACCAGGTTTGTAGAAATTGATGTCGCTGCTGCTCAACTGCAAAACCGATCAACACCTGTATCCATTAGTGACAGCGTGTAGTATTTTTTTAAAGCACAGCGTCCACATGGACTCTTTTAGAATTATCATAGAAATGCATCGCCACATGACATAAATCCCATCCGTGGTCAGTCCATTTCTTGCAGACTTTGTAAAAGCGTCCTCGTTGAAATGTTTTGCAGTGAAGAACGCAGAAAATGATCAATGCATGAGAATTGTGTTGAAATGTAAAGCCCTACTGGTCAGTAGAGTTGTGTGCAGTGATAATCTGTTGGATTAGAAGAGCAAAATCTAATCTGCCCCAACGTCTGTAAGCTTCTTAATGACTTCATCACGTCGTCCCATAATGCAGTTTCCATGAATGCATCCACCAATAAGAGGACTTCAGGGACTGGTTGCTTTTTATTTATAATATAATGTAGAAATATTCAATAAATACTGTATAAATATAAATAATATTGCAATATAAACGTACACTACCGTTCGGAAGTTTGTCTTATGCTCCCTAAGGCTGCATTTGTTTGAACATAAATACAGTAGTATTGTTATATATTATGGCTGTTTTTTTATTATTATAATTTTAGTATATTTTAAAATGTAATTTATTCCTGTCATGTCAATGCTGAATTTTCAGTCTTCAGTGTCACATGATCTTTCAGAAATCTAACTGACCCCAAAATTCGGTGTGTATTCTAATCCAATTTTAATTATATTGGCAGAACTAAATGTAAACAGATATTTGTCTAGTTACTGATCAAAGGAACAGAGAAAAACCTTCTCAAATAATCTCATGAGGAGAACGGGCATTGACCGAAGATAACACACTCTGAACACCTGAACAGGTTTTTCCAGGTTTGCAACATGCCAAGTGCAGACAAAACATCAATGAGCCATGCATAATTTCAAGACAAGACAAGCCTTTAAATGTCCTTACATGATTGTTTGACACTTATTAAATCCACAAAACACGCTCAAATACATATTAAAAACAACAATCAATCACTTACACTTGACTGGCAATGATAACATTTAGCCTGCTTGTCCTTCAAATATTAAATGTCAAAATATGGTAGGTTATTGAGTGAAACATCATAAACATAAAATTATTGCGCCATTTAGCAGTGTGTCATTTGTGCATTAAATTTAAACTTAAATATTCAGTATAAGTACATGGATGTGACTTTATATGCAGCTTTGAGAATGTTGATCTTGGTTTTGTCTCTTCAGATGAAACACACTAGAGAGTTTTACTTGCTTTCTGCGTTCTCTAGAGGCTGTTGGCACTGTTTGTGGCATGAGTAAGATTAGCAAAAAGGCCACAAGACTGAATTATATTTAACCTGTGCCTTATAATGGCTCTTGAACAGCTGGAATAGTATTCTGTTTGTGAATAGTTACTAAGCTGATGACCAAGCGACTTCCTGTTTGAAACAATGACATTGGATAAAATTGATTAAAATGACTCATTGGGATTTTTTTATGTAAAAAAGACTAATGTTTGTTTATCAGCTTGGCAAGCTCAAATCTTTCAACTGCAGAATATTGGCAACTAGATTCTCTGCAAATGCCAAACGTAAAATCCCCAATTATTAAAAAAAGTAGTTGGAAATGAAGGAAGTTTCAGAAAACAAACTCATTACAAATTAAGTCCTGATGAATGAAATATTTTGAATGTTGTAAGCTATAATATTTTATTCATTATCTTGGATTTACAATGTGTTGACCTTTTTTTTTTTCTGTAAGTTGCTTATCTTATTTGAAGTGCAACCTGACACCAGTGAATCTCATGTACTTTAATCTCTACTTAGATCCATTCTTAAGACTCTAAGGTTCGAAAATCGCATTATTTTCCACATAATTTACATTATTACAATACCTTCCTCCCCAGCCTGGCACAAATGGCTCGATTAGTTCCGGGCTTGCTGAAGGCCCGCCTTCGGAAAAACGAAATGTGTTGTGATTGGTTAGCTGTCCCAGTGCGTTGTGATTGGCGAACAGCTTAGACGTGTTTCAGTACTGCCCCGTCCCTTGCCAAAACAGCAAGTTTGTCAATATTGCCATATCAATTCAGACCTTGAGAATATTGAACAAGAGGATCGCGCAGAACCTTTGCACGCACGGATATTGCAAGACATATTAAAGTGGTAACGTTATTGTTTTTTTGTTTGTTTTTTTGGCTAAATCACATTTTAGATAGGATGTCAACAACAGCTTATAAATAACTGCATTTACTATGTACAGATAAGTGCAACGGTAATATGTATTATGTTTATTGTTCTTCAATTCTAACATTATAACATGAATTGCAGTGAAACTGTTATACAGTTGAATTTATTTATACCATAGTCCCACAGACTTACTCTTTTAGTGGCAGCATATATATACAAATTCATTCTCTTTCTCATTCTCATTCTCGGTAACGCTGTACACAAAGCAGAGCTCCGCTCACAAACGCTGCTTTATCAGACATTACATGCAAGATGAAATGAAAATGACATCCAAAATTTTCTGAAAACAGTCGGTTTCCATCAGAAATACAGTGATATAAAAACACCAGCACCGGGTTTCAATTTTGAAACGTGCATTAGAATTTCCAGAGGCGGAAATTTTCCTGTATTTTGTGATGTCACAAATACAGGAAAACAACTTTGTAGTCCAAACGAGCCGTTTGTTGTAGTTCTTGAAAAGGGATTTAAAAAAAAAAATCTCCCTTTGGAGTGGACTTTGAGATTTGTAACTTTGTAGATCTTTTTATGCCCAAACATACACACTACACACTGACTAAAATTCAAAAAGTGAAAAAGCATAACAGGACCCCTTTAATGTAAGTTTACACATAACATGGAGTCTCATGGAATAATCTTCCAAAGCATTTGGAGAGTCAGCAACATTTTTATAAACCACAATCTGAGGTAACATATATTGTTTGTCTAGGCAGCTTCAGATGTCCCTGTATCTCAGACAGCCATATGGCAAGTAGAGTTTCCATTAGAGACTATGAGAGAGCTCCTTAATCCCAAGGCCCAAGTACCTTGTCTGTTGGGGATTATGTCTTTCCAATTAACCTAAATTCTCTATTTTTCCCCTCACTGTCCATTTCACTTCATCTGTTTGTAAGCTTAAAAGGTGCAGATGATTGCCTGGCTAGATTAAGTGAATCATTTTTTCTGTATGCACATTTTAATCTAGTTTAAAATGACAGTCTGAGTTTTTCCTCATCATTTTGTTCACAGAACATTTCTTTAATACCATGTAATCTCCAAGATTTGTAGTTGCCGCTACAATGAATTTCTCTCAGACATACCCATATTTCTTTGTTTTATCTTTGACTGATAACTGTTGTTTTTCAACTGACTGGTTTCAAGAGAATATTTTATTGGATTTGCAGGTGGAAAAGCTGATTTAACATGCAGAGTTTTGTTCATACATGAAATTGAGATTTTTTTGGATGACTTCAATGCACAGGTGTAATTTAACTCTGTAATATTTATTTATATATACAGTAATTTACAAGTTACATCTATTTGTATATAAGTGTACCTGTATTTAGGAAGTTAGTCTGTTTCAATTAATAAGTGGGGTTGAGAATTTAAGAACTTCTCTATAAACAGTAATGACCAAATGTTATGTCTGGCTTAGAAAAATAGACATCTTCACCCTCTATTCAAACATTTTATTATTAAGAATTTTGTAAGCATTTTGAGTAGTTGTGCTTGGAGTGTAAAACGAATGTACATGTTCAATTGTTTCATTTGTAATAACGCAATGAAACATGAAAAATTGTGTCATACAAAGACGCATGACACATGCGCAAATATTATTGAGTACTGCCCTGGAGAATATTCTTGTATTTAATAATATTAATAACTGATTATGTTGCATTCAGTGTATGCTGTATTTCCTTTCAGCTTTTTGCTTTTCTGTACTTTTTTTGCATATTAAAATAAAACCCATATTCCATAATAAGCTGTAGTTTTTTTTTTTGTTTTTTTTGCCAAATATCATATATCACTGGCATATAGCACTGCAAGAACATGGATTGATATTTCATCTTTACTTTGTTTAATCTACATAGGCAACTGACCATGTGCAATGAACATCCTGACAGCGATATATCTTATTCAATATTTTAAACAGATTTTTTGTGAAGTACACAATTTATGAGTAAAAGTCATGTTTAATATTCTCAGTACAGACTGTCCAGTACAACTAGGAATTTTTATCTTTATTACATTCCTTGTCAAATACACTAAATAGAATTTTATTATGTCACCCTCATCCTGATAAACTGAGTTAGACAACTAAATCTAATTCTGAAATACATAAGATTATTGTTCGTGTGTGTGTGTGTGTGTGTGTGTGTGTGTGTGTGTGTCTCTATGACGTCTCAAACGCTCTCTCGTGACCCCGCCCACCGGAGAGTGACGCTTGGACTAGAATGTCGCCAGTCAGTTCCAGACATGGCAGCGTTGAGACAGGAGCATCGGTATGGTCTCTCCTGTGGAAAGATTAATAAAAGCATTCCCAACAAAACCATCTTTCACGTCAAGCTAACAGACACGGCCATCCGGACGCTGGAAGCTTATAAGAATCTCAAGGTAACGCATGTGGTTTTATTTCGCTAGTGTTTATTTGCTCCACTGTCCTCAGTGGGACAGAAAGAAAAGTTCAGAACTCAGAACTTCAAAACATTTCCTCCCGTTAGCTGTTTGTAAAGTGTTGATTTATTTAACTAGAGTCTGTCGCTTTAAGTGCCATATGCTGTTTTACCAGGGACAGATAACAGTAACAGGAGGAAATCGGACACATCCAGTTCCGTTAAAGTTCGTTTTATTGAGTTTTGCTTATTTATTATTTTTTTAAGCTGTTACAAAACAAAACAAAATGTCAGTCGTGTTATTTTTATTTTTCGTTAAGCTAGTTGGAATTGGCTTTACGAAATCTCCTGTTTTCCACTTTAGATTCAAAGTCGCCGCTTTATTCATTCTGACAAAATGTGACACGGTCTTAATGCTAAACACTGCATTACTTATTATAATTATGATAATGTTAAACCGAAGATGGGAATTCATAACACTCACGGGGATCTTACGGTCTGAGAGGGGCTCAAGGCTCGATCTTATGAACTATAAACCTTGAGTAGCATTTAGCAAGTTAAATAGTCATTGCCTTTTTCATTTCCCTATCACATATTTTACTGACTCGTGTTCGAGAGTAACACTTCAATTTACTGCAAAGGTTTAGCGAACTAGATTAAAAGCGCATGTATCCTCGTATTGTCTCTTTTTGGTAGTGTTTAAGGTTAAGTTTAGAATTGGTTCTTGAATTGATCAACTTGAATAAGCTTATGGCAATTGCACGGCATAGTCAATTAAATCCAAATTATGTTTTTAAATAATTATTTATGTTGTAACAAATGACTTTGTTTCTTCCGCAGAACACAAAAGATGTTCAGTAATTTGTAGAATGACAGCCTCGGTCCCCATTCACTTTCATTGTATGAAAAATAAAAATATGTAATGTAAGTGAATGGGAACTTGAGGCTGTCAGTCACTAACATTGTGCATAATATCTCCTTTTGTGTTTCATGGGAGAAAGAAAGTCAGGCGGGTTTTAAACAGCATGCGGGTGAGTAAATGATAACAGAATTTATTTTAGGTGAACTATCCCTTTAAATGCCATGTTTGCCTCATGTAAAGGTAATTCATTGTAAGCCGTTTTTTGCCGCAGTTGAGTAATCAATACACTTCTCATTGTCGGCTCGACAGCACAGATTCCAGTAATATCAGTACCTCAGCGGTCAAACGTGTGCGCCAGCTGGACGGGGCACTCGGCCCGTTAGCTTCATCTCAACCCAAGCGCTTCGTGTCGATGATTGGACGATAAAGGTGTGTTTTTGTTGGCGTGCTCTATCGTATTGCTGTTAGTCCTTTAAACGCTTGGACGCCGTCCCGATGTCATCGCTCATTGGTCAGTCAGGCGGTGTAGAATGTTGATTGACCCAATCAGAATACGAGAAGACTTCCTCACGCTTGCAACAGGAGCTCGATAATGAATTCTATTGTCAATCATATGTGACTTAGTGGAAAGAGTGAAAAGATATATATTTTTCAAATATATAAGTTTTTATAACTGCCCCATTTGATATGCCAGAACGTTTTTAATAACTTCCAGTCACAATAATGCAGCTGACACTCTGTCAGAAACGTGGGGCACTTGGGGTAAAACTGCCTTAAAATTCAAAATGCAGTGACATAAAAATGCCCTCTGTTTCTCGTTTGTGTTATATTTCATAAAATTCAGTTTCAAGCCTAGTTATACATATTATTGCATAAAACATAAATTGAAGTTTGTTTAATTTTATAGTTAAGAAGTAACTCCGACATATGATTTCCCAGGTTTTGTTTCCTGTATTAGTATGTTTATTAATTACAAAGGAGGTCAGAAGAAAGAAAAACAACAACAATAACAAAGATCATCATCATATTGATGCAAAAGACACGGTCAAGTCAGGTCATTAGATACCTCAGTGTCCTCCTCTGAACTGTGCTCATTATCTTCTTATAAGCTTTCACTGCACCAGAATAAAAAAAGCAAAGTTCAAGTTAGCTACAGCAGCACCACCACCCCCTTCAGTAATGTTTAGCCACTAATCCGACCACATGACAGAAAACACAGAACCAATAAGCCTGTATTTTTTAATAAGCAATTTGAGCTGCAGTGTATGTGTAGAGTGACATGACGGCCTCTCCCTGTAACATCCATAATAGATAAACATGCTTGTTGACTAAAGCTCCAGCTGTACCTTGAAGATAATAAGTGCTATCTTTTGACCTTGCTTAATGGTTTCGAGCTATGCCGGAGGAAGCCTCAGTTTTTTCCTTCCTTGTTTCTCAGCAATTTACGTTAGTGATCTGTTTTGTATATATGTCGTTAATGCTTCTGGACGTTGGACCGAGCTGAGTGTTAAGAGCTGAGCACACAGCTCGCAAGAGATGGTTATATAAAAGGCCTATTTGTACACACTTTATGTGGTGGACAAACACCACAGGGTAGATAATGTCCAAGCCTGCTTGATTTTATCTGATGCATCTTCAGAAAAAAGACGAAATGCTTTTTGTAACTTACCTTTAGTCCTAATTAGTGCTAAGAAGTCAATTCAACATTTGGTGGCTAAAAGCTTTTCCCATGATGTTTGCCCTGTCCCACCCCCACTTCTTCTACAAGTCCTCACACACTCAACATCCTCACACAATAACATTTGATTGACTCATGTAAGGTCTTTCAAGTCGAGATTTATTAATCGGACGCATTCCAGTGCAGATTAGCAAAGCCCGGCCTTGATCTTTAGGCTCGCACAAGCAGAACCATGACACTACCGAGAGGCCAATGACAGCCAGCCTTTCATTCTCTCAGAAACAACCCCCCTCACTCGCAGTCTGCATGAATTAATACAGGAGAGAACCGTGCCTCTGTCAACAGGGGCAAGCAAGTAAGAGGAGACTGTAATTACTGTGAAGGGAGGCTAATAGGTAGGCATGATATTTGACTAAAGTTAGTACCTAAACACAGTTTGTGGAAATGCTGGCATTGTGGGTAAACAATTAAGAAAATGAAAACCCTCATGTTGTTTCAAACCTGTATGATTTACTTTCTTCTGTGGAGCAAAACACTGGGAAAAATGTTTTTTGGCCATACAATGAAAGTTAAATGGGTCCAGTTGTGTTGATTTTGTATGAACAAAAACAGTTGTTCAAATTGTGTAAATTTTGTGTTTCATAGAAGAAAGTCACACAGGTTTGGAACAACAAGAAGAGTGATTGATGACAGAATTTTCAATTTTGCCTTACGTCAGTGTAAGGCTAATACAAAACATTTGCATTGTCTTTGTTAACCCTCATAATGCATTCAAAATCTGCTTACGTTTCGCATTTGCATGAACTTGGTGGAATGTGAGCTTATAAAACAATCATAACTTAAACTATATTGTATCTGATCAGTAACTTCCCATTATTCAGTGAATTCATAAAAATGTCATTTTAGTGAATATTACTGTTATTACTGCATTACTGTATTTTTATTAATTAAAAAAAAAAGATATTTTTTTGGAAATTTCATATCTTATTTGAATTGATAGTTGTGGTGGTTGTGGTATCTCTTTCGGGTCATAACAGACCTAAATGCTTTATGAGGGTTCCAGCCTAGAAATTCAGCTGGAGATAATTAATTTCCAAGATTTCATCTTTGCTTTCTAATCCTTTATATAATAATAGTAGATGCTAACCAACCTCTTCTACCTTTTTTCTTCTGTCCCCAGGGGTCCTTACCAAATCAGCCGGCAATTTGCTTCAAGGGGAACCAGGGGGTAAGATGAATATGTTTTTCCTCACCCCTCCTGACGCCTAAAAATTGCAATGCTTTAATTAGACCTGATTGTCGAGTCGTGCAGCAAAAAACTCACGGCACCCCTCAGCTGCCTGCATACTCTCTCAATATTTCATGAGCTCCTAAACCATCGCCTGAAATGGTGAAGGAACTGTAGCTTACAGTGATGCCACCCTTAGGGCCTGCCCGACTAGATTGGGAGCATTTATATAATTATAGCAGCACGCATGTTCATAAGCACAGTTATGAGTCGTAAATTAGGAAAGTGTCATCGTTTGGATGCGATTCCTAGGTTTCGGAACATTTGCGGGCCAGCGATTTGGTTTTTATGAGAGTATTGTTATTTACAGCTAGTAAAATTGGCAGTGGCGTGCGGTCACACTGTACGACCTAGGTGGATTTTTGGTAGGGGGTGCATTCCAGTGAAACGGCTGTAAAGAAAGATGCCTGTGTCTAACCGGATTAGCACATTCAGCCGTAGCACACCTCCCCATCAGCGCCTGCTCGCCACAATCAGCCCCTTCTAAAACAAATCCAGAAGCGGGACAGGAAAGGGACGCGCTATGGACACAAACAGTAGACTGTGCTTGCGGTCGGAAGCCCGGGAGAGGCTACTCAACACCCCGAGCTTCTTGCCAGGTTACTGGGTCAGACACGGGCGACTGGAAAGGCTTTGTCATGAGGTCTGGGAAGAGGTGGGGGTGTTGGTAAACCCAAGGGAGCCTCTTGTGTCTCTATGCCTGTTGTCTCAGTGCAGACATGAAAAACCTGCGACAAGGAGGGGGATAACTATGGCCGCCGTGTCTCCTAAAGCATCGTTCGACCCCCACAAACTCCACAATTATAATATGCAAAATGCTGTCAAATGTAGTCAAGCAATATCTGATCTAATGAAGTTTCTTTCCCTTTTAAAATTGGAGTAGCATAGTTGTGTCAAGTGTGTAAAACTGGAATCCGTTCTAATTGTCGAATTAGATTTAGTGATTATATCTTTAGCCCATTACATATTCAAATTGTCTGCACTGAATTTAAGCGTTCATCCCCTTCTCCTCAGATAATGGGCTGCTGGGCATTAATGAGGTGTTTGAGCTGAGAGTGTGTGTATGCGCGCACATGTGTGTGTTTGTATGTGTGTCAGGGTGACAAATTAAGCTATTACAGCGGGGGGTAGGGAGTGATGTTAAGTCCACACTACTGAAACCACGTTATCAGTCATTTTATTAACCGTAACCTCGGAATGCTTTCACGTCAGTCAGGTTTTGATATAATATGGAGTATCATGGTTTTACAGCAGGTGGATATCTTTGAACAGCACTCGGGAGATACACGTTCCCATTTCTAATCCTACTTAGCCAGGTAATTTTCTTCCACCTGCAGGAGGGCTCCCCCATACCAGGGAATTCCCATAAACCTTGTCCTGGCTTGTCTCCAGATCTTTGAGGTGCAACGTGGAAAAGTCAGGAAGTGTCCTGCTGAGGATTGTCAGCTGCCATTTTCCACTAACTTGAGGAGATAGTACACCCAAAAATGAAAATTCTGTCATCATTTACTTCTCCTCATGTCTGCTGTGGAACTTAGAATTTTGAGTTATTTTGAAGAATGTTGGTAATGGTTTTGGGTCCCATTGACTTCTATATGCCTGAAATTGTTTGGTTACCAGCGTTCTTCAAAATATATTCTTTTGTGTTCCACAGAAGAAAGAAATGTGTACAGATTTGGAACGACATGAGGGTGAGTAAATGATGAAAGAATTTTCCATTTTTGGTGGACTACCCCACTGACAATGCCTTGATAATGCACGCTCATTTGGCAGATAACAAATAATTTAGCCATCATTGGGTTTTTACAGATGGGGAGCTTTAATTTGCTCGATTCTCTCCATCTGTGGAGGAGGATGATGCAACTGGCGAGAAATAACAGAAGAAAAGATGTTTAGAGTAGTAAAATTCCTTTCATATTAAAAGGAGTGATCCCCAATCCTGGAGGATTTATGCAATCTGAATGCCTTTGATGGCGTCACTAGGGATGTTCGGGTTCAGTTCGGATTCTCAAAGACTGGGATTTCACATCATGCAGCCATTTTCTTTTGGTAATTTGATTTTTGCTGCACAAAATTAGTTTTCCAGAGGCTACAAATATAGATGTCTGTCTCAATAAACAGAAACGGTTCTCACAGAGTAAAATATGAATGAATAACGGCAGTGTCCTGCAGTTTGACAAGCTATATCTGATTTTTTTCCCCGATGCTTGTATAATGCATACATTTTTATGATCTTATATTAATCGAGAGACTAAAACATGGCCATAAGTGAGAGAGCATATTAAATTAAGAGAGCATACTATTATGCAGAATCGTGCACTGCAAGTTGCATTGCACAATTTCCATAATTCTTTTATGGGTCAGTGACAAATTAGTATGTCTGAGAATGATGGATGCCTGTGATGAAAAAGAGAAAGCTTTCGAAAATATAGTTTAAAACACATTTGCCAAGTTCTTAAATGTGAATTTTGTATTCATGTTGGTATGATATATTTTTGGAAAACTTTTGTGCCATTTTCAAAACGAAACTTCTACATGGTTCTTCAAAATAATATGCTCTCTATTTAATATGCTCCCTCACATACGGCTATGTATCAGTTTCTCTATTGATAACAAAGCATGTAGAAAATTATGTTGTAGTTAATCTAAAAATGTCAAGCGCTGTGACCATCAAATAAAAATTAATTTTTCTTGCATATTGAATAGACCACATTCAGGGTAGACACTATTAAATTTGATTAAAACAAAAAACAAGAAAAAAGAGGGTAATTTTTCCAGTTGTCTCATTTGACATTTAAAAGCCTGAACTAACCGTGTCAAAACAGCTCCAAAGGTTTTTTTTTTTTTTTTTTAAATTGACACATGGTTGTCTAAATAAGTCCTCTCATTGATGTTTGTGATATTCCTGTTCTATCGGTTAGACCACAATGCCTTTTTTTTTTTTTTAAATATATATACTACAATCTACAGACGGTTACACCACCTAGACATTTCTGACTTTAGACTACATAAAAAAATAATATCAAAATTCATTTAAATTCAGAAATCGAAAACATGTTCATCATAGTTTTTAAAATGCATTTAAATTTGAATGTATTTTTGAATAACAAAATAGATCCAGACAAAAAGTGTCACATAATTGACTCTGTTTTACTAAAAAACACATGTTTATGAATTTGAGCAGACGTCCAACAGCAGCATGTTTTTATGCCTTCCTTAAAGCTTTTTTGAGTGTGTATGTGTGTGTTCTGTGACATTAGTTTGTGTTGGGAGGTGGGGGGTAAAACGTTTCTCTCTGAGATGTTCTCATGTTAAGTGTGTGTGAAGGTTTAGCTTCCCCCACCCGTCTGTCCCTCTCGTCATCGCTGTGATTGTCTCAACCTGATCCTCTCTTTTCTCTCACTGGGTTTCACCAGTTCTCCATCTCGCACCTCCGATGAGTGTGTGTACGTGAGAGTGTGATGGTGTGTCAGAGAGTTTGTATTAGAGTGCATTAGTATGTATTCACAGGGTCCTCAATGGTATAGCTTACTCACTGGATCCAAGTACAAGGGAGTGCACCTAAACTAAAATTTGTCTTGGGACTTGTGAATTTTGCATGTGTGGTCATTTCTGTTTGTGACTCGGTGTGTGTCTTTTAGTTTCTGTGATTGTCCAATCCAGGGCCTCTATGTGTGTGTGTGTGTGTGTGTGTGTGTGTGTGTGTGTGTGTGTGTGAGCTTGGCTTTTTTTCCTTCTTGAAAGCTAATTAGAATGACAATAAGAGGAATGAGCGTAGAACGCAGAGAGTCTCTGGCAGCAGAGGCGGTGTGGGGGGAGCTGTCCCACGTGTGAATGAAAGGGCACACGCCGATTCTTTCATCCAGATGTGACGTACTCACCAACGTGCACAGCGACCCGAGTGCCTGTCTTGTCTGGGGCCCAGTGTTTTGACTGGCAGAGCTGTTTTCTCTTTTCTGCACGGTCTTGCCAGGCCATCTTTAACCAGGTCCTTGCAAGAGCAGGGAGGATCTCCTTTTAATGTTTTTTTTTTCCCTTTTTTTTTTTTTTTTTAAATAATAGTGTGATCTTAGCCAGGGCCCAAAACTTGCTCAGCGCCAAATGTAAAAAGTTGTTTTGGCAAGTGCATAAAAAAGTTGGTTGCCGGTTGGCTGGTTACTTACTATACTTACTGCAATATATAAGAATTGCAATTTGTATTTATCTTGTCAAAGTGTTTTTTTTTAATTTTATTTCTTACAAAACTTGGCGTTCCAAATCCATAAGACTTTCATTCATCTTTGAAACACAAATGAAGATATTTTTAACCTGAGTGATTTCTGTGTCTCCTTTGAAAGCCCATTGCAACAAAACTTTGACTTTTCAAAAATTTCAAGCAATCGAACAGTTTAATCCACATCTTCTGAAGAAACACAATCACTTTATACGATGGCACGATCACTTTATATTGCTCAACATGAGAGAACCAATGAGGGTTGTTCTCATGTCACGCAAGCACTTTTGATCTTCTACAAGAACCAGTTTGTTCTCACGCATTAAATTTTTCTTTGATGTCATTAAAAATATCTTCATTTGTGCTTTGAAGATGGATCCCTTTATGCTGTAGAAACAAAAATATGAGGAACAAATCATACATGTTATAAACCATGACTGGTCTTGATGCTTTTGTGATAGGTTCAGGTTTAACAAGAGACTGGCACAATGACCTGCGCTACAAATATGCAAATATTGAAATGAAATGGGGAAATAATTCATTGGTTGTAGGGACAAAAATTGTTTCATAATGCAAAAACTGTTTCATACAAATTTGAGCCCTAATTTTAGCATTCTTCCCACTGAGTGCTCGATGTTGGTTTGTTTTTGTGCATACCAATATCCCCAAGTAAAGCATTTTTGGTTTCCAAAGTATCTTCCTGTAAAGATAAATGTGATTGATGTGGAAAGCGTGTGGTGTGTATATGAAACACTTCCAAAAATGTTGTACTGTACATCTCACAGCTTTTAAATGGCTGAGTGGAGCCAAGAATCGCAAGGGAAGATCGCAGACACTTCAGGCCTTTCATGCACAAACACACACAGGGCACGTTCACAGTTCTGACGTGCCTGGACCGACTTCTGAAAGCTCTGTGGGTCTGTGTATATTGTCTATTAACAGGCCGCACCTCTTAAACTTTGTCTGCATCTTGCTTTGAATCCATAATATACTCTTTATTTGATGCTTAAAACCTCATATTATTGTCTCCTTTAATTTGAAATACTCTTTTTTTTTTTTTTTTTTTTCTTTAAACTTCTTTGCGTCCTTTTGTCTTTGACATGGATGGGTTGTGGCAGTTTTCAGTCACATGAGTAGATCCATTGATTCCATGCCTGCAGCGGGGGGCTTTGGCTTGGCCCAGCAGGATGCACTGCTTCTAATAGTTTATAGTAGTTTTTCGTCACATGGGTTGTTTAAATCTTATTTGAAGAGCATTCATGGCCACGTCTAGCCGTCACGTGGATGTATTTAGAAATGGAAACCTCTTTCAGGTTTGTTTTTGTTCGTGTAGCTTGTCTGTCATGACCATCCAGCAGGCTAGAGTGTGACTGCTTGGGGAAGTGAGCAACGGTCTTGTAAATAAACATTGGCTTGAAAACATACTGCATTTCAGGAACAAGTTGTTTTGACCAGTTTCTATCCTGAAGCTTTGAATGAAGACCTTTGTATGACAAGCTTAAAAAAGAAAAACCTAAGGAAGTCTCAGAATAAAAAATATTGGTAACACATTACTTAAAGCCTTTATGTATAGTGCGTTATAAATGTAGTTTTAATGCATTAATTATGCCTTGTAATGCACCTTATAATGCATTGTACAATCTCATGAATAATTGTAACCACGGTTAATACATTGTAACACTTATCATTGTTACACTATGCATTTTAAATTCGGTCATAATTATTTACGACAAGATATAATGTATTACAATGCACATTATGAATAATTATAATGCATTATACCCTTTAATAACCCTTTATAATGCATTATACATAAAGGCTTTAAGTAAAGTTTTACCAAAATATTTTAGAAATGCAACTTTATTTCTTACCATTGTCTTCAATTGACCCCAATTCACCTCAATTGCATCCTCTTTTTCTCATAACTGCAGCTCTGTATCTGATTATTATAACTCAATATCGCAAAATTGCATCTTGTCTCAGAATTGCAACTTTTGTCTTATTGCGTCTCAAATCTTATAATTGTGACTCCTTGTCTCACAACGGCAGTTTTTTTCTCATAATTGTGAAATAATTTTATATTTCACAATTGTGGTATCATTTTTCACAGATGCAACTTTAAAACCCTCAATTGCAACTTTTCAGTTGCGACATTTATTTCTTGCAATTTTTTGGTAGTATTTGGAAGTTTTGTTTCTTAACATTAGTTAAACACATAATTTAACATGAACTAACAATGAAAAATGCTTCTAAGGCATTTATTAATCTTAGTTCATTTTAATTTCAGCATTTACTGATATATAATTAAAATCAAAGTTGTATCTGTTAATAAATTTTAATGGATCTGAGCTAACGTCAGCTAACAATGAACAGTATTTTAATTCATGTTTTATTGTTAACTTTTTATTAATGTTACAAGTATTAATAAATACTGTAGCGAATATCTTACTCACTGTTTATGTTAGTTAATGCATGAACTAATGTTAACTTATTGTAAATGTTACCATAATATTTTAAACTTTCTCACAGTTTTCGTCTTTTTTTTTTTTAAACTGAGTCAGGAAAAGGCTTCAAGAACCTGCTTTTGTTTACATTATTAGAAGAAGTGACTTGTAAGTGTGTTTGTGTGTGTGTTCTTGAATGTTAAGTCTGTCCAACTCTGATATTATTCTAAATTGCTAAATGGTCCTTGAAAGTTTATCTGATCTGACCCTTCATTTTCACACTAATCCTCTATCAAGTGTATAAAAATACAAATGCTACACATGCTGAGTGAGAAGACTGCCTTGAGCCTTTCAAAGCTGGCGTTATGTATGAATTTTTGAAATGTGCGGCGTCAGCCAATCAAAACGTAGAGAACTGTTCCACTATTGTAATCTCAGAGGCCAGTGAGGCTGTGGACGCCTCCATAGACCTGCCTCTACTTAATTTGCGCAGACTCGTCACTATAGTAACTGATAGGCGAGTGGAGGATGGCTTCTGGCTGCTGTGTGAATGGGGTGCATATGAAAGCAGCACGCGGGGTGCTCTCCTCCCCCATTACCGACACACACACAGGGATGGTTATGGAGTCAGGTCGCCCAGTGCTTACTGAGCTTGACAGATTAGCCCTCAGGTGCTAGAGAGGAGAGAGAGAGAGACAGATTTTGCTTGGCATCCGAGGCAGTTCCTCAGGGGATGAAGCAGCTACCACAACCCCCTCCACCACCCCTCTTTCAGCTCCACAACTTCTCATCGCCAACCCCCTTTATCTTTAAACCAACCCCCATGCATCAACAGACATCCACATCCACCCCCTATGATTCCTCCCCATTTAAATGTAACGGACTTCAGCCTGGTACTACGACAGAGTGATTTAATGTGAAAGACAGAGGCGAGCTCATGCGCTGCATTTGCAATACGTGACTCATAGCACACTTGTCGATCATATCATAAATGGTGTGGTTGAGAACCCCAGAGTTTTTGAGAATCATGACAGGGTTTCCCATAAGGCAGCATGCATTGTGTCTTTCCTCTTAAATGCCACTTGTTAGCACTATTATTATTTCCTCTCTGGGTGAAAAGACTCATCGACCTTTCATGTTGAAATCTGGGACTGGCACATTTGCACACTTGTGACACACTGAAGTTTATTGGTTTGAAATCTGGCTGACCAAATGTCAAGAGTACATACTGTTCTGACTAGTGAGAGAGCGTCAGGGAGGAACAGCCAATGAAACTGTGAGAGTGATAGAGGAGGGAAAGAAATCTAAAAGTTACCCATGTTACCCCAAGCACTGTCTGATTCAAAGTATACTACTAATGTTTGGGCCCTGTAAGACTTTTAGACTTTTATTCAGCAAAGATGCATTAAAGGGATAGTTTACCCAAAAATTAAAATTCTGTCATTAATTACTCACCCTCATGTTGTTCCAAACCCATAAGACCTCTAGTCAGCAGCGCAACAACCATGTTCAAAGCCCAGAAAGGTAGTAAGGACATTGTTAAAATAGTCCATGTGACATCAGTAGTTCAACCTTAATTTTATGAAGCTACGAGAATACTTTTTGTGCACAAAGAAAACAAAAATAACAGTTTTATTCATGAGTATCTTTACATGCTTTCTTTCAATTTAACATTACAGTTGAACCACTGATGTCACATGGACTATTTTTATGATGTCTTTCCTATATTTCTGGGTCTTGAACGTGTCAGTTGCGTTGCTGTCTGTGCAGGGTCAGAAAGCTTTCGGATTTCATCAAAAATATCTTTCGATTATATATATTTGTGTTCCGAAAAAGAACGAAGATCTTATGGGTTTTGAACGACATGAGAGTAATTAAAGACACAATTTTCATTTTTGGGTGAACTAACTCTTTAAATTGGTCAAAAGTGACAGTAAAGAATTTATGATGTTACAAAAGATTTCTATTTCAAATAAATGCTGTTTGTTTGAACTTTTTTTTTCAACAGCATTGATAATATGTAATGTTTCTTAAGCACCAAATCATCACATTAGAATGATTTCTGAAGGATCGTGTGACACTGAAGACTGGAGTAATGGCTGCTAAAAATCCAACTTTGCTATCACAGGAATAAGTTCCGCTTTAAAGTATAAATAGAAAACACATATTTTAAATTGTAATAATGTTTAACAATACTACTTTTTTTACTGTATTTTTAATCAAATAAATGCAGCCTCGGTGAGCATAAGACTGACCCTAAACATTGGAACGGTAATATATTTTGGCTCTTACTCTTCTGTTTAATTGTTTAGTGCATATCTTTGGGTTGAAAGTGAATCAATTTGATTCACAATTCACTGGGTTTCAGTTTGATTCAAAAGAGATTTTTTTTGAAAATCCAGACTATTTCAATTCAGGGTTGATTTGATTTGGTTACTAATTCAGTTCAGTTATTTTTGGATTTGTTAAATACTTCCTCTAATGTATCTTGCGTAAGAAAAAGAAGACACACTGCTTCAGACTGTACAAACTGTAACTTGAGCTTCAGTTTCATAGTGTACATTTCACTTAACACATAATTAGATGATGTGACTGTGGAGCTGAGAGGAATATTTGACCAGTTCATAATTCACAGTTCCCGTAATTCCTCCATCTTGCCCTTTATGTATTGGATTACCATTAGCACTGTAATCTCAAGCTCTGTCTCTCTCTCTTCTCCTGTCACTCTCTCTCTCTCTGTTTTTCTTTCGTCCCTCTCCCCCACCCCTCTTTTTGTTTTTTTGTTTTTCGGATGAATGGCTCTGTCCGTTTCGGATCAGGGGGTCATGTAGTCCCGTTTGTCGGTCCTGGGCAGGGATGCCCCAAAACCCACCCGTCCCCCATCCTCTTCCAACAGGCCACACGTTCCTGCTGCTTATGAATAATATAGGCCGAACTCCGTGCCATCGCATGTGGCAGGAACAAAAGACGAGCGCCTCGCAGGAGCTGTAGATGAGCGCGCTGCATGAAGAGAACAATGGTGATGATCGTGATGAAGGCTGACTGTAGAGTAGACGGAACCAGTGGAACTAATTTAACCAGGCCAAAGAAAATGAAGCTCTGAAGTGGAAGGTGCTCATTACGTGACTGGTCAAAGTCAAAGAGTCATAGCTAGAACTATAATTGCCGTAGCAGAGATAAAAGTGGCACAATTTTGGACTGCTAGAAACTTTCCATCTGTTCTGACATGTAGAGATGGTGAAACAATAAGTCAACTGGCAGAGGTTATTGTTTACTAGGTGGTTGTCAGTTTCAGGCCCTGGCTTGAAAAAATAATGCCAAGCGTGAGGACGAGATGTTCTGTTTCGTCTCTTACATACACTGACCCAACACGGCTTAAGAAAGGGAAAAGAAAACACCACCTGAAACAACACCCCAGCTTCTCTTCTTTCCAAACAGATGTGTGCTTCGGAGGAACAAAACACATGCGTTTAAAGTCATAAAATCTCATGAGCAGAATTTTTCGAGTACTTTAAATCTGGGGTGCAGTGCATCTCGCCACCTCATAAAAACATTATAATGTTCTTTGAAAGAAGCAGGCTTGTTTTTTCCATGGTTGCTACAAAGCATGGCCTTTGTCTCGTCCCCATTGGCCATGGCCCCCGCTAAGTCGTTCTGTTCCAGCCCAGTTCACACCTTACAGCAGACTGAAAGTATTTGACATCTCCAAACACACATGGCACCGTGCGGCAGATGTGGCAGAAGATGGACTGCAGAGGATGGGCTTTCTGTTGTGCTCTGCTCGCTTGTGGCTTACTTAGGAATCCTGTCAATCTGATGCCATTTGGATGTTATGATGTGGAGGAAACCCACCTGTGTGTGTTAATGTTATTGATGGTGGAAAATGTTTAAACAACAGTACTGTTGCTTGGCATAGTTACTTTTCTAAACTGTTTACTGACTGTAAGAACACTGGGTCTCATTCACTAATAATTTCGTAATTATTTTGTATTTGATGGTATCGGTAGACTTTAGTTATTCACCATCCAAACTAAAAGTGTGGGGTCAGTATGAAAAGTTTCCACTGGAGGAATAAACAGAAATGGGCAAAAGGCAAATGCATTAACAGTCAACTTTGCAACTTTGCGTAAAGCCTTTGTATTTGTCAGACTCCTTCAAATCTTGGATTGAGATGTGGACACCAAGTTCACATTTTTCCATATGTGAAAGTCCTACTATTCATTTTTCTAGAGTATCTTTTTCTTTATAGGGGTGGGGGGGAAATCGTTATGGCTTAGTACTGCGATATTTTGCATGACGATATACCATTTAAGACACTTTTAAGTATCAATATTTTATCAGAGTTTGAATTTCGGCTTGAGATTGCAGGTAATGCACATAATTTTACATGTAATGCAGGAAAACCAGATCAGTTTGAAATCTTTGCCAAACGATAATTTCACAAACCGCGTGAGTAAATTAGCGCTACCTTATCTCTCTCTTTCTTTCTTTCTGTTTTTCTCTTGTGTAAAGAAAGCTCATTCTCGCATATATCTGATCTTGAAGCACCTGTTACAGAAGGCTAAAAAATGCCTATGCCGTTACACCACTTCAAGCCAGTTACGTGCTGGGATGCAACAAAACTTTCAATTAAACTCGCAATTAGAATCAAAGAAGCTGTCTACATAATGCCGTCTCTACACTGCCAGCATGCTCCTCATTCATAAGCACTGCTCACTTGTCACATTATTGTTACCTGTTTTATCATTTTATATATATATGTATTTATTTATTTATTTATTTTAATTAATTTTTTTTTTTTTTTTTAATAAATCAGAGGTTGGTTGGCACCGATAGCCTTGTGGGCAGCATGCCAACATACAGCGCCGTTGCACTCCGGGCGTCCTGAGTTCGAATTTGGACTCGAGGACCTTTCCCAATCCTGCCCCTCCATCTCTCTCCCACTTTGCTTCCTATCAGGTCTGATCTGTCCTATCGTAATAAAAGGCGAAAATGGCAAAAAAAAAATCTTTAAAAAAAAAAATAAAAATCTGAGCTTCAAGTCAAACTGTCTCGCGTTGTTTTGCATGCTATTTTCCAACAAAAATAGACCCATAGCATCATTTAGTGTCCCGATTTGTACTCCTTGAAGGATTTGTTAATGTTATATATCTCAATAAATGTTGTCTGTCACAACACTTAGCATACAGAAAAATGTTTAAAATTGCAATAATATCGCTATAATAATTGCCTCTAGTGATTCCCACCCCTATTCCTTATAGTCCTTAAATCTCTCTTACTCAGATCTAAGTGGCCTAGTGTGATCCTGCCGCCATGAAAACCCACGTTCTCCCTGGAGACAGAAGCTGGGAACCAAAGGGGTAAATGACATATGGTTATGAAGATCGAGGAGGAAACTGGGAATGGAAAAAGAGGGCAGCCCCCAGAATGGACTGACCTGCATGACATTGATTAGAATCAGAATATGAAGTGTGCATGGTGGTTGAGCCAGGGGTCGACAAGTGAATGTACCACGTGCAGGGGTTGGGGACCAGGGGATGGGGGGGAAGCACTTGTCTCCTGGAGGGAAAGGGATGGGGGATGTGATGCTTTGGGAAAAGGGGACTTTAAGGGGGGGTAAAGACTGTAAATCCATGGCTCTGGTGATGCCTCAGAGGTGACTGGCTTTTGTTCATTGGTGTGGCCATTTGAAACGCAAATGATTATTCATTCCTTTGCAGCATTGCCTTGACCTACATCTGGGACCTCCTTGAAATGACTTGTTGAATTTGGGCGAAGAAGACTACCACTTTTGGAAGTGGCTTCCAGCAGCTGTTGTCCCAGGACTAGCTGTTGGCTGACCATGATGTTTTTTTGGGTTTGTCGCAGGAAAAGATGCATTAGTCTGATCATGTCGTACTGCCTCGGTTTTTGAAGCCGAGGACATATCTGGGTCATTACCAGCGTTTTCCCCAATTCAACCCCCATGAGTGTCCATCGTCGTAGTGGGCTGCTATTTGCTAGTATGTTGTGACTGCTTGTGAGTGCTTGTTTTGTCGCACGGAAAACTAACAGATAATGATGGGGGCAGGGTTCGTTCTGTGGGGGTTGTGAAGCTGAATGTGTGTTTGTGAGACTGGGAGCTTTTTATTGGCTCCATGTGGCCGACAGTGCTTATGGTTGTACTGCGTGACCGGGCATTTTTGACAGCCAAAACCCTTTTCTGCCATGCCTGTACGTGCTGTTTTTAGATCTGTAGGATGGTAAATTGCTTGTTAGGGTATTTATGCACTTCATTAAACACATTTGAAATGAGTCCAGTGTGCTTCTAAAAATGAAGAGGTCAGTGTTTGTGTTTTTTAAAACACTGAAATATGAAATATGCAGTTTCAAGAAAGTTCAGATAATGAACTTGTGTGTTCATAAATACAGTTAAACCTTTTGATGCCAGAGACCCCTAAATATTATCTCTTTCTAAACGACTCCCTTTCTAAAATATAAAGGCAACTGTATATTTTCATGTATTAAGACCCATATTATAATTAATATAATTAGGTCCTTGTGCAAAAGGCATTTTGTTTTTTCATTTTTTTATTTTTTATTTTCTTGTTTTTGTTTTGATTCTGTTTTATTGTTTTTGTTTTTGTTTTGTTCTCTTGTTTTTTGTTTTGATTATTGTTTTGATTTGGTTTGGCTGTATTGTGGTGTGCTGTTTTTTTTTTTTTTTTGGTTTGGTTTGTTTTATTTTTTTTGTTTTGATTTTGTTTATTGTTTTGTTTTGATTTAGTTTTTTGTTTTGGTTTGGTTTGGCTGTATTGTGGTGTGCTGTTTTTTTTTTTTTTGGTTTGGTTTGTTTTATTGTTTTTGTTTTGATTTTGTTTATTGTTTTGTTTTGATTTAGTTTTTTGTTTTGTTTTTTGTTTTGGTTTGGTTTGGCTGTATTGTGGTGTGCTGTTTTTTTTTTTTTTGGTTTGGTTTGTTTTTATTGTTTTTGTTTTGCTCTCTTGTTTTTTGTTTTGATTTTGTTTATTGTTTTGGTTTGGTTTGGCTGTATTGTGGTGTGCTGTTTTTTTTTTTTGGTTTGGTTTGTTTTATTTTTTTGTTTTGATTTTGTTTATTGTTTTGTTTTGATTTAGTTTTTTGTTTTGTTTTTTGTTTTGCTTTGGTTTGGCTGTATTGTGGTGTGCTGTTTTTTTTTTTGGTTTGGTTTGTTTTTATTGTTTTTGTTTTGCTCTCTTGTTTTTTGTTTTGATTTTGTTTATTGTTTTGGTTTGGTTTGGCTGTATTGTGGTGTGCTGTTTTTTTTTTTTGGTTTGGTTTGTTTTTATTGTTTTTGTTTTGCTCTCTTGTTTTTTGTTTTGATTTTGTTTGTTTTGGTTTGGTTTGGTTGTATTGTGGTGTGCTGTTTTTTTTTAGTTTGGTTGTTTTGTTTTAACTTGGCCCAGTTTGAAAATCCCTTCTGTAGAGGAACATTTAGATTCAGGCTGTTATTTAGTTAGTTTCTTTAGTCATTGGTGGGAAAACTGTTCATTTTCTGTGGACAAAGTTTGCAGTACACTTTTGAGAGCTTTCATGCCCTAGGACATAGATGCATTCTTTAAACCAGTCTTTAACCAAACATGCTCACACAGCATAACCCTACATATTTGAAAATGGCTCTATTTGACAGTGGGAATTAAAGGTGCCATGTTATTCCCTGTCATTTTATTGATGGAAAATCACACACCTGAAAACCATTTTAAACTATTTGTTAAGTGACTTTTTGTGTCCATAGTCACTGCATTTGCCACCTCACTTTTGGACACGTTCAAGCTCAAATGACTGACTGCTGTCTCCCGAACAGAAATAAAGTATTTAAATTATGCAGACTCTACCTATTCATTTTCCTCAAATCTAGGGCACTGCCTCAACATCCATCATTTTCAGCTAGAGGCAGTTTGAAAGGAAAAGCTGTTTTTAATGACACCGCAATACCTGTTGCTTAATGAGTTTGTATTTTGGATTGCCTTTATGTATTAGTGAAAGTAGGTTTCTAGGCCTCCCCTGAAGAATATAGCTTGTCTTTTAATATCAGAAATAGCCTGGATGAAGTCTTAAGTTATATTTTATAGGAGCTACTGCATGAGAGTGCCGCAGGGTTGATTGTACGTACGGCTTTAGCTCAGACTCCTCACAGTGTTCCTTCACCATGTGTTTGGCAGTCTTGAAGCACTGCTTCTTTGGCTTCGTGCATGCAGAGCTGTCCAGCAATCTTATTGATTCTTTTTCACAGGACTTTGAACAGGTAGTGAGGTCACACTGTCGATATTACTTGTTCAGGGCTACATTTGTTTTGATCGCCCTCAGATGACTGCGAGAATTACGTAACTGACTCAATTACTGAATCGTGACCCTTGCGTTGCCTCAGAACACAAACTCAGAGCTGCAGTCGATCTGGCACAAATCAGTCAGAACCCATCAAAGTGCAGTTTTGCTGTTCATCTAGCTGAAAGTTTTATAGCACTGAAGTGGTTGTACCTTACTGTTAACAGATAGAAAAGAAAAAAAATGTTTTTCTTATTGTAACTAATAATGCCTCATAGATGAATAGACAGTAGTTTCAGTAGGTGGTCTTTTTTTTTTTTTTTTGCATTTCATTGTTTCATTGTCCATTGCTTTTGCTGTTTTTAAATGCGTTCTGCGCATTATTACGGAGCAAAAGTTTGCACATACTTTGTTGAAAAATTGAAAGGTTTCTTTGGCTCACTTGCTTATTCATGCCTCCAAAAAGCTCCCACAGGGATCACAAATATTACAAAACGAGAACATATGAACAACTGTCTCACATTAAGTTGTCAGTTTTTTAAGCACTTTAATTATGTGCGTATATTATTTTAATACAATAAGAAGCTTTTGGAGTTCATATTTATATTTGCCGTGCCAACATTTTCACTGGCAAAAATGCTACCTTTTATTTTTAGCTTCATGTTTTGTAAAGTGTCAGAAATAATATATTTCTGTTTTACCAGACAGATACCCTTTACAGTGGGAAAAAATATTATTACTATTATTTTCAATTTTAAATAAACAGTTGGAAATGCTACAGTTATGCAACACCAAAACCACTATAAATTCATTAAAACTTTTACTGGAAAAATTTGGCATATGATTTTATAATGTAATTTTCAAACCCATTCAAACTGATCCTTTCAAGACATTCCAACAGTTTCGTCAAAAACTCTTCTGTCCTCAACAACTAGAAAACTTTACCATTGGGATGAATGTTTATGCTCACAAGGCATAAAAACATGTATATGAATGACAAACATAGATGTTTTTACTACAAGAGGACTGAAAGTCTTGTACGTTTAGCTTCAGTGTGTTGTGCAATAGGATGCTTCCTACAAACCCACATTAAACTCATATAATTAGCAAATATGAATCTTTTTTCAGAAGTAGGCGAGTATAAAACATTCCGTCATGAAACGGGTTTTGGTACAGCAAGTGCCTTATCTAGGAAAGTAATAACTTAATTGCTTTATGAGGACATTCTGCTTAACGTTTTAATACAAACTGAGCAGTGTTTTGGAGAGACATCTCTGGGAGGAGTCCCTTTGACTGGTTTATTTTTCCAAACAGCTTTGTTGAAGTAAGTGCCGCAAGCTGGAGCTCTTCTCGATAAACAAAAGTCTGTGTTTTAGGCATGGCAAGGAGTTCCTTGATTTTTTTTTTTTTTTTTTTTTTTGTATCATTATTATTTGATTGTGCTGTATAATGAAAGTTAATTCTTTTTGTCATTCATCTGTTTTTTTAAAAAAAAATTTTAATGTTACACAAGTGTATTTCCATTGCTTAAAATAGCCATTTAATAGATCTGAAGCATGAGGGTATAAACAAGCATCCGCTCTCATAATTGCACTGTTTGTGTGTGTACATTTATAGTGGGCAGTTATGTATTTATAAGTGTATATTTATAATGGAATTAGACTTTATTGACACAAGTCTATTTCTTTTCATCTTACAGTATATCAAGATTCCTGCTTCCTCGGATTCTCCTGATGCTTTCCGTGTCTTCTCCTTCTACCTGTCCAGTGACAGTAAAGACAAACCTCAGGCCAGCTTCGACTGTATTCACCAGTATGTTTCTGGGTAAGACACAGATGAAAAAATATTCAAATAAGATTGAAAACTTCGTAAATAAATACATAATAATTATTATTAAAATTGTATACAAATAACATCCTGATATTTTCTCTGTAGAGCACATACAGTGACAGACAGTTCAGACTTACCACAAGCTTCTGACAAGCTTCTGTCAAAAAAAAAAAAAAATAACAATGCAAACACTGTAAATAATACTCTTAAATAAAACTTTTTTTTTAAATAATTGTTTAATTAATAATTGTTACTGAAATTGCTTAAAAATAAATTGTATTAGTTACTATGTGTCTTGAATGTTAAATCTGTGTTGAGCGTAGGTTGTTGTTTGTTAGGCTCAACATTTACTTTGACCTTTGAACCTAAGTTCCATTACAGTATTTGGCATCACGGTCAGTTGTGAAGTCGCTGTCTCTTGATCGGGGTGGCACTGATCTGTTCGCTTTCCAGCTCAAAGGAGACTTGTAGTCTGACAATACCCCGCTTGTCTCACTGAAGAATAGCATTAGATAGGTTTGTGGGAAAGAGGATGCAAAGCAATTCCACAAAAACCGGTTAAGGCCATTAGTCATAAATTAGTCACTGACTTTCCGGCTGCTTTGTGGACAAAGGAGCAGCTGTAACACTTAGCAATGGGGAGTGAGGCATTAAACATGTCAGTTTTTACATAGCAGGTTGATTCTCAGAGCTTTCAAGGAAATTTCTGTTGTGATGTCTACACTAATTTTGATGTGACCTTTTATTCACAATGTTTTCTTTTAAAAATTTTCGCACAAAATTCTTGAATGAGAATATCTATCTATCTATCTATCTATCTATCTATCTATCTATCTATCTATCTATCTATCTATCTATCTATCTATCTATCTATCTATCTGTCTATCTATTTACTTGCATATACTACAAAAAATGAAGCTATTTAATTATTTATTTTTAAACAGAAAAAAATAGTATTTTTTTACATTTTTAAACATTTTCAATTTTAATAATTTTCACAATGTTACTGTTTTTATTTATTTATTTATTTATTTATTTAAAATAAATTCAGCCTTGGTGAGCATGGTGAATACTTCTTTCAGAAGCATCAAAATAAATAAATAAATAAATAAACAAACAAAAATCTTACTGACCCCAAACATTTGAACAATTAGTGTGTTTAATATATAGTTATGTAATAATATAAATTTTTCAATGTGTATATATTTTGTAAAATATATAATGTATAAAAAATGTTGTAATGTATTTCCAAGTAAACCATTTGAATAGAATTTTTTTTATTACAAATAAATAATTACATGTAATATTTATATAAATTTAAGTTTTTTTTTTCCTTTAAACATGCTCTATAAACATGTCTCCACACCAGATAATAAATTAATAAACACCATTAAAAATGATGCCATATGATGACACATCACTTAATTGTTTGTGAATTCCAAACAATTCTAACTGATGCTTTCAAGACTGTAAATTCATTCCTTGTAATTTCAACAAATCCACATGTATATTTTCCAGCATGATAATTTAACTCACTGTGTATCTCCTGTTTTTGCTTAGAGATGGCAGGGAGCATCTGGAAAGTCAGGGCAGTATTCAGGACAAAATCACGGTGTGTGCCACCGACGATTCCTACCAGATGACCCGCGAGCGCATGTCTCAAGTGGAAAAGGACATCTGGAGTCGCTCAGCCATCGAGATCAAACCTGGATCCACACGTCCAAGTAAGAGTCCATCTCATGCACAAAGGACAACTCCATATCCAAAGACACAATTAGCTCTCATTAAAACATGTCGTCTTATATCAAATAACATGTTAATTTCTTCCAAAAGCAAGTAATATGTTACCCTGGTAGCATCAAATCCTGTTAATAAACCAGGATGTTTTTGATCAAGGGATGGTTGTGTATCAGACGAGTCATGTAAGATGCATTTCCCTCCCCCAGTTCCTCTTTCTCAAGCATTTATCTGTAGATGACACAGGCATGAAGCCACAGACCTGTTCCATTAATCTGATTGAGACTGCCAGAAGTATGCGCTAACAAGTCTCATGCTGGGTGGATGAAGTTTAGCCCAGGATTTTAATTACCATGGCTGGGGATCAATTAGGTTTTCATCTGCAGAAATACTGAATTATACATGGGGTCTCTCTCTGAAGCAAAGTCTGCCATTCCCCAAGCGACGACTAGAGAGAAGGACGCACTTCGCGCTGGCCTCTCGTGTCTAAGAAAGCTGAAAGATAGCACTTGAGTGGTTAGAGAAAATAAGGTCTGTTTGATTTGGGGCAATTAAAATTTCTGGATCGCTTTCACTGAGGAAAGCAAATAGTTCCCTTCCAGACAAAGCTCTGCAGTATCCTTTTTTTTTTGTCAGTATGTGTCTCAATTTGCCTTGTAATGTAAACACATTTGGGCTGCAGTGCTTTCTAAGGGGTGTAATTTAGAGACGGACGTTATAGGAGGACCAAAGCAGGATGATTTGATGTTGCACCATTCAGATTTCATATAATAGGTGTGTTTGAGTGAGTTTATAGTATTTGCTTTGGCTTTTTATTCCATCACAAACAAAAAAAGTACGGCAATACTGTCTCCATGTGTATTTTTAACCATATGGCGGTAGAAAAAAAGCCATGTCCTTGCACAATTTAGTGGCTGGCAGACACATTTGTTTGGCTGAAACAAAAATAAAACAGCCTCCAACTTTTTCTCCATCTCTGCAGTCGAGCGAAGAAACCTCTTGCGGCGGCACACTGTGTTTCTGTGGTGAAGTAATGGCACACTTATCATGTAGACGCTTCTAAATACTGCTTTGCCCTCATAGCTCTCATAGTTGGCAGAGGCTTTGAAATGTATGGCAGGTATTTCAGTGGACGTTTAATTATAAAGAGCAGAAGTATTTTAAGGTCGCTCTAACTTTGCACGCTGGTGAGGGGTGGGCAGAAGAGCATCATCAAAAATTTACTATGTACTTACTGTTTGATGATTTTGGTTCTCATTCATTTAGCGATCAAGATGAGTACAGTTGTAATTAGTGGTCGACTGGTATGGCTGATATAAAACCGATGTATAAAACCGACTTATATGATATCATACTATTTAATGTAAAGATAATGAGAACATATGCATAACAATTCCTGCAATTAAATTTATATTTATTTTACATTTTATATTTTACAGAAAAAAAAAATCATTCATTATATTCAAATAAATAATTTGTGACCCTGGACCACAAAACCAGTTAGAAGGGTCAATTTTTTGAAATTGAGATTCATACATCATCTGAAAGCTGAATAAATAAGCTCCGTTGATGTATGGTTTGTTATGATAGGACAATATTTGGCCGAGATACAACTATTTGAAAATCTGGAATCTGAGGAATCTTGGTTATGTGATCCAATTATAGTATCTCTTTTCATAAATCAAGAGCTTAAAAAAACATAATAATAAGGAAGTAAAGTTTGACTGTAAACTAATAAAGATGAAGAATGGGATCTTGCTTGGTTATCAGCGCTATCAAAATAAAAATCCCTCTTCCAACACCTATCGGCCAAATAGAAAAATTTATCTGCCAGTGCCAAATAACAGCAATATTTCAGTCAGCCACTCATTGTGTTTATGAATATACAAATATATTTATGAACTATACAGTGTAGTATTTACTTCAAGCACAGTCATGTAAGTTGTATTATTGTGGCATATTTGAGCATGCAGACATGCTTAAACAAGTGATTACTGAGCTTTGTGAGGTAAAACAATTTGATTTTGGAATTTAGTTTGATGAGATTGCCTGTAAGGCTAGATTTGATTAAATGTTTGATGTTGGAGTCTTATGACATCTGTCTACAGTTCATACAGTATTATTGCCACAAAATACAGTAAATTGTCTCAAATGCTTTTGGAGAAAGAGAGAGTTTAATTCAGCACTTTTTGCAAAGCGCAACATGTTTAGGCGTCAAGAGGAATTCAGTACTGTTGTGTTTTTTTCGCTCTTGTTTGCCAGCATGTTGGACTGTGTATTAGTCAAACATTCCTCATAAATGGGATCATTGTTCTCGCAGTTCTGTGGTTATTGCAGTATATCATGTAGTTAATGCAACTGTTGAAATATGGAGACAGCTCTTATAAGTATAATAAAGTGTGCCAGCATGTGCAATAGCAGAACTTGCAACAGAGAATCTAACATTTTTGAAAAAGGAAAACTGTCTCCTGTTGTTGAGGCAAACTATATATGTTTCTAAAATTTTCATTTAGTGACTATTATGTCATTCCAAATGACATAAGTCAAAGTTTCTGAAGAACTTCTGAATAATGTACTTGTCACTTGGTTTTTTCCGTACAGTTAGAATAAATGGGGTCTGAAAAATGACCATAAATGTGCTTATATGACTCGTCTGCTATATTTAGAGTCTTATATGATAGCTTTGTATTGTTTAATTCAAGAACTATTCTTGAATGAATCATTCTTTTGAGTCAGATCTCTTCAGTGAATTAATTGATCTGTTTCACAAAACCAGCCTGAATGATCTTTTTCTCAAATCAACCCACTGACTCCAATTGCAGCAGTAATTTTTGAGTTAAGTGCTGACTGGAGGAAGGTTTCCAGTGAACAGCTACTTCAAATTTTAGTCTGATTCTCACACAAAGCTTTCACTGGGTTTAGAAGACTTGTTATATATAGCGCACAAGCCATATATGGACTACTTGATAGACAAATACAATACTTTTATGGGGGCTTCTCATAAATAATATCACTGCAATAATCCTAATAAAATTAAATAAATGATGTGTATTCTGACGTTGTCAGAATCTTTTTCATATCTACAGTGCTGTTCAAAAGTTTGCTGTTCAAAAGTTTTTTTAAAGAAGTTTCTTGTGCTCATCAGGGATGGATTTATTTGATCAAAAATACAGAAAAACAGTAATTTTGTGAAATATTATTGCAATTTAATATAACAGTTTTCTATTTTAATATACTTTAAAATATAATTTATTCCTGTGAAGCAAAGCTGAATCATTACTCCAGTCTATATATACACACACATATATATACACACATATATATGTGTGTATATATATATATATATAATGTGTGTATATATACATATGTATATATGTATGTAACTCTGAATACAGCAGGAAAGTTAAACATGAAAGTTTAACTTCACCCAAAAATGAATATTCTGTCATCATTTTCTCACTTTCATGTTGTTCCAAACCTGTATGACTTTCTCTTCTGCAAAACACAAAACAAGATATTTTGAAAAATGTCAATGGTCACCAAAACCGTTTGGCTACCAACATTCTTCAGAATATCCTTTTTTGTGTTCCACAGAAAAAAGTAAGTCATGCAGGTTTGGAACAACGTGAGGGTGGTACATTTTTTTTGTGTTCCACAGAAGACCGTATGTCATATGATGGTGAAAAATGATAACAGACAGTTCATTTTTGGGTAAACTTTCCTTTTGAGTTAATGTGAAGATTGCTTAAAATGACTGAGTAATTTGATTTAACCTGGTCCATTTGAATTTAACTCACAAGACAACAACGTAGTGTGTTTCTGCAGCAATAACAAAGCACTAAAGCAGTCTAAATGGAATCATGAATGTTATCATGAAAACTGGAAGAGCACAGGAGCGTAGCACTCGCTGTATGAACAGCTTATGCTTCACTTTGTCCTATCGCAACCTTCAAAGTACAGCTTAAACTTCTAATGAGATTAGGCATGCTTGATATCTATTAGCACTCCTGTGTCCTGCTGGCTCCAGGTGAATTAGCACACTAGTGGGAAGATGGAAAACAGAAAAAATGTCTCTATTTGATGTGCTTTCGTTTCCACGGCTTAGATATTTGCACAGGAGAGAGCAACGTTTACCGTCAGCTCTCTTTCACACTCTCCGTCCCGCTCGGTGCATGCCAAATTCAGAGTGCACATCCGGAGAACGGGTCATATGAGTGCTATGGGGGCCGTCATGTTTACTCAAAGCTGTATTTCCTAAAGTGGTCCAGTGCTTGCTGTTTACACTACTATGTGTGACAGTCATTTGTCACAGCCCCAGCGCTCACCCCTTCTCTGTTATGTGTGTGTCTAATTTCACCTCAGGGCGGCTCGGTTTTGTTTTGCGTAACGAGAGCTTGGGGATTTGAGTGGCCCCAGAAGTTCTGTGCTATTTGCAGAGCTCTCGGTTTATTTTCAGTGCTGAAGAGGCAGTCGAGTTAGGCAATAATCTTTCAGCCTGTTTTATGTCACTTAGCAGATTCTGAGCTTGATTTGAAGACGTTGAAATATGTTAAGGAATAATGTAAGGTGATTTTTTTTTTTTTTTTTTTACAGACCAAGTAATATTAATAAATAAATCATTAGTGATCCTTTCGGTGTTTTTTTTTTCTCTTCTCAGGTAAATGTGTGAAGATTAAGAAGAAACAGGGCCTGCCGACCAGCTTTGACAACACTAATAGACATTCACCCAGCAACAAGAGGAATGGTACACCTAGCTTGGTGGCCCACAGGCCCTTGAAAGAACGTGTCATTCACGTTCTGGCCTTAAAGCCCTACAGCAAGCCAGAACTACTGCTCTGGCTGGAGAGGGAGAAAGCCAGCCCCAAGGACAAGGTCGACTTGAGCGCTGTGCTGGATGAGGTAAAACACAAGTGCACGGCATGCTACAGCGCAAATGCACGACAAACTAAATATTTATAATCTACATAAATGGAAAAATGTTTCCAAACCTTAGTTTTTCGTATTACAGTGCTATTTAATATAAATAGTTTCAATTTGATGCTCTCACACTAGTGATATTTTTGAACACTACTAGTCAAAAGATTTTGAACAGTAAGATTTTTAAAGTTTTTTTTAAAGAAGTCTCTTCTAAAAATTGCTAAAAATCCAGCTTTGAAATCACAGGAATAAATTACAGTTTAAAATATATTCAAATAGAAAATAGTTATTTTAAATAGTAAAAATGTGTCAAGATTTTACTGTTTTTTGCTGTACTTTGGATCAAATAATTGTAGGCTTGGTGAGCAGAAGAGACCTCTTTAAAAAAAAAACATTAAAAATCTTACTGTTCAAAAGCTTTTGACTGGTTGTGTGTGTGTGTGTGCAGTAGTATTGTGAAACAGTAATACAATTTAAAATTGAATTGAAAACTGTTTTATATTTTTATATACTTTAAATGTAACGTACAGTAGTCAACATTTGAAGTGGATCAAAAAAGTTCATCAAAGTTGTCCTAAGACAAGAACGCATTTTAGGTTTTAGGACAACTTTGATGAAAGGTTTTGATCCACTTCAAATGTTAACTAGTATATTTGGCAAAGCTGAATTTTCAGCAGCCTTTGCTCCAGTCTTCAGTGTCACATGATCCTTCAGAAATCATTCTAATATGCTGATGGTCAGGAAATATTTCTCATAATTATCAATGCTGCTTATATATTTTTATGGAAACCATGATTCCATGATTTTGTTGAATAGAAAGTTCAAACGGACAGCATTTATTTGAAATAATAAATGCTTGCATGTGGTTACAAACGAACAAAGAAATCTGTCTTTGATCAGTTAAATGCATCCTTGATGAATAGAAGTATTAATAAAAATGTTTTTATTATTTTTTATTATTAATTAATAAAAATCTTACTGACCTCAAACTTTTGAAAATTTTTTATTTTATTTTATTTTATTTTATTTTATTTTATTTTATTTTATTTTATTTTATTTTATTTTATTTTATTTTATTTTTTTATTTTATTTTATTTTATTTCACTAAGTCACAAGCAAGTTAAAGATTGACCTTCAAGTTACAAGTCCAGCTCTCTAACCATTAGGCCACAACTGACCCCAGTTCATAAGAGTCATTTGTATGTGAATCTGCATCATGACTCTCGCTGATTGTTGTTGCATGCAGGATACGCTGGTGCGCTCTCAGAACATGTAAGGCCACCCTCCAAGATGATATCTGACCAAACTATGTAATATGCACACAAAGCTTTCCCGACTGTTGCTCATGGAGGCTACATTTTAAATTGTTGCACATTTTTTTTTATCACTTTTGTGATCGTTTTAGTCATAGTCTGGAGCCCTGTATGTTGTTGATTAAAACTCTCTGTCAGCGTTTCATTTTGCACCAGTGCCAAGTTTTTTTTTTTGTTTTGTTTTGTTTTTTTTAATCTCTCCCATCAGCCCTACTTCAGAAAACACAGTTTAGTACTCAGCCTGTACAGATAATACAGTTTATATCCAGAGCTGCTCCTCTATTGCATTTGGGCAGACGAGATGGTTATGGCTGATTTTGTCAGTAGGTTTATTTGCTGAATGTTTCCTGCTGCGTTTATATTCAGGAGTTCCTGCACAGTCAACAAGGGGAGGTTAGTGGTAGCAATTAGCCTTCTGCCGTAATGATATTTGGAGAATGGATCATGATTTGACAGAGGGAGGGTTGTGCTGGGTTCATATCCCATTTGTAAAGTGCTTTACAGAACGTCCTGTGCTGCAATACATTTATGCTTTCTGTTTTACATTTACGAAGTCTGAATTTAATTATTGTCCTCTGGATGTATTTAAGAATGTCCTTAAAAGGCCTATTGTACATTATTTTTCTCTCTCGTAAAAAAAACTCTGAAGTGTCATATTTCTTCAAAAAGATGCTGACTCCAGTAATGCTTGATGGTTCAAGTCACTCTTGAAATATTGTTTACTTAAGTGCGTTTGTGAATGGAGGGCAGTTTCTCATTAGAAGAATAATTCTATTGTATGTTTCCTTTCAGGTGGCTAAACTCAATCCCAAAGACCACAGCTTTACTCTAAAGGATGATTTCTATAGACATGTGCGGAGGGACTGGCCCGGCTATGTTGAGGAAGATCGACAACTCATTCAAAGGGTGTTGGCAAGGTACATACAGTATTCTCATTTCTCACAACATCACTTTTTTCTTTTTATAAATATTTATTGCTGTTTTAGTGTATCAGACCATAATCTTCTATACTTTGCCTTACAATACTTCACTTTCTTCTGATTTACTTTCAACCTTTTTTGTCTTGCATAGACCCATTAGTAAGGTTTGAGTACCCCTTCATCAAGACCAAACCAAAAATATGTTCCTTTTTACGTTTTAAAATACTATATTGGGTATAATTTAGAAATAATTGAAGTCATTATTACAGTGATTCAGTTTGAATCAATAAAACATTGTTATTTTAGTATTATTTATATAGTAATATAGTTTTAAACTGAAAATATAAATAAAAGCTAATTGAAAATATTAATAAAAAGTATATTAATATTTTCAGTCGTCATTTTAATTTTCGATAAATTCATTTGATTGTCATTTTTAGTAGTTTTTTTTTAATATTGCTGTTAATATTTTATTTTATTAACATTGATAGTTTAATATTGCTAATTTGATGTATTTAATTTATTTTTATTATAGTTTTAATTCAGTTTAGTTTTCTTTTTTTTCCCCAGGTCATTTTAGTGCTTCAACTTCAACTTATTTCAGTTAGATGCCGAGGCAAATTTCTAATTTTTATTAAGTTTAAGGGCCAGTTTTACTAAACGGGGCAAATTAGCGCAAGAGCGCAATTCCAAAACAGCGTCGTTGGGCGTGGAAATTTCTGTGGGTGATTTACTAACAACGTGCAAATTAAAGAACATGGACGGAACATCTCATTTACTTATCGACCAACGCAATATACCAAGTGCAGCACAAATTATAAATAATAAAATAAAGAAGCCACAGTACGTTGAAAAGAACCGGAGGCCAAAAAATTAAGGGTTGCAAGACGTTTTGATAGACTGCGTGACTCCTAGCTGAGGATTCCAAGTCATCTTTTATTTCCTGAAGCAAATAAAAATAACATGGCTTGGCAAACGATATGTTCGGATAATGTGTTCTTCTTGCATTCCAAATAAATTAATACGTGTGGAAAAAATCCTCTTCCTTCTACCACGTGCTCTCTGTTCTTTATGGTGCTTCCTCCTAGCAACAATAATTGCAGCCATTTCAAGCGCAAAATAGTTTAAAACATGCTTTTTCGGGCGTTAAATAATGGCGCAAATACAAGTAATTTGACGAGCACAAACACTTTATTTCAGTTAACAAAACAGTTTTTAGTAGTTGTAGTTTTACTTGACAATAATAACCCTACTTAGAGACATGCTAAACTTTCATAACCGTGTTATTTCCCAACTTCCTTTGACTAAGAAGGGCTGATGACGTTTGGTACAGTATTGTCATCCAGGCCTTGCCCCCGCAGTCTGCTGAGATGATGTGTTTTGGAGGCCTTATTAAGTACGCGTTTTAGCACAGATGATGTGGTTAATAGGCCTGTCTGAGCAGGAAGCCGCGCGATTCACTGTGATGTTGAGTGGAATTATGCTGAAAGCTTCTGTGCAGCCGCATTCAGTCCCGGAACAATAGGGGAATAAACGGCAGCCATCCTGCCAAATACAATCTTGGCAGCCGTGTTTTTGGGAGGTTTTCCACACTCCGCTTAACTGACTGCGTACTTGAGTTTCTTCTCTGCCTTCACCTCTGCCTCTCGATTTTTATGTGCACTGCCAGTCTAAAGTATCCTAATGGGACAGATCAAGATGATCTTGCAATAAACCCCAGAACAGGACTTGCACAACATGGCATATTTGCAGAATGATCCATGAGCAAGAAAGATATTTTTAAACATTTCACGCTCACCAAAGCTGCATTTATTTGATCAAAAATACAGTAATGCAATATTGTGAAATATTATTATGATATAAAATAACTGTGCTAATTTATGTGATGGCAAAGCTGAATTTTCAGCATCATTACTCCAGTCTTCAGTGCCACATGATGCTTCAGAAATGATTTTAATATGCTGATTTGATGCTCAAGAAACATCTTTTATTATAATCAATGTCGAAAAAAGTTCTGCTCAATATTTTTAAGGATTCTTTGAATAGAACGTTTAAAAGAAAAGCATTTCTTTTAAATGGAAATATTTTGTAACAATGTAAATGTCACTCCTGATCAATTTAATGGATACTTGCTGAAGTATCTTGCTAAATTATTATATTTTATATTTTTATATACTGTTTATTTATAAATAAATATATTTATTTGTACACTACCAGTCAAAAGTTTTTGGCAGTAATATTTTTAAATGTTTTCTAAAGACGTCTTTTCTGCTCACCAAGCCTGCATTTATTTGATTTATGTAATAAATTACATTTTAAAATGTATTCAAATACAAAACAGTTCTTTTATATAGTAAAATATTTCAAAATTGAACAGTTTTTACAAAGTACAGTTTTTGCTGCACTTTGGATCAAATAATGCAGGCTTGGTGAGAGACTTCTTTAAAAACATTAAAAATCATACTGTCCCAAAACTTTTGACTGGTAGTGTATATTTTATTCTATATTTTACATTCATTTTACTTTACTTTTGACTATATAGTCCAGAGTAGTTTAGTACATCAGGTTTGTCAGGGCATCGAAGCAATAAAGAACGATCCTCCGTGTGATGAAAAAGCAGCTCTATGAGAGGAAGGAGCTGTAGGAAGCAGATTGCCAGAGGAAAGTTCCAGCAGAGTAGGAATGTCTCTGGCACCATTGTTCTCATCACTGGGCATTAGCAAGGCTTTTGCCAGTCCCACTGCAGATGTTATCAGCTACCCGGAAATGCTAAACTAGACTAACAAGCCCCGGCGCTCTGACCGAGTGAATGCAGGAGTATAATGTTTTTACACTCCGTTTGAGAACGGTCAAACCAGATTAACACTCGTGCAAATCCTATTCCTTGACCTTGATCCTGAGCTATAAATTTCTTCCTGTTTAGTTCCTCCATTTCCTGTAAGTACAACAGCTTTCTGGAACTAGGAAGTTTAACTCAACTTGGGACAGTTCACAGATTTGTTTTTAGAATTTAATTAGCAAAGGTTTCCTGATGGCAAGCGTGAACGCAATGACATTTTGACGGCGCCTCACTCTCTGATATTCCAGAAAACTCCAGCCTCTCAGCAGCAGCAGCAGCAGTAGCCAGTTGAAAAGCCTCCAGTCCAGCCATTCATTCCACAAAACCTCAGGGGATTCTCCATCCCAACTCAGCCCTGTCAAGAATCTCTCCATGGTAAATATGCACCTATAAAAAAAAAGAAGTCTCATTTTAAAGCGTTTTCATGCTGTAGTATCTCTGCAACGGACTGTGCACTTAAACAGGTTTGTGATTGAATGTATGATTGATATACCTGAGATGAAAGTAAGAAGAGCCTCCTTTTTTTTTTTTTCTTGTGAAGATCATGTTTGGCGCCGTCTGCTCTTTATTTATGGAGATGCTGGAGGCGCTTCAGTCACTGCTGTTTGCAGGAGCCAGTTAAGCTGCCAGTCCACACTATTGCTGTTTTCCATCTGCAAAGTTTGTGAAACCTCCTTCTTTCTTTCCTCCCAGAAACGCCCAGTGCCTTCCGACTACCCAGAAAGTCAGACGCCGAAAAGGCAACGTTTATTAGACCAGAACATGCCCTTGCAATCACCTTCCAATGGACATCTCAACTCCTCCATGAGCCGTAACTCTTCCACTCATGGAAACACAAGTTTGCAAAGGGGTAGCAGTACAGTTCAGCAGAGCCCTGATGGTCTTTACCAGCGGCACAAGCTCGGCGAGTCTAACAGCGCGCCTAAACCAGAACAGCCAGAACCAGCACAGCAGCCATCGTCCAGCCCCAAACACCCAAGAACTGAACCAGAAATCTGCACTGACCAGCAGCTAGCAAACGGTCAGCACAAAAAGAAGTCCAAGAAGCATAAAGAAAAGGAGAGGGAGCGCTTAAAACCTGAGTGGGTCGAGACCAGCCCGGACCTCAAACAGAACCAGGAAAATATTAATGGTGGGTTAAAAGGTTTTGACGTAGAGGTGCAATATATTTGTGGCCAATATATTATTTGCAAAGGAAAGTAATATATACACAACTGTTTAGAAGTTTAGGGTCAGTAAGGGTTTGTATACATATATAATGAAATGTATACATAATAATATACGATTTCTTAATTGCAAACAACCAGCTAAATAAAACATACACATTTTCAACGTTTAAAAATGTTAAAATAATAAAAAAAACAGGCATCTGCTAACACCATTAGCTCCTGAAATGAATACTTTTATTCAGTAAGGATAATAAAAAGTGACTTTTATTTATCATACACTTATTTATCATTTATTTATTTTAAATTGAACTAATATTTCAGTTTTTACTGTATTTTTAATTAAATAAATGTAGCATTGGTCAGCATATAAGAGTTTTGGTTACACTTTATTTTAAGGTGTCCCTGTTACAGTGTAATTATACATTTCAGTACTGAGTAATATTAACTAACTGCTTGTACTTACTATATGGTTAGGTTTAGGATTAGGGTTACTTGCATGTAATTATGCATAATTAATTGTTATTATAATAGTAAGTACATGTAACAAGGACACCTTAAAATAAAGTGTTACCAGATTTAAAAAACAAACAAACAAAAAACTTTTGAACTGTAGTGTATATAACTGGGAATGTTAAATGATTATCAATACTAATTGTGTAATTACAGCATAATAAATTTTAATTGATAATTTGTTACAGCATATTTGCTTGTGACAATTACACATTTTTTTCTAATTGTTTGCCTATGTACATATACAATATTAATTAAAAAACATAATTTAAAATGAGTAATGTATTGTATCTTATATTTACATTTTTAAATGATTTATTAACACATAAAATTATATTTAACAGCTTTTTAAGCTGTACTGTTATTGCCAATGAGATTTAGAATCCACAGTAAAATATTGTATAACAACATAATGTTATGATTGGCAGTGATAATTGTAGGGATTGTGGTGATCATAATCAATATTTATTAGCACTGCCAAAAGGGCAACGGAGTCATTGTTTCTCAGAGGGCATTTCACTAGATGTTTCTGATGCTGAATAACTACTATGTAAAAGAAAAAAACCCAGCCCGTTTCAGCTCTGCCACTGCAATTCATCTCAGAAGTGGCTCACTGTGAGACACTTTCATTTCAAGTGTAATGATGGCAGAACAGGTTCGGACTTGCCAAGCAATTCAGGAAATATTCCTGTATGTTTGTGTGCGAGTGCACAGACGTGTGCGTGCGAGGTGACTGCTCGTTTGCGCCCTTCCCTAGTGCCAGGGTGGATGATTAACTTAACTAACAGCTGGGTGACCCACTGTAAAACGTGCAGAGCCCACTTTGACCGTCGCCTCAAGCTTGACGTCTTGTCAGGCAGCCTTTGTCAGCGACGACTGCCCTCCACGTCCCTTATAGCAAGATTTGATAAATGACTCCATCAGCCTGGGCAGCATGGCGCTTTGATATGTTTGCGTAGTGAGAATACATAAATCACTTTATCATTCTTGTCTGTGTTAATGTGTAGACCATGAACGACCCAACACACCTGTCACCCGTGCCTCGCCCGATGAGCTGCCTGACTATTTATTGTAAGTAAGACCAGATTTCGGTTTATTTTACTGCTTTGTGCTTCTGTAATTACAAGGTGGAGATTGTCTGCTGATGATTAAGGAATCTAAAATGAACTGTGTTGCACATTTAAAGCTACAGTGTACAATTTTACAGAACACAATGTAAGAATTCAAGTTAAAATATAGAAAACAGAAAAGTCTGTTCTGTATTTGAGCATTTAAAGCCACTGGTAGTTTCAGACAAACAACCCAAGAATGAGAAATTTGAATATATAGTGCCACCTACTGGTTTCTCTTGGGATTCTGTCTAGGGACTTGAATTATTGTCACTGTTAAAATGGTTTACTTCAATCAAGGAACTTTTCTTTCCAGAAAATACAACACTATTACAGACTCTGAGCAGCGGCAGAGGTACAAAGAGGATTTCTGTGCAGAATATGACGAGTACAGAGACCTTCATGAACAGATAGGGAAAGTCACAGAGATCTTTGTTCAGCTGGGATCCAAGATAAAGACGCTGTCTCCTGGGACACATGAGTATAAGGTATGGAAAAAGACATCATATACACTACTGTTCAAATGTATTTAAGAACCATGCGTTGAATTGATCAAAAGTGACATATATTTATGATGTTACAAACAATCCATTTCAAATAAATGCTGTTCTTTTGAACTTTCATTCATCAAATAGTCCTGAAAAAAAGATAGATAGATAGATAGATAGATAGATAGATAGATAGATGAAATGTTCTCATTGAGCATCAAATTACACTGATTTCTGAAGGGTCATGTGACACTGAAGACTGATGTAATGGCTTAAATGTTACTTGTGGAAGAATGTGTCTTTGTTTTTCAAGATAATGCCTTAGCACACCTTATATAACAGTTACATAATGTATGATGTCAGAGGTTATTTTAGATTAATATGTTTGATTTTTTTTAATCATTATTTTGATTTTGATTTTTAGGTAATGGAAGATCAAATAATGGAGAAGTATAGGAAGTATAAGAAGGTAAGAGAATTATATTATGCGTTGATAATGTTTGAACTCCGTGAACTGCATATTTGGTATTTTAGGGACTGTCCAAACTAGGGCTGGGTAAAAATATCACATCCTATGAAACTTATTTAAATAATCTGAAATAATTTCCTAAAACCCCATGAATGTTTCAGTGTTATTTTAGTTTGATCTATTATAGTATTTATACATTTTTAGAATTAGTTTTTATTTCATAATTTAATGTTAATATACAGTATTTAAATTTTTTGTAATCATTTGTATTAGTGCTTTTATATTTCTTTATAACTTTATTTCAGTTTTAGTAATTTTAGTTTTCATTAATTTAAGTTTTTCATTTAATATTTATATTTTATTTAATATTTATTTCAACTCATGAAAACTGTTTTAATCATTTTAGTTAACAATAATAACACTGGACCTTTTATGCCTCATATTCTGTGACTGTCCAGCAGATGTAGCCATTTTTGACACCAAAGAATATGTCAGTTACAGATAAAAGCTGCATCTAAAGCAAGAAATCAGTGCTGATACCCACCTCTAATGTGCACATTCTGAAGATCTTGTTTTTGTCCCCACAGAAGTTTCCAGGCTACCGGGAAGAAAAGAAGCGCTGCGAGTATCTCCATCAGAAACTATCGCACATCAAAAGCCTGATTCTAGACTATGACCGCACACAAGCGCCCTCCTAGTGCCAGCCATTCCAGTCTCCTTCTCCTTCTCCTTCCCAGTCCGGTCGCACGGACCAAACGACTCCTCAGAGGAAATAAACCAGGACCAAATGTCTCTCTTGAGCACGACAAGGCATTTCCACGTCTTTCCTCCGCACAAACTGTGGGTAACAATGTGGAGGCTGAGGATCTAAGCCCAAACTATCAAACAAAGGCCAAGACCTCTGACTAGTGACTTAAGCCCTTTAAAGTTTTAATTTTTTTCATTTGTTTGTGTAAAAAGTGTTGCATTGAGGAATTGGTTAGACGTGAGACACAACCGAAGCCAAAATAGTTTATTATTTTTTTCACCCAAATGCAGCATACATGTATCTGTTGCCCTTGATCGTCTAACTTCGGCTCTGAGCTCTGACCTTCAGGGCTGTGGGCTGCTTTTATGGTACAATCATAAAGCCTGGATGATGAGAGATGATTATCTGTACTGTGTTCGGTCTGTCAGTGATTTATCAGAGATCTTAAGCACAGTTTCTATTTTGATATTTTACTGAATGTATATTTGTACACTTGTAAGATCTTGACATCTATAATAGAGCGTTTAATCACTGGATAGAATAAGGGAAACCTGGAATTTTCTCAACTCTGAGGTGATCCTACCAAACTCTGTAGAGTACGAGGGTGCAATCTGTCATATGAACGTCCGTGTGAAAGCACCTATGTCAGACTCTGAATGAGATGAGACCTTCCTCTGGGATGCAAATTTAATCTTGATTTCCTGTAGCCAATTGTGTAATGAGAGGAAAGGTGCTTAACCTTGACAGTTCAAAATCGATAAAGTGATTCTCATGATTTTTGTGTCCAGGGTCCAGTGCTCAAACCACTACAACACGCTGTGTCCTTAAAATAATGATGTTGACATTATTATTATTATTATTATTATTATTATTATTATTATTATTATTATTTGGACATTTAAACAGCAGAAACAATCATGTTTTAAAGCACATTTAATTTTTTTTTATCTTTTTTTTTTTTAATAAAATTGTATTGATTAATGAAAAAAAAAACATATTCTTTACCTGATCTATTGGATATGTTACAGGAAATTTGACATATGTTTTATTGAGGTTTAATTTCTTGAAGTTTGAATGAACTCTGCGTTCTTTCCCTTTAAAGCATGAAGGAGACCTTGTCAGGCTTTCTCTGAATCCTGATTTTCGTTTGGGTCATGTTTTATGTGAATGAAAGTATACAGTATGTCTGTTTTCCCAGAATGTAGTACTTGATGAACACAGATGGAGGATCTCACTGGTCTTCTGCTTTACGTAACGACCTGACACAAACACCAAACGTTATAGAAGCAGAGTCTTTCCAAAGTCCCTCTATGTCCGTGTCATTCCTGTTCATGCCCATAGCCTCATGTACATTATGGAAGTATTTTTGTGTCACTTTTGCGCTTTGACATTTCTCTTGTGGAGACTGCTGATCTGTTATTTATGTCACTACAGTGTTAGTTCCTCTAATCCTTGATCTTGATTTGTTATCTGGCTGGAAAACTGATAGATTTGCCAAAATAGCATTGCTCTTTATATTGTTAACAGTTTGTTTCATCCTTTCATGGGGCAACTTCATGTATTGATGTAGATGCCTTAAATAAACTGGACCACATTAACTTAATACAATGGAAATGTCTTCTCATTTGATTTTAATTTCACTGTTTATTTAGCAAATTGTTGTTAAAACTATTAAAAATAATTTCCGTTGCTTGAGGTAAAGCTAAAATAAAATATTAAAATATAATTATTAATACTGTATGTGTGTATATATATATATATATATACATACACACACACACACCATGGAATTCAATAGGGTGTTATAACTTTTTCACATGTATATATATATATATATATATATATATATATATATATATATATATATGTGTGTGTGTATATATACAGTCATGCGAAAAAGTTACGACACCCTATTGAATTCCATGGTTTTCTGTATCAGGACATCATAAAAAATTATCTGGTCCTTGTCAGGTCTTAAGATTTGGAAAATAAAACCTCAGATGAACAACACCACATAACATATCACACCGTCATTATTTATTTAGTAAAAATAAAGCAAAGATGGAAAAGCCATCTGCCAAGGACCAGATAATTTTTTTTTATTACATCTTTATATGAAAAACCATGGAATTCAGTAGGGTGTCCTAAGTTTTTCACATGACTAATATATATATATATATATATATATATATATATATATATATATATATATATATATATATATATATATATATATATATATAAATTCGCATTTCCACTCACCAATATTAATCTATAACGAGTCCATTTTTTCCACATGGAGTCGTTATCTATCAAGAGTCTACCAAATGTTTTACTTCAAAAAGCTGTTTAAAGTAAACTGAAACAACTAATGATGTTGTATCTTTTGACTTTTTCATTTCCAGTTCTGAATACGGATGGATATGGCATTTAAGTCAGCAGGAAATAGAAATTTACCTCATCTATTTCTACATGCATGTTATTGATCTTATTGTGAACAATTTAACGGTTCATCCATGCATATTCATTCATTATACTTTTGTTACATTGTGATTTTAAAGGGATCATGAACTGAGAAATGAAAATTTCCTTGATCTTTTGATAGATAAGAGGTCATTGTGCTATTAAAACATCCTGTAAGTTTCAGAACTCAAAACTTTCTCGTTAGTCTAAAAATAGCTTATATTGAAGCCAATCTGCCAAAACGGAATGGTTATGGAATGTAGTACTATGATGTAATAGAGTGGCTAAACACAGCCTCCTCAGAAGAAGATCAATGCCTGCTTCTACATCACTGCCTGTTTAGCCCCGCCCACTGATTCACAAACGTAGTGTAAATAACAAGAGGTGAACGCAGGTCTATGCAGAAACCAAATGATAAACTTAATTTGACAAACTTCAAAGTGCCAGACCGCATCCTTAAGAACTTGGTCCTTTGTTTACTTCATTTTACGTGGATTCATTTACAAACAAGGCACAATCTGACACAGGATTTTCAGAAAGACTGAAACTAAAAGACCATGCTGTGTCGACTAGTAATCCAATGTCGCACCACACATGTGAGTACCTCTTTTCACTATTGCTTTATATGTTATTAAAGATAGTTTGATATGTAAGGAAGAGTGGGTGAAAACGCCCCCCTTAAGGATTGTCATTTTTTTTCCGGTGAAACAAAAGTTAAATGTGTCCGAAAAAGTTATCATAGTTTTAGTGACAATGGCATAAATTATAAACCAAGTATGAAAAATGTCCGGAGTTTTCAAATTATTAGATTTTTAACAAAAATTTAATTTGTACCAATTGGGGGCGTTTTACCCCATCTATGGGGAAAAACACCCCTATGGATGGGGTAAAATGCCCCCCAGTCTGACAAAGCAATTTGCTTTAAACATTTACAGCAAAATCAGAGTACAGGCAGTTTTAGCTTAAAATTTAAAAAATATAATCAGTAATTATGATTACTTTTACTTACTTTACTTTACTTTTAGTCATTTAGCAGACGCTTTTATCCAAAGTGACTTACAAATGAGGACAATAGAAACAATCAATTGTAGTATTAAAACAACTAAAACTGATCCAAAACTAAAAGCTAAAACTTTATAAATAGTATATGTACACACACACATAAAAAAATAATAATAATAATAAAAAATAATTAAATAAAAAATGAGAAATGCATATGACAAAATTTCTAAACTTAACATTTAAATGAAAACAAAATAAGCTACAGACCATTCAAAATATTAAGAGAACAAAAGGTATAAGAGTGTAATAATGATTCTAACATAAAACTAAGCCAAACACCAAAAACAACTACGTGTATGTACACACGTGTGTGTACATACACGTAGCTGTTTTTGGTGTTTGGCTTAGTTTTATGTTAGAATCATTATTACACTCTTATACCTTTTGTATACATATATGTACACACACACACACACACATCCATAAATTCAATATTATTTCATTTCCATGTAGTTTGTTGAAGTACTAAAATAACTCAAATAAAACTAAACTTAAAAAATAACTTATACAGACATAATAGAAAAAAACGAATAAACTGTCAAACATACACAACTGTTAGCCAATCATAGCAGTGGGCGTTTACTTACGAGTCGGCAATACGCCAGGCCTATTCAAACCATAGACTGTACAAAAAAAAATAAAAAAAATAAATTAAAAAAACTAAGCATTCCGAAAAGGGGGGTCAAAACAGTTTTATAATTTTTATTATTATTTTTTTTTTAATGTAAAAATCTTGATAACATGATAAGTGGACCTCAGAGAACAGTACAAAATTACAGAAAAAAACAAAAAACAAAAAAAACAAAGGCAGTTTATGACCCCTTTAAATCTAGTTTAGGCTTATGGTGTAGTAAGTTTAAAATTACACCATCACAAAACCATGTAGTGGATACATAAAAGATGTTTGTGTCAATAAGAATGCAGTTTTTATTGTGTCTAATGTGAGGACAAACTGTTGAAATTTTATCTTAGAAGACAAGTGAGAAACCAACCAAAACCTTTTCACCAGTGCATATAAATTCCTTTATTAAAGTTCACAGTTAGTTCTTAAGCAGTTTGTGCTGACAACCAATTATGTGGAATCAGAATGTAATAACTTATCTGTTGTCATGATAAACCAAAATTGGAAAAAACAACTAACAAAACCCTGTCTGGCACCTAAAATAAAACACATCTGTAAACAACTATGGGATCTGTCAAAACGAGGTAGAATTTCACAGATGGTTCTCCACACAGAAAAGACTAAATATTAAGCACATATTTCAGAATGTTGAGCATCTGCCATCACAGAGAGCATCTTTTTGTTGGAAAGTTCCAAAATGTGTTTCATGTACCCTCAGTACCAAAGTAATAAAATCTCTATTAAAAACTACTAAATAGTGCATAATATACAGGTGTACTATTTCACTAGGGCTGCCATAATACAACAACAGATACAGCAAGGCACTCTATGTAATGAAAGTGTACGCAGCATATGGTCAAACCCACACTGCAAAATATTATCTAAATGATGCTATTATTTTTATTATTATTATTATGTTGTGCAGAACAGCCCTGCAGGTGCACTGCTGCATTATGAGTATGTGCTGTTCTCCTGTCTCCCTTATACAATTAAGCTGATCCCTTTACAAAAGTAAGCTTAATGTTAGTCTAATCCCACACTAAAATGAAATCGAAACATTTGTTAGAAAAGTGTTATATTGAGTGTTCCTCTGAAGCATTTTCCTCATTCCCTAAATCAAGGCTCGATTTTGAGGCTGGGCCTCAAAACTGACAATATGCCTAAAAGAGAAGAAACAAGGCCACAGAAGCCCACCACCCCTGCATTTGTCTGGTAAATGCCCAGTTTGTCAAGTGGAATGAAAAGATCGCAAACATTTTTAACTGTATCGAGAGCCACGGATGGCTCATTTCTGAGGCTCTCGAGGAGAAGGAAGAGGAACGCATCAAGCTGAGGCACTATGACACAAGCCACATCTGGGCTTTCATTGAGGTGCTGGTCGACTTTTTGCTGGAAGTGTCGTTCTCGAGACTTCTGCACCATAAGCTGGATGATCACATAGACGTCTCTGGATAGATTCATGACTAAGGACAGGAAATAGAAGCGAGTGGAGTTCAAGCTCCAGCGCTCTTTGTCGAGATCTCGTATTAGGCCAATACTTATGGCCCAGAGTATGTTGTCACAGATGAAATACAAGGCACGGTTGAGGTTGGCAAAAGTAAGGCAAAAGCGCAGCACGGGGTCAGAAATGTGAAGAGTGCTCTTGGCTGCATGGATGGAGTTGACTGTGTTCCCAAGCCTGAATACTGAAAAACAGAGAAAAACAGATACATTCCTGATAATATTCTTTGCATTTCTGTGAAAAATAGAGGCCATAAAATGATTAGTGTCTATTTTTATGTTACTAGTACTTAATATTTTACACAAGTAGGGGCTGCAAAAAGTACTGAGAAATTGTACTTAAGACACTGTGTCAAACATTGTAGTGGCATGAATGGAGTATTTCCTTGTAAATGTAACTAAGTAAAAGTACAAATATTAGATTTCCATTAGTGACTAGCATCTATTCAATTGGTCACCAGTACTTATAATCACATACTAGCCACTATCCCAACTTGGTACATATTCTATTTTTCCATTAGTAATTTAATAATTATTTGGTGTACTCCAGTGTGTTTTGTAATTATTTTTAATAACTGTTTTAATCTTAATAATTAGATTTTCAGAAATCCCATGCATTTCTAACAACTTTAGCTTATAAGTCTAGTCAAGTCAATTTTATTTGTAGCACTTTTCACAATACACAGCAGTTCAAAGCTGCTTTACACAAAATCATGATTTTAATGTTTGTAATATCTTATTATCTCCATGTCTTATAGATATATTTAGCAGATTAGAGCTGGACAGTTCACATTTTGCATTGATAAAAACAATCAAGCTACATATTGGTTTACATGTGTATACAGTATGTATGTGGGTAGAGTATACTCATATATTCAACTTTTTAGATAGAGTTGTGCAATAATATAGTTTTTTCATTTTGCGGCAAACCCCCATTTGATGTTAAATAATGGATGGAAGAAAAAATAACAAGACAACACCAGGGGTCAGTTGTCCTCCGGCTATACAGTCCAAATATAATGTCAATAATTAAATGTTACTACACTGATTTAACCATATAGCTAGAGAGATAATAAATGTTACTATATGAGATAAACTCGTTCATATATAGCACTAGTAAAGCTGGAACAGTAAGTACTGACAAAGAAATGAAAGAACTTGTGTTTTGTATGTGATTATTTTGTTATGTAACAGTAAAAGTGCATTCTTACGCTTCCGCCCCGAACTCATATTAGACTCCAGAAATTGCAGCTTTTTCACCAGCTCTTTTCTCTTCGCTTCATTTCTCAGAAGGTATTTCGCCAGAGCACATGCATATTGGGTTGCTCTAAAGCGAGCAAACAAACAAAATGTTCAGACATAGTCTAGCTCGTCTTTACGGAGAAATAATTTCAATCCGATGTTGTTTTGACGGAGACACTGACCTGAATACGCGATCCCTTCCTTGACTCTGGTTACTGAAGCTGATGAAAGTTTCCATGTGGCTGCAACAGATGAGACAGTGTGCAACAACACTGTGCACAATGCGATTCTTTCAGGAATAAATGATTAAAAGCTCGAAAGGCTATGCATACTCAAATTTAAAGATTTGTTAGCGCTGTCACTGTATGTCCTGTCAAATCCACACGAGTTTGGCGATAGTAAATCCGATTCATTTTCCGGAATCGATTCTTTTGAACAGTTCGTCTACAAAACATTCCATTTTACGTCATGACGCAACATGGTTCCTGCTATTCAAGTCTAATTTTAATAAAAGATGTCTAATAAATCGTATGCAGGCACACTGTTTTATTAATAAGCATCAGCATAATCTCAGTTTTGTTTGTTGCAGCTATGCTTCAGCTCAAGTTGTAACCTTGTTTCCAACGTAGACATATGTCTATGGTTTCCAGTATATTTTATTTGTAATATTTCCCAAAAGTGAAATCATAATCCTTGCTTTGAACAATTCGTAAACGAATATGGTTTATAATAGCTTTATGAAACTGTTTCGTTGAAAAGATCCGACTCAAAAGAACGATTCTTTCACATTCACTATTGTTTGGTTTATGTTCCCAACACACTATTTTAAGATGAATGTTGTAATGTCATAACGAAGATTAGTAATTCTGTGTTGTTTATGTGAATTGTTGTAAAAATGCGGAGCTCGAGTTTTAAATAGGATGTTTTTGGATGACGGACAAGTCACAGTGTGTACTTCCTGATTTAACTGACCAATGACTGGCTCAGGATTGGAGAATGGAATACCTGGATTAGAATTTCAGGTTAGTACCTGTTCCTTAAGATACTGCTATTGCATGCAAATTCAGTATTGACTTATTTGTAATTATTTTGTGGCTGGCAAGTGTGAATGTGACTTTGACTTGCAGTACAGTTTTACATATGACCTATATCATTTGATGATGACTTTTGATGCCACAGGCAAAACAATTGAATTTTCAAGCATTCTTATTTATTTTTGATTAATAGCATGTTAATCAAGCTGTAAGTGTGTGTGCATTTTAAAGTAGTTGTCTTAATTATGGAAGTGTGTTTATATAAGTCTTAAGCAAGTTCAAAAACTTCAGGGACTGTAAAATCTCTTTAGTAACTGTGCGTGTCATAAAATAGGAAATTCTTTACACGAAACATCTTAAAATCAGGGCCTTGACTGAGTGACGGATGAGATTACCAGGCATAGCCTACTTTCTATTTTTATGCATGATGCTACATGACCATGTGAACTGCTCCCACGTGATTACCAGTTATTAGAGATGCTTTTTGGAAGAATATGTGAAGACAATTATTTGTGCTTGTTATATTTCAATAGCACCTGCCTATTATTGTTTACAGAAAAAAGAGAAGACATAAAAGATAATATTTTTTATCATCTATTACTATGGAAAAGGCCTTGTTTTTCTCTCAGTAACATAGGAAATCATAGGTCTAGAAATGTGATGCCTTTGAAATCAGACAGTGAAAGCTTATTTTAGTATAATGCACGCTTCTCATTTTTTTACATAAAGATGTTATAGACTGTGAAATTTAAAATGAATCATCTACTTTATTTTCTCAGCATTTGGTTCTTCCTTTTGATGTGATCTATTACATGTTTTACATCTACAATGAGGTTTTTCGTTATTATTATTTCTGATGTGCAGCCTGAAAGAGAATATTTGAAATGGGGGAAGTTATTTTTTTTTTATTAAGGTAGTAGTCGTGTTTGATTCATGACCTTAAGGCCAAAATGATATGATTAAAGAAAGAGTTCATTAGAGGAATAGTTCATCCAAAATTAAAAATTTAGACCCTCAGGCCATCCAAGATGTAGATGAGTTTGTTTCTTCATTGGATCAGATTTGGAGAAATTTTACATTACATTACTTGCTCACAAATGGATCCTCTGCAGTGAATGGGGTGCCGTCAGAATGAGAGTCCAAACAGCATACATTTTAAGATCACAGAATAAAATCCTTCTTTTTTTTAAAAAAAACAAAAACTTCCAGTTGATATATAATGCACATAGAATTATTTTTACTTAATAAAAACATTAATGTGTTATGCTATGTGAAAGTCAGATCAGTTCAATACATACACCTGCAGGGGGCAGTATTTAGTCAAGAATGATTCAATGTCAGTCTCACACAATATTTTGGTGACTCCTCCAAAAATGTCTTTGCACACACCAGCCAAACACACCTCAATCATAAATTCAACCACCTCAAGGCTGCAATATGGCATTTAGAAAGGCAGTTCAGGTAAAAGGCCACCCAAATTAAATATGCAGTGACATTTTTATCACTTTTATGATATCACATAGTATTTCTGTCTTATTATGGATTTGCTATATTGCAATTCTCAGTTGTTTCAGGCTTATACTGATGTAATGAAATGGCTTTGGACGAAAGAAAATTATGATGTGGCAACAGATTTGCATGCATGACATTGCCTCAGGTGTTACTGAGGTATTCCTGGAAGAGCTGAAGTTTATTGAGGAAAGCACAGATGGTTTACCCAAGAATACAGTGTTCTTGAAGAAGCATATTAATGTGGTTTATTGAAAAACAATACATTTAAATAATGCATTTCCAGCCGTCGCTGTGTAGAGCATGACACTAGTTCTTGGTTATTGACGACCAGACTGCCGTGTTGATGTGTTTTAAACTGTCACAGATGTTTAATGCCAACCATTTTGAGTAAGATCAAGATGTTTGCATGGAGTTTAGTATTTACAGAGACACACTTTACATTTACTGTATGAAGACTGTTAAATATAAGTTACTCTAGAACATTTTTTATGAATAAAAATGAATACAGAAATGAATTCCAGGAAAACAAAGAGTCTCACTTTGTTATTGGAATTATTGATTGAAGCATGGCTTATTTTAAACATGCCTGGAGGCGAGTAAAACAAAATTATATTTTTCTCTTTTGTCCTTCATCCAACAGGAGGTTATTTTGAGATATTTTCAAAAGGGTTGCCAGGTGCAGTACATCATGCTCAGTTGTGCAAGACTGGAGATAATATGTGTTGTGAATGCCCTCAAATCTTTTAAGGTTTTATAAGAAGCTGTTTTAGCTATGTTGTGATACACTTGTATATGTACTGGTAATTTTCTGCCAGGACATTATCCATTAAATTTATGGACATTTCTGTTGACTCTAAAACACAATGCAGTGCAATGCAAATTTCAAAATACAGGTAAAACACCTGTAAAAAAAATCAATACTGCAAATTCCTTCATATTAGAATGATTAATGTCAAAGATGCCTGTAAATTGCTTAAATGGTGGCTTTTTTGTTGGATTGTGCTTCCTTTTAGAACTAGCATAATGGTAACTTTTTGTAGTTTATGGTATTTTGCTGCTGCATTAAACCTAGTTGTAACATTTAGTTCTGCTTTTAGTCATGAAAGATGAAAAAAAGTGCATATTTGTTTGTTCCTCTGCTTTGATTTGTGGCAGGAGGGCTTTAGTTTACCAGATATAATACAAATGGGTATATCTGGTTATAAAAAAAAAAAAAAAAAAAATATATATATATATATATATATATATATATATATATATATATATATATATATACATATACATATATATATATATATATACATATATATATACTATTTAAAATAAAACAATTAAGACTAATAATAATAATAATAATAATAAAGCATTCAGGTAAAATGTATAAAGTGGCTGGTTTGAAATAAAAATCCTTGAATTCTTTTATTATGCTCGTACATTTTTATCTACACATTTGCTACATTTGTGGGGGATAACAGATATTTTATTTTATTTTATTTTATTTGTTTCTTATTCAGTATATGGACTCATGGATTGCAATTAGAAAATATGCATTTCACACTTTCATCCTATACAAATTACACATTGTCATCCTACAACCTACATTTCTTAGAGACACCTGCACAATTTTATTATTATTATTATTATTATTTTGTATTTATTATTTTATTTGTTTGTTTTTTTTTCTTCTTTTTCCCCCCAATACTCTCAGATTCATCTCACATGTAAAGTCATTATTCCAACCTCAAAAGATATATCATTTAGAAAGCGAGCCTTTCATGTTTATATATTGAGGCTACCCAAAGCTCTCTAAAGAAACAACTGTTGAACAAGTTGCATCAAACAGAAATGCATTCAAGCTGTGTGTTCAAATGAAAGAGACAAAGCCATTTCATGGAGCTTTGTTTTGGTCAAAAGATAATAATTTTACAAAATCCGCCTTTTCTTGTTTTTCTCTTTCTTCAGCTACAATGGATTTCAGGGTTTGAATATATTACCATTGTTGTTATATGTGACTACAAATGCCACTATGAAATAAACATTTGTATCTCTTTGTTGAAGTCTGTTTACTAAAGAATGAATTTAAAGATTTTAGTGCACATATTTATGTGTATAATAGCATATCAGTGACATTAAGGCTAATTCATACACAATCTGGGCTGAGAGTGACTTGAGTGTAAAGGTGAAATGCATCATTCAGAAAATGAAATCTTTGCCGTTCAAATTGTATTCATTTCTGTTTTTTGAAGTTCACGATGAATAATGTATTTTGCCCCTCTCTCCAAGGAGCCTACAGTACATGTCAATGAAGTGTGAGACTATGCAGCAAAGCTTTTGAAAAAACTGTCTATCACTGTGCTGTCAATTTCAATCATACAAACAACCTTGATGCCTGTTTCTCGCTGGTTTTACATTGTTCAGATATACAGTGAATATAAAACTGACTTTTAATACATTATGAAGATGTCAGCTGATATTTACCCTATATTTTTCCAGGACTGGCAGCACTGTATAATGCAAATAAAGGTCCAGGATATATGTTTCTTCTTTGACCAGTATACCTTTTATCGAATATTCAACCAATTTTGCCTTGAGCCAGAGAATGCTTATTGTACAGAGATCAGTGAGGGGCAAAAACCATCTGAACTTGTGGTTATGCAGCCGAGAGAGATTAGCTTCTTATTTTATGATGTCTGTTTGCCAGTTTAAAGACCCAGAGACATGAGTCCCCTCTAATACCAAAAATTAGTAGCCAATAAGGGCCTTTGGCACAATCAATACAAAAGCACTCATTAAAACGTGGATGCAGAATTACCTCAGTCATATTCTAGGAAATATATGCTTGTCAAATAGTTAAATTGATGAACCTGTCAGCATCCCATCAGCCATTCGACAATTGGTATTTATACAAAAGTCAATGAATAGACATTAAAAACAAGACAGAGCTTTGCTATACATTAGTATTAGGCCATAGGCAGTAGATTGAAATACAAACACATGAACAGAAATGATTTTAAAACTACTGAGCTTTAACAATCTCTTTGGAGTCTAATACAGTCAAGATTTGTATTTTATATCCTGTTGCTTTGAAACAAACATCCATAAATAACTTAATAATATGTGTTTGTAAATAACCAGTAATATGTGTTTGGCTATTTCTCCCGGTTATGACAGGTGGCAGGTATTGACCTATTCTGGAAGCTTATTACTGCATCTGAGTGTTCACTTCAACCACAGTGTCAGAAGATGGCCATTGATTTACTCATCGCAAAACAGTTGTGTTGTTTGAGCTTTTAGACTCAAAGATCTGAATTCATAAGCTTCATGATATATCATGAAACGGCCCGAGGAACATGTAATGTTGTTGAATATTTGATAAAATATCTATGATCAAACTAGCATTTACACCATTCCTCATTTAATATGTTTTAATTAACAACTGCCTATATATAATTATTTGAGATTTCAGCTTTTATTTCTTCACCAGAGGTCATGTTAAATGTGTGAAAATGCTTTCAGAAAATGTGCTGTGTTGAATGCGTTTTGAATATTCCTGTCACTTGTACAAAACTGGATGATATGCTTCAAGGTTCCTCTTAATGCCATTCTTAGCACACAAATTGCAAAATGAGTTTGTAAATTTGCCAAAAGGCAACCTTTCAAAAGGAGCAAAAAGCAGTTGTACTGCTCTTGTCCTCTGAAAGGTTTTTTTATGTGCCTTTAAAGTGCTAAACTGACTAAAGAACATTTGAAATATTGCTTTTGAATAGCTGGATTAGATATAATAATACAAAATGATTTTAATCCATGTGCTTTTCAGGTTCAGTTGCATTTCAAACTGTTCAAGGAATTTAATACAGCAGGTACAGAAAATACACTCACTATGTAATTCTCCTTTATATACAAATCTTTTTTTTTTTTAAGTACAGTTTGTTTTTCAGTTGGACTAATTTATTCTTAGAATAGCATTTCCTTACATTTCTCCAGATTAACTGGCATTGTAATTCAAAGCAAGTGACAGAATCACATGAGCAAAGCTTTATGCAACAGTGTTTTCCAGATAACTCGCTGAGCGTTTCTTCATTTTCTTTAGAAATTGTATAGGCTAAGCTGCTGGCTTAGCATTTGACATTTTGAAGCAAAGTGTTTGTGTTCTGTACACAGATTTCAAAACCATTTTTGCTTACTGCTCCACCGGTATGCGTGAATCATTGTTTGTGTTAACTTATATATGTGCACATGCTACATTGAGTGTGGATGTAATTATTAGTTGTGTAAACAGCAGGGGCCTCACGTATAAAACTTTGCGTAAATTTCATCTTAGAACCATTAGATCCACACGGTTGAATTGGTATATTTTTTCAATGATGCTAAGGTCATGGACGGGTTTTCATTGTGTTTGGGTTTGTGGTTAGGAAGAATAAACAACTCAATTTACCTATACAGGGGCTGCTGTATAGAGGGTTACAGTGTCATCTATCCAGAAAACGTTTTCACAGAGCTACATCCGGATCAGTCAGGTCTAAGCACACCATTGCATGTTAGTCATATTGATCTTTATTTGAGTGGAAAACAGTTAACAACACAATTGCAGAAGATGGCCCATGGGAAATGAATTGATTCTGTAAGCCAACAGATCATCTCAGTCAATAAAAAATAGGTTTTATGGAAAAATCTTTTAAAAGCAGCACAACTATTTGCAATCTTTCTGTTTTGTAGCTTATATTTTAATGGATTGTTTTTCGGTTTATTAAGTGGCCATTGAAGACTCCAAATTACAATACAATAAAAGCTGCTGATTGCATGTGATTCGCTCAGTTGTTTATGTGGAATCAGTCCAAGATTGAGAAGTAATGCACACTACTTTTTTTTTTCACAAAAATTTATTGGGTCACTTAGTTAATCAGTTTCTAATAATATTACACTTTGGAATCACATTTTTATGTTTTAATACAGAAATTGATACAGAAATGTACACAGTTCTGTTTAGATTCACCTTAAAATAATCAAAACTACTAATATTTCAAATTTCAGTATTTTAAATCAATCCAAGCAGTCGTTACTCCAGTCTACTGAGAAAACTACTGAGTTAAAGTCACAGCTGACCCAAAAATTAAAATTCTGTCATTAATTACTCACCCTCATGTTGTTCCAAACCCGTAAGACCTTCAATCATGTTCGGAACACAAATTAAGATATTTTTGATGAAATCCGAGAGCTTTCTGACCGTTCCAGGCTCAGAAAGATAGTAAGGACATTGTTAAAATAGTCCATGTGACATCAGTAGTTCAACCATACTTTTTTGAAGCTACGAGAATACTTTTTGTGCGCAAAGAAAACAAAAATAACAGCTGTGTCAGTCTTCGACACGCGTTCATACCACGATGCATGCGTGTGGTGCTTTTTTTTTTTTTTTTTTTACCCTAAAACAATCAGTTCAATGCATAATTCAAAAGAAGGGCAAAACACCTTTTAAAAATCATTGCTGAAAATGATTTCATATGAACATTGTACATTGTGCCCTGTTACAGACTTTTCTTTTTAAAGTCAAAAACATGTTTTGTGATGCAATAACACTCTGTGAATGGCTATTAAGAAATCTAATGTAGTAATGTTTTTTATTATCTTAGCACAAATAAAAATAATCATGTTATTTAATGAAGTGTGAAACTCGCAATACAGTGTTTACCATAGTTAGCTCCCTTAATAAAAAAAAAAAAAAAAAAAAAAAAAAAAAAAAAAAAGGGGCAGTCGTGGCCTAATGGATAGAGAGTCGGACTTGTAACCTGAAGGTCGTGGGTTCGAGTCTCGGGTCCGGCAGGGATTGTAGGTGGGGGGAGTGAATAACCAGCACCCTCTCTACCCTCAATACCATGACTGAGGTGAGACCCTTGAGCAAGGCACCGAACCCCCAACTGCTCCCCGGGCGCCGCAGCATTGGCTGCCCACTGCTCCAGGTGTATGTTCACTACTGTGTGTATGCAGTTGGATGGGTTAAATGCAGAGGACAAATTCCGAGTATGGGTCACTATACTTGGCCACACACCACTTCCCCTTTCCCCCCCTTCCCCTTTCACATGCCACATGTACATTGTCTACACTTGCCAGTTTTGGTATCAGAAATGGTCAAAAAGAAACATCTTTCACTATAAACCCATCTGTCTGTTTTTCTTTTGAGAGATGAAAGCTGTTTCATGCAGTACTGTGCATTACTGTCTTGAAAGAGGAGCGCAAACCAGGAGAGAGTGAGAAGTGAATGGTCCAGATGCACAATGAGAAGGGAACATGTACTGTACATTAGAGTCTCTAGTTTGAGAAACAAACCCCTCAGTGCTGCTCATTGAACAGGACACACCAAACAACAGTTTCATATGCAATAGAGAAGAGAACACGCAGAGATTCTGCTGGCCTTTCAAAGCCACATCTGACAAATCAGAAAAAAAAAGAACATAAAGCTTGAATCAGTCTAAGTTTGAAACAACTTCTGAATATTTTAATAAACCGCTAGAATGCATAAAGTTTGTGCAGCTGTTGTTTGTTTTGGCATTTATTTGAAATATAAATACTACATTATATTTTATATATATTGACTGTAATCAATTCAATTCATCCATATAGATTAAAGGAATAGTTCACCCACAAATTAAAATTTATTCACCCTCAGGCTGTCCAAGATGTAAATGAGTTTGTTTCTTCATCAGAACAGATTTGGAGAAATTTAGCATTACAATAACAACACATCACAATGTTTTTAACTTCAAGCCATTGCATTATAGAAGCATTATTTTGAAGTTAACCCCCCCCCCCCCCCCCAAAAAACATGCAGCTTTTCACTTCACAAGACAGTAATTAATGGACTGCAGTCATGTGTGATTGTTTTTATCAGCTGTTTAAACTCTCATTCTGACGGCACCCATTCACTGCAGAGGTTTCTTTGGTGAGCAAGTGATGTAATGCTAAATTTCATCGCCTATTTTGTGTGTACCTAATTTATTAATCTGGAATCAGACCAGCCACTGTGCCTGCAACATATCTACCATAGTTAGCTCCAGCTTTTCACAAATGGATTTCTATTCTGCTCTCTTGCCTTTTAGTCCTTGAGCAACACACTAAACCTCCGGTTGCTTGAGGGCAACTGCTGCTGATTTACTGGAAATATTTTTGGATGAAAGCATTTGCTAAAAGGGGTCCTAAAGATAACTAAATGGTAACTAAAATAGTATCACAGTCAGAGTTTAGCACAGGAGATGATTGCTGGAATAAGATATACATAAATAAATACAAGCAGGAATAAAGATCCTTAGCATATCCCGAACATCTCAGTTAATGAGACATATAAACATAGAAACACAGAAACAGCTAATATAATATGATGAAATCCTTCTCCTAATTACTCTACAGGAGGTATGTGAGTTTGTGTTGCTTCTAGAACATAACTTACACTTTTTTTTTTTCTCCAGAGAGACAAAATCATTCAATATACATTTCATTTCAGCTTCTCTTTCAGTGAGTCTCCAGGGTCTGTTTTCAGTAAATAATTTAAAGTACATGATCAGTAGCATCTGACTAAAGGCTTTGACGTTTCAAACTTTATTGGTTTCAGTTTTTTGGGGAGGGCTAATACATGAGATGAAGCTACAAATTTTGATTGGACAGACCAAATACCATCAGATCAAAAACTAAACAGACTTATGCCAATTATTGTTCTATATTTTTTTAATGTTTGTCATCATAATTATTTTTACAGTTTCAGCAGTTCTTAACAAAAATAAGGTATTTGCAGAATTTTTCAATATTTAATAGAGCCTCTTGTAGAAATTACTCTTGTTATGTCTTTTGGATATACACAAGTACCAGCATTGGGCACTATTCACTAAAAAGCATCTTGGAAAATTGTTGCCCCATGGGAAATGGATGTCTGTTAAGCTTTTTGCCACAATACTACAGGTGCCCTTTGACATGTATCTTTTGGAGTGATGGCTTCTTTTGTGCCATCTTTCCATATGTGCTAGTGAAACGCAGTACACTTTATCTTCAATGGCTGACCACCTTTCAATGCACCTTTCCTCTGTTACTCTTTCAAAGCATAAAATTCTGGGTTTTTCTGTGGCTTCTCTCACAATTCTCCTTTTAGTTCACCCAGGGTTTTGACTTTTTCCAAAACATCTTCCAATTCCTGACTTTTTTGACTTTTAACGATCCATACAGCGAGTAAACAAAAGCCAGGTTTTGGCTGTTAGTTTGAACAGTTAAGAAAGCTACTGGTATATGCCATTACTACATCATTATACCGAGAAAAAAGCATATTTGTTAATAAATAAAGTTTCAAAGAAATATTTATCTCAAAAACATAAAATTAAACTTTTCCTTTTCTGCTGCCTTCCCTGTCTGTTGATGGTACAGTTCTTATGGTACCATGAATGGGAATGCTAACAGACAGCTCTTTTCAGAAATTATAGACCTCCTTTTGTTGGAGGGGAGGGGTTAAAAATGAGAGGTGTAATACATTTGTATGAAAGAACTTCCAGTACTTTAGCCTGTGATGCTGTGACAGACATGCTTGGTTCCATTTTGCTCAGATTCAGAAGAAATGGAGTGTGGAAATAATATCAAATCAATCAAAATCTATAAACTTTGAAGTCATGTTTCCTAGTTCCAGTCTTGGAGTAGTTTCTTTGAGGAGAGTTGGAGAGTGAGCTTGTGGCTGATAAGAAATGCTCTGGAATGGTAGTTTAGTTTATTTAATAAAATAAAAAAATAAATAAAAATACATGTAAATTTAGCGCCGTCAAACGATTAATCGTATCCAAAATAAAAGTTTTTGTTTACATGATATATGTACAGTGTATATTTATTATGTATATATACATACAAACACATGCATGTATATTTAAGAAAAAAAATTATATTTCTATATTAAATATATTTATATATAATATAAAATATAAGAATATAAATATTTTTTTAAATGTATACTGTATGTGTGTGTATTTATATATACATAATAAATATATACAGTACACATACATAAATTATGTAAACAAAAACTTTTATTTTAGATGCGGTTAATCACGATTAATCCTTTGTCAGAACTAGTAAAAATGTGTGAAATCAATGCAAATAAGAAGCGTTTGACTGTCTAGATGACCAAATATTGAAACTGGATGTGTATTACAAGACCACCAGAATAAACACGTTTGAAATTGTGTACTCTCAGAGTAGGTACTTCTTTTGAATAAGTAATTACTTTGCACCTGTAAAAAGTATATTCGATACAGTATGAATATGTGAATCATATTACATTCGTCATGATGTCATATTCATGTAACTTCAGAATCTTGCCAGAACTAGCAGGTCATCTGGGTACTTTTAGGTTACTTTTTAATAAATACCGCAAATTTAGACATACTACTCTTTTTACTTCCTGTTTTTCACCTATTATATTGTAGTATGCATATTCGGATGTATCCAAGGAGAAAGAGACATACACCACAAACCAACAACAACAGCCAATGCAATTCTGAGCCATATCCTTTCACTTCCAAGGTTATGACATGGATGTGCAATCGATTTGACATGCACAAAAGACTTAACAAATCTGTCCCCAAGGATACATTAAAAGGAGGCATTCACCAGAGTGAACTGACTGTGCAGCATACACGGATAAAGACTGAACGGCATGAAATTTATTATTCTACTTCACCATCTATATATATATATATATATATATATATATATATATATATATATTTATATATGGAATGGAAAGGCAAAAGGTCAGCTGTGAGAATATTGCTTCCTCTCTGCAATACATACAGACAGTTTATGTTTACCAATGACCTTGAGAAAACCCCAAATCAATTAAAATGTCTTTCAAAAAGCTTCTTTTTTTTTCTCCCTTTGTCATACTGCATATCTGATTAGAGAGCAGCTGCTGCTGTGTATTTTATTTTTGTGTGTGTTTATTATGCAGGACTGATTCCCAACTGTGGCATGGCTTGCCAGAGAAACATTACGGTAAAATATGTGTTTTGTTATTTTTATGACAATAACTTGATGAGTAGTGCTCAGTTTAGTTCATTACTTTGTTTTATCATATACGGCAGATTATTAGGTGATGCAGCCTCAAAATATGACTCAAAATGTTTCTTATATACCTACCATTCAAAAGTTTGAGGTTAGTAAAAAATCTTACCAACTCCAAACCTTTAAAGAATATATCACAAATATTGTGTTTTTACCCAGCATACAATATTAAATGGCCACAGGTGACATCTTCATTCTGCTTCTTACTAGAGGTCACAGTGAGTGTTCAGCCTGTGAGCAATTGCTTTTCATCTGTGTTTGAGTCTAAAATTGTCTCTCCAGTGTCTGATTACAATCTTCAGCATGTACTTGAATCATCGGTAGCCTGTGATTAATCTTTACAGAGATGTGAACTTCTTTAATGGGCTGATTCACTGATAATTAAAAGCAATTTTATGATATAACCATGAAAAACCTTTGTGTGCGAGAATATTAAAGTCGAAGGCTGAATGTAAACTGAATCTTTCAATGCTGGACCCACGATAATGTTTTGAAGATAACCCTGAGGCTTTGCTGCAGTCACTTCTTTCAATTCTGCTAGATGACTTTAGGCTATAAGAGTCGAGAGATAGCAGGTTTAGCAAAATAACTGATTGTGTTATAAGTGATAACTGTGTGTAGCCTCAATCGCTGGTGTCAATATGAATTCAGTTATGCAAGGAAAAAGGTTAATCTGATTATTCAATTTCACTTGCTTTATCTCTCCACTCACCAGGCAGATTTCCATGACAGTGAAACTGAAATCACTTTTTGGATTTGATTAGTGGTTTTCTTGGGCAAGTTAGACACCTCAGATGAATGCATATGCTCTTTGCATTTAAAGTCCATGTGAATGGCTCTTTCCAGCAGTGTGACATGTTGAATATCTGAGTGAAATGAGGAGAAAGGTAACATGGGACTTTATATTTTCCACCGTGAGTTTTAGTATATACGATTTCATGCCTGGGAAATAAATAAAGTGAAGCCTGAGCGCTTTATCTGCTAGACAACAATATAGGTAAAATATAGCTAGATCTAAATCCATAGTATCACTTTTAACATTGTTATATGAAGGCAATAGGCAATATTTCTTTATAAAAGTGTTTTACCAGCCTTCTTAGAATAGATTCATACAATTTTGTATTCAGAATTGTTATCACTTGAATGTTGTCTATCAGAACATCTGCCAGTTGCTTCAGATATGTTGATACATTCCCCATGACGTCATCTTTTTTTTTTTTTTTTTTTTCATTTTAGCATGTGTGTCTTATGATTAAAGTTTTAGTAGTTGCAGTTCTTTAATGGATGTTGGCTTTGTGAAGCTCCATGTGGTTGGTTTTTGTGGAAATAGGGTCTTCAAGGTGAATATTGAGCTTTATTTCTGCAAATTGCAGTGATCCATTTGCTTCTATTTTCTGTAGCTTTCGGCAGTCTGTAAAAAGATTTCTTGCTTGACCTAACATTACAGTTAAGCACACAAGAGCTCTTTCACATGTTAGATGTGATTTCGTGGCATTCGAGATAAACAGTAACACAGTCCTTTGCCACTCAGTGGGTATAACCACAGTGACTCCTGCCTGCTGTGACTTCATTTGCATACCCTCTATTACATATTGCTTTTAAGTAAGTTCAGAAGCATGTGAACGCCTGTTTCTGTGTTAGAACAAAGAAAATGATAATGGAGTGTCACATATTACCTGGAATGAAAACAATAAACTCCTAGTCTTGAAAGTACACACACAGTATGTAGTTGCAGTGGAGCAGTCTGGTCACGAGCCAGTGCTTGGTGCCTTGGAAGAATTGTCTGGGTTGCATCTGAAATCTTGCAATGATGACAAAGCACCAATGAAACCTTTGGTCACACCCTGATGGAGAAAGAAAAGTACATTTTAAGTTAAAAAAAAAAAAATGAAATGATGCCTTTTAAATCATTTACAGTGTATCAATATCAGTTAATTAAATTTGTGATGAAACAAAAGTTGCAACCTTTTTTTTTTTTTTTTTTCATTGCACAACAGGGAGCATTGATGCTTACTGGATTTGTAATTAGGGGTGCTCCGATTGATTGGCTACCGATCACTATCGGCCGATAATCGCTTGGGGAAGTTAGATCGGCGGTCTCTAAAAAGGCCGATCTCAAAAAACCGATCGCAAGCTGATGACGCGCCTGGCGCGAGAGATTTGGCACGACATGCAGCGCACCGTCCTCAGTCTCTGTCCGGCGCGGGTGAAATAATTATAATGCTAAAGGTGAGGTACAATTCATATTTCTTCATTAAATAACTTATAAAGTAATTTGAAAACCTTATGTCAGACGTAATTTCACAAACAGCGTGAATGAATCACCGCGCGCTCTCTCTCTTTTCTTCTCAAAATGCGCAAATGGCTTCAAATCACATCGCGTCTGCACTATAAGCGAGCTGCACGCTGCACAGTTGACACAGGAACTGTCACTTGCACAATCGAGGCAGGGTCGCGTCGTCACTAAAGTTTATAAATTGCATTTCTTTTTAATCCTTGCCAGTGTTTAAACCATTAAGCACTCGCGCGCTCTCCTGGAGACGGTGCGCTCATGCACACACGCAGCGCACACACTTAACGCCAAGTCCACACATCCGTTTGCAGTGCATATGCGGTGCATATTTTTTCCTCGCTCATCATTAACGGATTAGCATTAACGGTGTAGCGTTCACACTACACGCGGGTGCGTTCCAGGAGCGGTGCGTCTGCAGCAGTGCAGAGATCGTTTCCACTGCTCGCGCTGAATTAAAGTGACAGCGCATTGTTTGCAGTAAATATGAACATGGATTAACACGAAAATGTAGTAATAACACCATAAATGCATATAATTAAAGTCTACTGTGTTTCACAGTCAACACATTTCGCTTTTTGGTAGGTTTAAAGGGAAAGAGCACTTTTAAACAATTCAATAATAGATGGCACTCGTGGAGGTAGAAAAAGTTCTTTATGAACCTCAGGATTGCTTGTAATAAAGAATTAAATGCAAAAGGAAAGGCAGTAGAGCTGACTATTTCTGTCAATGGTAAATTTGTGATAACGTAAGAAAAGTAATTTAAATGTTTTGCCACTTGAACAACTTAATATATAAATCTAGAAGTAAATGCGAAAGTAAAAAGCATTGAATAATGTGCTGCTTTGCTTATATTTATTGTGTTTAAACACGTCTATGAAAGATTATATTACTGTACTGGGTAAAAAAAGAATCGCAATGCTAAAAAAGCATTTTCAGTGACAATGTTTGGATTTGAAATCAAAATAATGGATAAATGTTGTGTTTGTGGTAAACAGCCATGGATCAGTTGCGAACTCCTGTGTGAAAGTACAGTCATTGCTGCTTCTGCACCGCACATGGACTGCATACACCCTGTAAACGGAGTAGGCCTATGTGTGAACCTGGCGTAGAAGGCCACCTCACATACAGCTCACAAAATCAGGCTTGTGCTGTGTGTAAGCTACTGCACGATTGTTAAAAACAAAAATGCACTGCATGATCAAACATTTAGGTGAGATAAACATCTATTTTTGAAAAATGTCTAAAAAAATGCCCCCTCCACCCCTTAAATTAAAAACTCCCCTCACAAGAGTCACCTAAGAGGGGAATTCCCCTCCATTTTCAAAAATGAAATTTAGGCCCTGAATAAATGTCTAAAAATTCTGATTGGAGTATCACTATAAATAATTCTACATGATAAAAAGAAGGCTTTAAAAAGATCGGTATCAGTGATCGGTATCGGCAGATACTGCTTTCTATGATCGACAATTGGTGATCGGCCTCAAAAATCCTGATCGGAGCACCCCTATTTGTAATAGAACATGTACATTTCAGCTGCCACACCCCGCAGCGTGGGTATAAGAGGCAGCAGGTGCACCGCATTAATTCATACTTTCGCTGAGTAGCCGAGCCGGTGACCCGGCAGCTCAGCCGTGGTACAGCAACTGTGGCGACGGGACGTGATGTTTCCATTCCCTCCTTCAGGGAACGAGGGTTACATAAATAACCGAGACGTTCCCCTTCAGTCGGTCACTAGGAGTCACGCTGGTGACCGACGAATGGGATCCCTACCAAAGCGCCACAGGAGCTGCCCCCTCCAGTGCCTTGTGTAGGTCTCCAGGTCCTTCCTATAAGGCAGACGATAGGACCAGGCTCTACACAGAGAAGGTCGACTACTGCTGTTCCTCGAGCAACCCAAACAGTAGGACTTGGATAACACTGGGAAAGCGTGCCCTTCCATTTGGAAGAAGCACACTGCGGAGTCACCTCCTCCCAGAGGGGGTTAAGTGACATTTATTCATGCAAAGTAACCAAAGTAACTCCCTATCGCACATGGAAGTCTCTGAGATGGCTCAGGCTGCATCATTTAGAGACGGCAGAACGCAGTCTGCTGGGGGAAACACGGCTCTAGTAGCTGGGGCCACCGACGTACCCGTGGTGGGACACCGTGATGGAACACAGGGACCCGGCCCGGGCCTGTGACGGCCTGGCCTGTGACGGCAGGGGGTGGGGTCTGGGTGTGAAGTGTAACACTCACATGATTCCTCCTCATGTTGGAAAAAACGCAGGAACCCAGCTCGAGGCTTGTGACAGCCTGGCGTGTGACGACCTGAAGCGGGGACTCGAGTGTTACAGCCCTTACCTGGTTCCACGAATGGGCAGGAGGGGTGCTCTTGGGCAACCCACTGCTGCCCGCTGGCGAGAGAGGTGGAGGGAAGCGATCCCGTGATGCACAGCTCGAACTCTCCTCCTCTTGAGACCCAGAGACCGCTCTTTTTTTCTGAAGATTTGGGTACCGACAAAAACAAAATGAAACAAAAGATTCTCCACCCGGCCCTCCTCCATGGGAAGGAGTGGTGCGGTCACTATCTCCCGATGAGCAATCTCCTTCATCTCTGCGTCACCCGTCTCAGGGCCTCTTGCACTTGTGCTTGCCGCCAGGTTTGGCGGGGGCCTGGACGGGCTGGGCGTCCTGCTTGCGACCGGCTCCAAGATGCTGCCTGGTGGAAGGCGGCTGTGCAGGAGTGGCGGCGGCCGCAGGGGGGTGCCCACAGCGACGAGCAGGCTGAGGGGCTGCAGCCGGGGTGGAAGCAACAGGTTTCCTCCAGCGCATGATGTGCTTGATCGCCTCAGTCTGCTTCTGTGCTGCCGAGAACTGCTGGGCAAAGCTCTCGACCGCGTCGCCGAAGAGGCCGGTCTGTGACACGGGAGCATTCAGGAACTGTACCTTCTCATGCTCCTTCATGTCGGCCAGACACAGCCAGAGATGGCGCTCCTGGACCACTAGCATGGACATCGCACGACCCAGAGACTGTGCAGTTACCTTCGTCGCTTAAACGCGAAGTCCGTCGCAGCACGCAGTTCATGTAGAACTGCCAGGTCATGACCACCCTCGTGCAGGTCTTTCAGGGCTTTGGCCTGGTGGACCTGCAGTAACACCATGGCGTGGAGGGCAGAAGCTGCCTCCCCACAGGCTCTGTAAGCACTGCCAGTTAGACCTGACGAATACTTACAGGCCTGTGAGTGGAGAGACGGGTCACCCCGCAGAGTGGTAGCGTCAGTTGGACATAGTTGCATGGCCACAGACCGCTCCACTGAGGGGATGCCCATGTACCCCAAAGCGGCCCCACCATCGAGGGTAGTGAGGGTGGAGGACCCACAAGATTTGTTTCGGGCAGTAAAAGGTGCCTTCCATGATCTAGTGAGCTCCTCATGCACCTCCGGGAAGAATGGCACAGCGCAACCCCCACTGAGAAACCATTTGTCCAGCTTCGAAGGATCGGGACGTGGTGGAGGATTCCACACGATCCCGACATTCTCGGCGGCCCGGGAAAGCATAGTCATCATCTCTGGGTCTGGCTTCATTACCACTCCCGAATGGGGCAACACAGCCGAGTCGTCATCCCCGGAGAAAGAGGGCTCGCCCTCCGATGCAGCGATCAACATCTGGTCTTCAGAGGGGGCACCGAAGGAAACGAGTGGTGCACTCCGACCTGCAGAGGGCCCAGCCCGCTTCAACGGCAGCTCAACCGGCTGCGGAGTGCTCGAGGGGTGAGGAACTCCACTTGGGGAAGGCCTCACCATGATCCTCAAATCACCTCCTGGTGCCGGGACGAACGCTGGATCGCGGCAGAGGCAGAGGGACTCCGCCATGTTTGACATAGCAGAGTCTTTTATGCAACTCCGAGATGGTCATGTCCCCACAAGAAGAACATGAGCCATACACGAAAGCTTCCTCAGCATGCTGAATGCCCAGACACGTGAGGCAGCGATCGTCACCGTCCTGAGGCGCCAGGAAACGACCACACCCAGAAACGCACGGGTGATAAGACATCTTTAAAAGACTCTTTTAGAGAAATGCTCTTTTAGAGAAATTGCTCTTTTAGTGCTGAAGCACGCATGGGGAGCTGGCCACCGCACACTCCTGGTGTGACTGTCTGCACGAAGACGGTCTTTTTTTTTCTCTCCCGTGAGACCGTGACCACCGCTGCTGCACCGTAATGCCCGCACTCATCTCTGCAATCACTCGAAGGAGGGAAGAACAGTAGTGATTCACCACTGCTCGGCTCCGAAGCGAAAAGATGATTTAATGCGGTGCACCTGCTGCCTCTTATATCCACGCTGCAGGGTGTGGCAGCCACATGCGAAATACCGCATGCCAATGTCCATTGGCTCATTTAGTTACACTCGAAGTGGATTGGTCTCTCTGGCGAGATCCCATTCGTCGGTCACTGACGTGACTTAGAGTGACCGACTGAAGGGGAACTGACTGAGACGCTTTGAATGGACTTGTGAAACGATTCAGTTGTTCATTTTCGTTCGGAACGACGAACTTCTCATCCGAAGCGTCATTCACAAGACCAGAAACACTGTGTAATCCGCCCTGTTTGATAAGAGCGACATTTCACCGTGGCTTCTGACTTGTTGTTAGTCACGTTTAATGCCGTCTTTTTTCACTGTACAATTGCAAAAGTTTAAACATGCAAAAACCCATTCAACATGCCCATGTTAACTTCAAATGAGCATATTACTGTGGTTTACATTGTTACACGTTTCATAGATTTCAGTTAACGTTAGTCGTATTAAGCATAATGTCTTATAAAAGAGAGAAAGACCGCGCGATCTTTTCATATCTTTTCACGTCACTGAAACACAAAAACATATAATACAACATGCCAGAATTACCTAAAATTCATTATAGTAACACAGCTTTTGATATATTAAGTATTTTATGAATTAAACAAGGTGAAAGACCACATTCCTTTCACGTAAATTTTCCTCAGACAAATCATACAACTCATATTCAATGTTTTTATATATGGTGTACGTTTGTGCATAAATATATATATATATGTTTTAAAGGGGTCCTATTATGCTCTTTTACAAAGTCTTGATTTCGTTTTAGGGGTGTACTAGAACATGCTCTCATGCTTGGTGGTTCGAAAACGCATTATTTTTCACATAATTTACATTATTACAATACCATTCTCCCCAGTCTGGCACAAACGGCTCGATTAGTTCCGGTTTGATGAAGGCCCGCCTTCCAAAAAACGAAATGTGTTGTGATTGGTTAGCTGTCCCAGTGCGTTGTGATTGGCAAACAGCTAGGCAGAATGACTAAAAGCAAATTCATTCTCTGCCAGCAGGAGACGCTGTTGGAGCGGGAGAGAGCAAAGTTTCCCCGGTAACGCTGTACACAAAGCAGAGCTCGACTCACAAACGCTGCTTTATCAAACATTACAAGCAAGATGAAATGAAAATGACATCCAAAATTTTCTGAAGACAGTCGGTTTCCATCAGAAATACAGTGATATAAAAACACCCGCACCGGGTTTCGATTTTGAAAAGTGCATTCGAATTTCCGGAGGCGGGATTTATTTTAATGATATTCTAATGGGCCAATTTGTGATGTCACAAATACAGGAAAACAACTTTGTAGTCCAAACAAGCCGTTCGTTGTAGTTCTTGAAAAGGGATTTTTTAAAAACAAAATATCTCCCTTTGGAGTGGACTATGAGATTTGTAAATTTGTAGATCTTTTTTATGGCCAAACATACACACTACACACTGACTAAAATTCAAAAAGTGAAAAAGCATAATAGGACCCCTTTAAATAAAACATTTACACCTTTTAAATATACGTTTTGATAAATTCAGTCTAACGTTAAGTATTCAGTACCACTTGACTTAACGTTACCTGACGCCTGAACTTGACATACACTGTCTTATATCCACTTTTCTTCGGATATACAACTCATAAAACACTTTCTAAATGTCTACTCAAAAAAAAATCTAATATGTTGCATGATTTTCTCGTTAAATTTAGTCTAAAAAATAACATTTATTTAGTGGCTTTTTCCTGATGCGTAAACATGACAAGATGGCGGCGCTGTTTCTCCCGCGAAGTCACTCAGGCGCGTGCACGTGCGGAATGATCTCAGTGTTGGCTGGATTTGTTTTATTAGTTTAGTCAACATTTAGCATTCTGAATGTTGACTGGATTTGAAAATAACCATTAATTTAATGTTTTTTAAAATATATTTGTGCAGACTTAATATAATATGTCTTCTCAACTAAGCCCAAACAATAAAATTAGTTCAACCTAAATATTTTTGCCCTTCCAACATTTTGTTAATTGGATTTTTTACAGTGTGGCAGTATACTGAATATTTAATTGTATCCTTATAGCTCATAATTGTGACTTCATATCTCATAATATAACTTTAAATCTCACAACTATGTTCTCATTTTATTTCTTATTTTAAACTTCATTTCATAATTATACCTTCTACTCTGAATCAGAAATAACTTTCATAGAATCAAGTACATTAAACTACTCACAACATTTAGATATTCATTTACTGTTCAACATAGGCACTTATATCTACATAATTTGTTGAAATAAGCTGAACACCACATCATACATTTTTTTTTATGAACATAATGTGCAATGGTAATTATACTGCATCATTTTGCATTCTGCATGTATTCTTTGCATAAATGTGTTAGGTTTTTACCCAGACCTGATAGCATGACTTTGTAGACACTGGAGTAATTATGTAGTCTTCAGCTGAAATAATAGTCTCATGGTGTCCTGACAGGTGATTAATGAGTCTGTACCTTTCCAACAGACATGACATGAAAAGCACACAACTGTCAAGCATTTAAATGCTTCATCTTGTTCTGTGCATTGTGAAAAAAAATCATTATCTTAAGAAATTCAGATCGTTATGAAGCAGCCTCTGACATCAAATCACTGGACCTTGCATTATACTGAACTGGAAGAAAGAATAAAGATGTGTTGGCCTGCTTTTCAGAAATAGATCAAAGTCGAGAACCGAGTATGGATGTCACCACAGTTCAGCAGCAGTGTCAGACCCAGGGCTGTCACCTTTAGCATTTCATGCAGAGTACAGGTAGAGACTCTGTGTTCCAAATTTCACCTTCTTTGCTGAGAGCACAAAGAGTTCCCACAATTTCCTCTTGAAATTATCCAAAGAGAAAACTTGACACTCACTTTCAAAAAGGGTCAGGTCATGTTCAATTAGGTGACCTTTGATTGCACACCTGTTCACGAGGAGTTTTTGAAAGAGGGTTATGTAGGTCTGGTGTTTTCTGCTGAAGCGTTCATTTTAGAGTCAAAAATCACTGAATGAGGTTGCTGAGGCCAGTACGTCATCAACAATATGCTGGATTCATTCTTTCATTCGAACTGGAAATGTGTTTTGTGACTCCGTTCATAAATTAGGGTCAAGAGATCGTGAGCTTGTCTCAAAATAAAGGAATATTTTAAAACTTTCCTTTCTGTTAATGCCAAGAACGTCTTCATCACAGACTCGCGTATTAACTCTGTGACATTCATTAGCCCTCTTACAAAGCTTTTGTGATTTGTGGAAAGTATTGTGGAATTTTAATCTTTTGAGAGATCAAAGATGTCAAAATAATGGAATTGGGATGAATGTCACTAGTGCTTTTCACAGTATGTAATATCTTAGTCTTTAGTGATTAGTCGTTCTCATTCACAGGCTTTTTTTGTGTGAGAGAGATTTTTAAATAGATCTTAAATAGATCTTTAATTGCTTCTTTCTTTTTTTCCTCACTGTCATGGTTTTACTTCAGGTATTTCTTGATTAATTTAATTGGACTCACTCATTTGAATTGCTCTCTTTGTAACCCTATATAATGACCTTCATGAGATCAGATGTGTTAAGCAAAGGTCAGGAAATCGAAATTCTAAAATACAAAACAATGAGCAGTTAGACGTCATTTGCTGCTTAGTATATAACACAAAACTTTTATTTCATCACTGGTAATTGATTCCTTTTTCTTACAGCCATGTCTTAATTTGCAGCTTCCTCTGGAGGGATAGAAGCAGAATCACTCTCTTTACAAATCCATGTGACCTTTGTGACATCTGATGTTAAAAATGCAGATTGAAATATGACTATTGTAAAATAGAGAATGCCAGTTTAATGTAATTTTGAATGAGACATAGTCTATTGTTTTTAGACTGAATCTTATTTATCTTGATGAATTAGAAGGTCTATGGCCTGGATGGATTAATGTGTTGTCCTCTGGAGAGAAATTCAACACTAAACTGATGTTTTTCAGTCTGAATAAGTATATTAAGACAGATTAATATATTAAGACAGAACTCCGTTATGTGCTATATGACAGAAAAACAACCAGTTTTGCTGTTTTTTGCTCTCATTGATTTTAAAAGCAAAATCATATTCCTGCTTTTAAAGGCAGCACAAGGGATATACTGTTTCATTATGTGTGAACACAAACTGAATGCCAGAAATAGACAAGCTTTAGGCTTTTAGATTTTTATTAGGCTGTGGTTACTTTAATGTTTTTCCTTTCCTTTCTTTCTTTTTTTTTCTTCAACCAGTGGGTCCACAACAGTACTGCAGGGGGTCCATTGATTATTGTTTGAACTCAGTCTAATTTTTATGAAAATATTGTATTTTTCACACCTATTTTCAATTGAGTCAACTTCAAACACATAAAGTTAACAAGCTAAACAAGCTAAAGTTCAGCAATATCTTTAATTTTCGCTTTAAAATTCAAATGTATTTTACAAGTAAATGACTCTGTACAATAAAGATTATAATGGCTTAGCAATGCAAACAATTAAATAACCACATAAATAAATACGCTTTTCAGTTTTCACCACATAAATAGACGAGGACATAAAATGTTATTTGAGAAGAAAGCATTTAAAAATCGTATCTTTATTGTCCTTTTACAATCATTCTGGCAATAAGACAAACATTTAAACAATATTACTGTAAGCCTTTTATCAATACGGAAGTCCTGCGGTTTTATTTCACAGTAAATACATTCAATAGCTGAAGTACAAGATGATAGCAGCTGCGTTTGAATGAAACGAGAGAGCGTGGCCATGTGATATGACACATGTGAAAGAAGCCCCGGCCTCAAATACCCGGATGAGTGGTATGTTACTCGCTGTTGTTTATAACAATGTTTTTATCGGGGAATAACACACACTTTGGAATTTCATGACTGACCAGAATTAGAATCAAGTATTCAAAAGAGCAGTATAATAATACAAGGATGCACAATGCTTAGTAAAGGTCAGAGAAGTGCATGTTTGTGTCGTTGGTGAGTCGTGTTTCATTTGAGCACGTCTTGTGCTCGCCTTTTTATAGATACACGCTCAACTGTGTATACGACATGGAACCTGTGACTTTAACACATTTGGTCTCAAATGCCCTTTTCTATCTCTTTCTCCCTGCCCAAGTGATCTGCTGTTTTGATTCCTCAATGCATGCTGTACTGTAACATATTGCATTTTCAAAACTCAAAATGACTACTGTGCTACTTTTTTTGGATCATAATTCCATGTGATTAAAAAGCCTTGTAAAGGTCATTTCAAACACCAAGAAGTCTGACATGAGCGACAGAAAGAAACTTGACTCTGTCTGTGCTTAGAAATCTCACACATTTCTTGTTTGAGTAAATTAGCTTTCCTTACTTACTCACACCTGGTTATATTCAGCTATACAGCTATGATATTAAAAATCTGACCTTTGTTTGTTCAAACACATGCAAATGAACTGTTTCATTATTGGTGTTATTTATTCTTGTTATTTATATGATAATTCATTAAAAGCACTACAGCGATTGAAATTGGGAAGGTTGCAGGGTATGTTCACCCCAAAGATAATACTTGACATTGTAAAACAATAAAGTGGCAACTCCAGCACTGAATTAATCACGTAAAGACAGTTGAATCCAAGCTCCAGGTTCTGACATGAAGCCTCTTTGCTAATAACATTGAAATAACAGACTTGAAGATCTCAGTGCTAGTGGACAAATGTAACAGTTTGGCTGTTTTTTTTTGACATTTGGCTGCGTTTGTAATCAGATCTGTTTATTAGTTCCTTTTGAGAATTAATGTGTTGGGCTTTGTGTGAGTTGACTAGCTCACTGCTATGAATACAACAGAACATATTGGACCTTTTTTATTATGATCAAAGCCTTTCATGTTGGTTGTAATCTTTCAGTCTGAGATTTTACGAATAGAATCCCCCATGGTGCCCATCACCAGGACGCTGCTCTGACAAAGACGGGACACACTTGATTGGTTTCTAGAGAAACAAAAGAAGAAGAAAATCTGTTTTTCCTCAGTGGACAAATCTTTGAAATCTGACTGTCGATCCCTCTCTCTATGACAGACCTCTACAAGCCTTTTAATCATTCAGAGTGTTATGTTAAATGCAAATCTTCCACCATGGATGATTCCCAAATGACATGTCCTTTTTAAAAGTCATTTTTATGACAAAATTAATTCAGCATGGCGCTCAAAAGTGGTGTTTCACAAAGTACCTCTTTATCCAAGTAATGTCTTCCTCTGTATTTTATTCCAGGAGATCCAGAAAGGTAAAAATATTGTTCAGTATAATAATATGGAAAGACCACTTTCATTAAGGTAGTATTAATGTATTTGTTGTAGTTTAGGCTACTTTCCATATTATATTGGTTCATTTCCATTCAGCTTTTTTTTTATTTTTATTTTTTTATCTTATTTCAGCTTTCAATATTAAAAAATGATGCAACTTTCACAAAAGTAATATTTTGCATACTTAAAAGATTTAATGTAACAATTAATGATTTATTGTAGAAATAAAACAATGGGAACAATATGTATTTAATAGACACAGTAAGGATATTTTTCGACATGGCTTTGTTCCTTAATTACAGATATTAAAGCAACCTGTATATACATTTTTTTAGGAGATATAATGAATTATTTATTTTATAGATGGTGTATTCTTTGCTTGCGTTCAAATTGGCTTAAATTTACAGTAGAAATGTAACAGAAATACAGTACACCTTTATTGTATGATTTACACCGATTGGACATATGTGTAATTGTTAATATACATAACTTGGACCCAAAATATGGAAATGGAATGCTTATGTGATTTACTTTATAAAAGAAAAAAAAAACATTACAAAATAAGGCATTTTTTTCCTTTGTGATTTAATATTTCATGCATCAGAAGGTTCATTTCCAAAACTAATGGAATTAGTTTTTATTGCATATTCTTAAAAATAGAAAAGCTATGTAGATTTCCAACTCAGTGAGTTTATTGTGTCATTAGAAATGTTAGTCAGTTTTCCTCATGTCTAAAGCAAAGCATAGACTGTGAAATCCTCTTTTAAATGATCAATCAAGAAACTGCTTACACAAATATTGCATGTACAAAACACACGTGAATGCAGAGCAGGAGCTGAATGAGAGCCTGGAGGGCGTTATGATTGGATTAAACATTTCTGCTCAGATGACAAATATTGTATCATTTGCATTTCAAAACTGCATTCACCATATCTGATACTTTGCTCATCTCTGTTCCTGAACCCTGCTCTGAATCATTTCGTTGCTGTTTATGTTACTCTGAGAACAATTTTTAAAGGCTATTTTTCAAGCCTGTACAGTAAGCCTCTTTTCCTCAAGTAAAGAAAAGAGCGCTGCTTAGCTTCTGCATTCTGTGAGCTACTCACTCGCAGCATTGTCTGATAAACATTAAAGCCTTGAGACGAGTCAATTGTGTGCTCCTCAGCAGTATAAAGTATCAGTATAGAGTGTCCTCTCTGAAGAATTTCAATCTAATCAAATGATTGTTTCTTTATTTTCTGTTAAGGCTGTACAAAGCAAATGCTATGATGCAGACTATAAGAGGCCTCTCATATCAGACCTCTTCAGTTGTTTACAATATCTTCCATATAATTACAATAGTTCATCAAAGCACGATGGTAGCAGATTTAATTGTATATGAGTGCCCCTTTGTTTGTAGCATTGTTGGAGTAAATAATTTGTTATGAATGATTACACTTTCTACGAGTTATACTGAGGCAGCAGCTTTTATTGGCCTTCAGTGGCTGATGATATTTCTCAATTTTTTGAGCGTTCAAAATGGCCTAACATTTCCTGGTTTTGTTCATAGTGCTTACAGACTATTCTACTAACTACTAACTATACTATTTTTCAAATAAAAATATACTATGTATTTCAGTTCAGATCAATAGTGTGAAGTTTGAAATAATACTCTTCAGTTTTAAAGAATGGTTCAAATTTCAGTTCTACAGCAGACAGTGATGTCTACAGTAACATTGTTATTCAGTTTGATTAAATTCAGTTTTATACCAGTGCCAATGTTGCAAGATGTGAATCAGCTGCAAAGCAACTACAGAAGATTGTAATGTCATCATCCAATATAACTCAGTTCAGGTTTTGTTCTCATCCAATTGTGTCTGTCAGTGTGGTCATTATCAATAAATTACTGAAAGTTAAGTGTATTTCAGACCCCAATTAAGCAAGACAGAAGCTGACAGCTTCTAGGGAAGGAACCCAAGCTCCATTAGGTGACAGAAATGGACTAAAAAACCTTGAGAGAAACCAGGCTCAGTCGGAAGACCACTTCTCCTCCGGCCTAAACAACTGGACACATTATATGTAACACCGACATTAGGTGGGAAAGGAAGAGTTGTAGGAAAATATAAAGGTAGAACTGCAGTTTAGCCAGCATTAAAAACTGTTTTTCTGAATTTAGAAGTAAGAATTTGCTAGTCATCCATTTTTATATCAAATATGCCTTCTGTTAGTTTTGTGAATGAATCAGAACTATAGAACTGAGTATTGATTGTTCAACAGTGAAAACTAAATCCAAGTTTCTTAATGATATCTTTCGAGGGTAGCGTGTACAGGGTAGAAAGCAATGGTCCTAGTACTGAGCCTTGCGGTACTCCATACCAAACTAGTGATCGATATGATACCTCTTCATTTATAACAGATAAGTATGATTTGAACTATGCCAGTGCAGTTCCACTTATGCCAACATAACTGTCAAGCCTATCCAAGAGAATGTTGAAGTCGATAGTGTCAAAAGAAGCACTACTCGGATGATAAGAGGAAATCATTTATAACTCTGATGAGTGCCAGATAACTTTGAATTAAAGTTTTATTTCATTTATGTTACTGAAAGAATGTTTCTTTATAACTTTGAGAGAATCTTGCCAGAACGTTCTGAGATTTGCTTCAATTGATTTGGTGGGCGGGCATACATGCTCATAAAATTTAACTACCAATATGTACTGACATGATCATCCTATGCCTGTGAGGCATACAAATCCCAATGATCTGTTCTGAAAAGGCCAGCAGTAGCCTGGAAGTGATCAAGAGGGGCTTTGAGCTTTAAATTACAGAAGCATATTAAGAAGAAGTACATTATGTGTGTTCCCACATGGAGGGTTAAAGTAGACCTTTTTTCAGGGAAAAAAAAAAAAAAAAGGTTTATACAAAACAAGATTAGATGAACAAGATACCACTAGTTTCTTTTTATATGACCCTCATTTGTAACTCTTAAAATAAAAGGCAATATCACAGGTTCATCTGCTATAAATAATATTATAAAAAAATATATAATAAAAACATTATTAATAATATTATTATTAAATAAACTGCTCTAAAAAAAATCTAATTGCAAGCCTCAGGACAGACTTTTTGACTGAAAAAACACTTCATCTTTAAATGGATACCATAACAAATTTTTAAAGAATTTAGAAAACTTGGTTTGCTTTCTTCATTTTAGTTCTGGGTCATTTTAGAATGCTATATTCATAATTTCCACAAGATCTTTTCTTTCTTTTCAAGTGTCCTTACCAACACACCTCTGCATCGGATGGCCTCTTTATCCTTTGAGCCCAAGGTGATGAGAAAAGTGATAGGTAGGATAAATCAGCCACTTGCTCCAAGTATTGAATGTGATGGATGTTGGGCTGACATATTAATAAAGTTTGTGTGTGTGTGTAAAGAAAGAAAGAAAGAAAATAAATAAATAAATAAATATCTTGCAAAGGTTTTGGGGTTGGTAAAATTTTGTTGTTTTTGAAATACTTCAATTAATTACAATTTAAAATAATATTTTTATATTTGAATTTTCAGCAGTCAATATTGTAGTCTTCAGTGTCACATGATGCATTAGAAATTGTTTTATAATGCTTATTAATAGAAAGTTTGAACAGCATTTATTTGAAATAGAAATCTTTTGTAACATTATAAATGTCTTTACTGCCACTTTTGATCCATTTAAGGTGTTCTTATTGAATAAAAACATGAATTTGTTTAAAAATGATCTGACTGCCCCCAAACATTTGAATAGTACTATATATTTGTGTATTTACATATATTTGTATACACGGTCTACATAAAATGTACATTTTATTTTTAATGATGTAATGTTACTTTCTGGAACTGAACTCATAAGAGTTTCTAGTTGACTGGAAGGCAACAGGAAAACAGTTTTGTCGATGACAGGATGAGGCACACTAGGCCACTAAATCCTAAAACAGATAGAATTTTTTCAATAAGTCACAGAAACGACATCTTATATTGAGCCTTCCTTCCAGTCAGAGTTCACATTCGGTTAAATACGATCCCCTGGTAATTGAAAGACTTAATAGATGTGACAATCAAGCTATTGATGTCAAGACGGTCTGAATATAAGGGTCTCTATAAGGGAAATCTACAATCACCTCTATGGTTTTCAGGCTCAGAGCCTTCAAGATGTTGTTGTGTCTGCACCAGCTGTTCACCTTCTGATTATGAACAGACTCCTTGCCTTGGTTTATGTGTCCAGCTCATCTTCTGTCATCTGAAATGTGCAGTTATTTATATGGAAGGAGTAGAGAGGAAAGGACAGCACAGATATAGGGCCTTATGAAATCTGTTTTACAGATTTGGCTTATTGCATTCTGTTGTATTTTTATCATTGTTGTATTCATATAGCAGATGCATTTATCCACATTGACTTACAATTGAGCAAAAGTGTCAAAAATTCACTTTATGGTTTACTTATATATGGTTTACTTATATATAAGATAAGTTTGTGTAGATTTCTACAGGATGGTTCAGGATGCATCTCTTTTTATTATTCTAGATATGCATGGTTTTGATGATGTAATATGTTTTGTAAGTTCATCTTGCCCTATTAAATTAAAAGACTGAATGCTCTATTCTGGGCTAATATGAGATGTTGCCATCCCAGTTTCTAGGGCAGTTGGTTGTCCATTGGTTGTACATTTCCATTTATCTTTCATGCCCTTTTTCTTTTCAGTAATGAAAATTGATTTATATCAACTGCGTCAGTGTTACCTACGTCAACAATTAGGATCTACACCTACACTGTTTTAAAAGCACAGCTGTCAGTTGTTACTCATACTGTCACTGAACAAAGCTTCAGGACACACTGATATCACATGAACACAAAAGCCTTGGGCATCTGGTTTTGACTCATCTTCAGATATAAACGTAACGATTCTAGTTTGAACCAAACAAGGTTGTTTTTTTCTTTTACTGATGTCATAGGAAAACCTAAGTTCCACTAAGTTTTCATTCTCTAGTTTTTCAGGACAAACATATGCTGCTGAAGAAACCAATACACTTTGTCCTAAAAAAAAAAAAAAAAACTGTAGTGAAAATTCTTAATTTTTAATAAAAAAAAAAAAAAAAAAAGGAATGTTGTTAATCCGGTATAATATGCTTTAAAACAAACCATGTGTAAATTCATCAGTGAACACCATTGCTGAAATTTCTGTGTACCAATAACAGACTCAAAAATGCAGTTTTCAGGGTGGGACTTTTCATATATCCTTAGCTGTCTGAGATGGCGAACAGGAACAAAGTTTGTGTAACATTAGCAACACATTATTAGATGTTTGATAACATAGTCAAAGGCTAATGGGATTAATTACATGTTCAATGCTGTAGAGAGCGATACACAAAATGCATTACCATTCTGATAAATTTGTACATAATTTGCTCTTGCGCCTTGTTATAATCAGTTCTGGATCAAACATATATGGCTGAATTAATCCATTACCACTTGCCATTGTCTTGCATTTACTACTTCAGTTAACCGAGTGAAAGACAGGATAGTGTGGATTTAAGTCTGCATTGTGTTATGTGTGTACTGCTGACTACAAAACAAATACAAGTTTACTAAATGAGGTAAGGGTGTAGAGTTATATTCAAGCCATTTTAAGACATCGTGGGGTTAAATATGTGATCAAATATGGCATTTTGGTTATCAAAGATGAGTTTTAAGGGTTAGAATAGTGACTGGAGGGGAATTTTAAAAGAACCATGAAACCGACTCAAGAGCTCATTACAGCCGAAAATCAAAAAAATGATATGCCCATGGCTAATATACTGCAAAGAAAGCATCATCTTGAAGAACCTTGAAGAAAGTGTAAAAGAGTGAATGTGCTTGAACAGTAAAAGCAACAAAATGTATGTTTTTGCAGTTATTGCAGATGTCTTCTCAGCCTTTTGGGTTTTACTTAGCATGTTTTATCTATTATCAGGAACATGGTAATTGCAGTAAAAGTGACCAAATTTATGTTTTTGCAGTTATAGGTTTCTCAGCTTTTTTGGGTTTCGCTTAGCTTGCTTTATGTATTCTCAAAAATGTGATAAATGCCATTAATGTGGTTTGCAAATTTATTACAAGTCACAACAGAATAGTTTTAAACTATTATAAGACTGTTTACACATTTATCAGTAATATTCAACAAGAAGTTGTGGCTAAATTATAACTTATTGTAAATGAAAGCAATATGTTTATTACTGCTCCACATAACCCAGACCAGACAACATAAGGACGCACAATACAATATCATCATATATCATGCACAACGAGAAAAGAACAACTTTTCCTTTCTTCTTTTTCTCATAAACACATCATGCATTTAAATTAAATTTTAACATTGTCACCTCTTCATTTGATTAATGTCAACAGCTCATATCAATACCATATCATATTCACATCATGATGCAGTAATGTTTTTTCTCCATGTAATCTCTTAATCCATCACTTCAGCAAATATATATAATGGATAGAATGAGAATGAGAAAATCAGGCACACAATACCTAAATACATTTTAAACCCTACTGCAAAACCATCAGGCACTGTTGTAGTCTCAATACGTACGTAATATTTCCATCTGAGAACATTAAAGTGCAGCTGTGGTTCACTTAATGGCCAGATACATACATACGCAAGTGTATAGATATATATTCTCTTCACCCATGACAGATTGACAGAAGAGACTCACTCCCCTTTCATTTTCCTCCTCAGTAAACTTTCTCGCAGGGCTATTACATTTACTGAAGTTGAAAATCTAGGTCATTAAGGCCTAAGTACACCCTGTAGTGACACGGCAAACAAGAAGCACAACTAGAGGATGTCACGTGACTCTCTCAGAAATACACACTCAAACATACAGCAATGATCATGGTTCTGTTGATTACAGAGCACTGTCAGACCACGTAACATCACATCAACAGAGATGATAGTATTCACCTGACATTAAAATGAGGAAAGCTTTACAGTTTGTCAGTCTCCAGTTGGACTTCAATACCCTGTGACAAAAGAAGCACCTTCCCTGAGAAGTATGATGTAAACACATTCATGAGCTACTCATGCATCAATCAAATATCATTTTAAAGCTAAATAGTTGGTTGCAGGGACATGATGGTATTATGTCGGCCTCAGTGCATGTCACTTCATAAGTTTGTTGGTATTCATAATGTGACGTGTGGTTCTAGCACACATACAGTTTATTTATGTATGTTTGAATAGACATTCAAACGTACATTATTAAAGTATTGACAGCATGCAAAATGCAAGCATTCTACATATGAAAAGAGACATACTAAGTCCTTTTAGATTTATCAAATATTGAATTAATTGGTTTATTTATTTGTATTTATGCCATTTCTGTGCGATTTCTGGTGCTGTATTATAATTTTGAAGGATCTTCTAAGACGATTAAACAATATACACATTATTGTTCAATTTTTTTTTTTCTCGCTTTTAAAACAAGTCTCTTATATTCACCAAGGCTGCATTTATTTGATCAAAAATACAGTAAAAACAGTAATATTGTGAACAATTTTTACAATTAAAACAAGTTTTCCTCCACCGCTCAAGTAACATTTCTTCTTGTCATTAATGTTGAAAACAGCTGCTTTTAAACAGAAATCTTTCGCAACATTATGTTTTTACTGTCATTTTGACCATCCCTGCTGAATAAAGGTATATCAAACTTTTGAATAGTGTGTACAATAGTATATGGAGACTATAAAATGATTGTCGCTATGCATTTATCTGTCTATTAAATTTCTATATTGTTGAAGAGTGATTAGGTTTACGGTAGGGGTGGGCTTCGAAATATGTATAATTATAAAATGTACTGTGAATATACATTTATAGTACTAGATATAAAGGATTCATAAAGATTTTTACAATTAAAATGCTGCTCGTATGTAAACACGTTCACATTTTAGATGATGTCAATACATACATATTGTACATTTCAGCCTACATCCAAACATACAAAAATGTATGTGTATAAACCATAAATACAGATTCTAATGATTTCAAGCTGCCCAGTAATACTAGTAATTCAAATGCAAGATCTCTTGGGGCTGGTTAGTGTTTCTGAATCCATCCATTAAAAAGTCTACACATTAAATGATAGCATCTCAAGGGTCTGGGTTAGGATTCCTGAAAAGGTATGACTGAATGCTTCTAATTAACACCATAAAATTACTCAAGAACCAGTGTACATGAATTTGCATTTGTAATATCTCAAAACGCTAAATCCACACTTCTTATTTGTTTGTAGATGAAACTAATTTCTTCAGCAATTCAAGAGCGATGCCCTTTGTGATAGCAGGTGGAGATGCTGATCTACTTGAATTTGTATGAGATGTAAAAATCTCTTGATGTAAATGACATTTTCAACAAAAGCCACAAGTAGAAATGGTCTAATTAATCTGCAACGTGACTGGCGTATTTAGCAAAGAGCAAATGATTACAAAACTTAATCACCTGTATCAGGAAAATAGATGGGTATTATTATGAGTAACTGAGGCAGCTCATCAGTGAATGAATCAAAAGATATGACACACTTTTGCTCAATTGGAATCTGTCTAAAGCTGTTGAGGAGAACAGGCAGGAGTGTGTTGTTGTCTCATTGTTCTTGCGAGCAGCTAGACAGCCAGTACAAGGCCTGCCTTGTCACATCCGTATCTTTAATTAAATGACACTTTCAAGGCTGGATTGGTAGGGTTGCCACTATTCCTTGTTTTCACTGTCAGCTGGCTTCTTATCTTCCCCACCCACCGGATTCTGCTCCAGGTCAGCTCCTGGTCTGGTCTGGGTCACTCTTTTCATGTGAAACGGGGATGGTGAGCATTTCAATGAGCCCGTCATGATGGAATTATTCTCTGACTCTGTGAGTACCACCGCGTTGCGACAGTAGTGCTTCAGTCCTTTGCGGAAATGGATGGTGAAGAGGCCATAAGTGATGGGATCCAGAATCGCATTAAAGAGTCCAAAAATAAACAGTATGTGAGTGAGTGAGTGAGAAACAGTCTCTTCTAAATCCTCAGGAAGGAACCAGTACCAGAGACCGAGCAAGTAGTACGGCGTCCAGCAAACTATGAAAGAGGTCACTATGACTATGCTCATTTTCAAAGTCCTCATACGGGCCTTTGGGATGTTGCTGTTGGAACGTCGTAAGTGGACTTCCTTTGAAGATACTGTAAAAGCAAGATGATTTTTTATACATCTGCAGTAAAAATATAATTTTTAAAATGATTTTACTTCGTTACTGTACTTAAAGGGATAGTTTACCCACAAATACTCATCATTTACTCACCCTCAAGTCATTCAAAACCTATGACTTTCATTTTCATTTTGGGGGGCTGAACTATTCCATTTTTAAAATTCTGTCATCATTTACGTAAAAAGGTATTTAAGTGAAATCTGTACCTTATCAATTTATTTTTTCAGCAATTTAATTTTGGGAAACTTGCTTTTTACTTAATTCATTATTTTAAGTGAAGAGAGTGACCTCAGAGTGACGTCAGATTCGTGAATGATTCATTCTTTTGAAATGATTCTGTTGAGTCGGTTCACAAATTACAAAACTATTAAATTGGTTCATAAAATTACACTGACAGATTCATCTACTTTGACTAGAGTAATATTTAATCAAGGCAGAAGTTCCCAAACTTTTTGTCAGCAAACCCTTTAGACATAAAATATTTACTTGATGTACCTTGAGATTTTAAGTTAATATTTCAATAATTTGATTATATGTTCACGCTTCTCTGATGTCGGTAAATAACATTACATGCAAGTATGTAAGTAAACAAATAGTTTTAATAATTAAAATCATTTTATTTTAGAGTACAAGTTGCAATACTAATATTTATGTCTTAAATTCTTCACTTTCAGGCATTTTTAGCATTTCAAATCCTCAAGCTTTAATTTAATATTAGCGAATATTCGCAACCCCCAGTTTGGGAAAACCCTGAATTAGGGTACATCTACATTTTAGCAATTGAAACATGACATTTCTAAAGTTTAATATTTTGAACACACCGATTCATATGGTGATAGGACTCATTGATACAGTATGTTACTTTAGTCTCCTTTCAAATTAAATGCCACCTACTGTTTCCTTTGGTCATCCTTCGAGAGATCTCCACCAAGATTCTTGTGTAGCAGCAGATCATGATAGCGAGAGGTATCAGGAAGAGACAAATGAAAGTAAACATATTGTAGATGGTCTCCTGCCAGTGTTTGACAAAGCTCCCTCGAGTGGTGCACTGAGTGAAATTGGCTGGCACAGTGATGGTCACATTGTGAAACAGGAACATCTGTTGGGGAATTCAGCAGGTCAGCAGATTACAATCACAACTACTTTTTTAATAGCATTAAATACCTTCAAAATACCTAAACCTTTAAAGGTCTAATTCACCCAAAAAATGAAAATGTGCTTTATATTTATTCACCCTGAGGCCATCAAAGATGTAGATGAGTCGTTTCTTTATTGATTCATATTGACTGTAATGACTAATTGTGCCTTTGTGTTAAATGCTAAATGTTATACGCATCTACAGCCAACTAATCAAGTGAACACTGTCAGCTGTGCAAATCAGATGTGGCGTATATCCCCTTCAGCAAAAGGCTCAATGTTCCCAGGATCAGTCTTTTGCAGAACATTTCATAAATATTATGATCAAGGAGATTCCCAAAATGACAAATGAAGATTGACAGAGCCAAAGGTGACATACAGACTGAAGCCATCTGTCTGTTTATGCCTCAGAAATGATTCACAAAAACAAATGGATAAACAAATGACAACAAAATATCCGCTATAACCTGTCGTGACCTTATATCTTCTACCATATCTGTCTGAAATGACCTCATTTAAGCATATCATAACAATGTGTTACACTGTGGAGTTCTGGTGCTTGTAATATTCCCTCATTCTTTTACCTGGCTGACCCGTCATCAGCCTCCTCTAAACTTGGAAGCACACTGATTTTAAATGCTCTACTTCATCAGGGGGAGCAAATAAAGAGGTCTCAGCATTTATTACTTCAACTGCAGAGTGTTTTGAAATGTGCATGCCTCCTCTGATTGAAAATCAACCCTTTATTAACAATCATTCCAGTAATTCCTGCTGCTTTCATCTTTATCATTTCAGATATTGTAACTGAAGGTCGCAGAGCATTTTCTCCAATATTGGGTTTGAGGGTCATTTGAGGCTCATTTAAGAAAACATGTAAAATGTAAAAACATCTGATTGACTTACAAACTGCATAATTTATCTTTTTGTTGTGTGTGTAATGTTGAGTAATGTGTCTCAGTAAGCGACAGTCATTATGTTAAATCTGAGGTGAAATTAAAGGGCTGATGAGAGTGTGTACTGTAATTGCTGAACTAATCTAACGTCTATGAATTTTACAACTCTTTCTAGCTCTGATTCTAATTTTACAACAGGTCTAGAGAGAATACAGAATATGAAATAAGTTACTGATTTAAATCATATGTTTTTTAATATGATCTGAAAGACAGTCTGGCTAGAAGAAAAATGTTACAGGGATAATTCACCCAAAAATTAAAATTCTGCCATAATTTACTCACCCTTATATCATTACAAAGCTGTAATGACTTTCCTCTTCTGTGAAAGAAAAAAAGAGACAGTATGCAGAATGTTCATGCTGCTTTTTTCCATACAGAATTATGAAATCGAACGGTGATCTGAGCTGATCAAGTTCCAAAAATGACAAGAAATATAGCCATAAAATAGCAGTAACAGTACCATAGCAGTTCATGCAATGATATATGATACCTTTGTGTCAGGGACACAAAGAGTTCACTAAGAATGTCTTTTATTATGATTTCAATATGCGCATATTCAAATTCGGTGCATTGCGATGTATTTGTAGTATGGCATCAGTGACATTAGGCATGGTGTGAAATGCCATATTATGTAAATAAGATAAATAAGATGAGATGAAAGGAAGATTGTCAGTGATGATGCATTGCACACATGCATTGTATAGAAAAGAGCAGTTTGGACATTCTGTTAAATAACTTCTTTTGTATTCCACAGAAGAAAGTAAATCAAACTGGTTTGAAATGACATGAAGGTAGACAGGATTTTCATTTTGGGTGAACCATTCATTTTAAAAACTGTATAGCACATTTGTCAAATACATTTTCCAATTTAGAGTGAACGAATTTGTGGTTTAAAATGAGATTAAATATGAAAAATATGAATATTTGAAGTCTGATCTCAAGAAGGCAAGTCGTTAAACCTCCTGTCATTTTCATTTTGATCTCTCTACTTGATTCAGGGTGTTACGCCAGACTCTGGGGGTTCTGGTGAATTCAAGTAATGCAGCATAGAGATAAGACACAACGAAAAACATGAAAAATCACTCAAGCAGCTCCTCACCTGAGGGACAGAGAGAACAACACTCATCACCCAGGCCACGCTCAGCATTATTTTGTTCTTCTTCTTAGCCTTATTGATGGCCAGAGGGTTGAGGATGGCCGACTGCCTGTCCAGGCTTATGACCACAGTCACGAACGCACAGGAGTACATCGCCACGAGCTTCAGAAACATTAGCAATCTGCAAGCCAGATCCCCTGCCAACCACTGAACCGTGATGTTCCATGCCGCATCCACTGGCATCACGATGAAAGTAACCAGCAGGTCAGCAACGGTGAGGTTCATGATTAAAATTCTTACATGGGATTTGCGCTTGTTGTTGGTGCTGGCAGTCCACAACACGGAGAGGTTGCACACAGCTGACACTGCGCAAAGAGTGAAGGTAATTATCACCCTCACTTTTGCTGCCATGGAAAAGGTGGGCAGCTGCAATGCTGCTTCACCTGTGCTATTGTTACATGTGGGCAAGGTGTAGTCGCAGCTACCGTTCAGAGCATCTGCAGTCAGCTGGTGAAACATGATGTTCTCAGATGTTGGAGAGCTGTCATTCATCACTGAAGAGCGAAAGCGTGTGTTTGCTGCATTCGCTCGGCTACCTGCTGCACAATGAGGCTCACAGACGGTTCATCATGATTTGGGGAGGAGACTGTGATAGTACCTGGAAAAGCTCCTTTAGTTGATAGTACTAGAGTGGGATCTAAAAAAAATAAATAAAAATCAGACGTTAGTCTGGTCATTAAGTGTTTGTAGACAGATTCACAAATAAAAAAATATATATATTTAAGGATGAAAATGTATAATCATAATGCAAATTTAATATTGATTCCTGTTTTTTATTTTAAATGCATCCTTAAACTATGATCTTTAAATGCTAAAACGTATGTTCATGTACACTATAAAAACGACTGTTTTAAGTTGTAAATAAAACAGTGGAGTAGCCTACGTTTTACAAGAAAGTCCTATTTCATGTTTTCTACTTAAAAATGTCACGTTTAATTCAGTGTGTTGCTTGCCGTATCTTTGTAAAAACTAGAATATGCACTGAAACTCCAAAACGTGTTAATATACTCATTAAACAGTCGTCTATGTATTTTAATGTCTTTATTGTAATTCAAATAAGTTACCTGATACTCTTCTCCCGGAATGATCGCTTGAAGAAATCCAATGACCTTGAAATAAGTAGTTGTTTGTACATCTCAGTGACTTATAAACCTTGGTCAATTCGTTTCATCCATTATTTCTAAAATCCGATCTTCAGGTTGAAATGTAGCTCTTCTCAATCTCTTGTCCAGACAGATGAGTAGTTGTCATCCAACAAGACACCTGTTCGCAAGGCGACATTCGTCTTGGTGAGAGAAGTTATTCAGTCTCATTCTAAAAAGGCACAAATCTCTACTTTTTCAGAGAATTACAGTTTAAATGAACGGAAATAGTCAGCTAGAGATAGGTTAAAAAAATATTAATCAGGACGTATCTTCGACAGCATCCTCAGTTGGTGCTTTCTAATCCAGTTGGAGAGTGAAGTGTGAATGTCCGTGTGTTTCTGCTTCACTCTGGCGCAGCGCGCGCATCCACAGACTTTCTTAATTCTCTCGCGCATCGCTTGACAACACCTGCGCTCGCTCTCGCCGCGCGTGACAAGCTGATCTGTCATCACTTAGGGCAGTTGTGTTGCCGACTTGTCGTTATCCATGTTTTAGTTTAGTAACTTCATCTAAAGCAGAGGGCGAATTACTGGGGTAGGGGAGGGGGAGGGTTTCTCTGGGAATTTGAACCCTCCACCCCGAAGGAAAAAAAAAAAAGTTATTATATTGAAGAGTTTTAATTATGCATACTGTTTCATTGGCATTTCAAACATAATTTCAGTAAACACAACGATTAGATTACAAATTGGTTAGCGCATATATTCACGCTGTGCCAAACAGATGTTCAGAAATCGAACCTGAGATCACCTGGGGAGGTTACTATGGCAACAGCACGCGTTCTAGCGATTCGATAAAACTCCTAAATAGTTGCTGTCGTTGTTTTAAAGGTGTTTTCAGTGTGTCTAAAATAGTTGATTTTTGGCAAATCTGATAAACCTCAAGAATTTACCTACAGAAAATATTTTAAACGTGAATTCTACTGACTGATTTGTCTCTGGCCATTTTCTGTGATGCCACAATCCTCCTAAATGCAATAAAAATGTATAAATGAAATAATATTTCATGATAATTCATTTTTTTTTTTCAGTTTAGCCTACACATTTACTGTAATACAAATAGTAGTCTACAAAGATCTTCAAAGAATTTTTATTTTTTAAAGGAGACCCATTATGCCGTTTTTTTACAAAATGTAGGCCTAATATAAGTCTCAGGTGTCCCCAGAATGTGTCTGTGAAGTTTTAGCTCAAAATACCCCCCAGATAATTTATTAAATCATTTTGAAAATGCCTATTTTGAGTGGAAGCAGAAACGCACTGTTTTCTGCATGTCTCTTTAAAGGCACAATATGTTAGTTTTCACCGCCAGAGGTCACATGTTCAAAACAATAACAAAGGCGAATCATGATTAATGGAATTCACAAATCATGTTCATGGATGAGGTAATGAATTACCCGTACCTTCCACAGTTATTCAAAAAAGCGAATGAATTATACAGAGAAATTGAACAAATTTACAAAGAACATGGCTGATTTCAGTCTAGCACGAGATTAAGCACTTTCTAAAAAAAAAGAAAAAAAAAACTCCCCTTGTAATCAGTAAAGCTGTCTATACATGGTTTGATGAATGAATCGCTTAGTTACATTATACATACATCTGCACCTGTTTATGATGAGAGAATTCGTGAGCTGAATTCAGTCAACCTGCTAGCGCGCACACACTCAACAACCAAACTCCACTGTTTCACTGATGACTCATCTGAATGCTTCTGATTGGCCATTGCATTCATAAGCTCAACAGACTCGTGTGTGATTGGTAATAATGCGCAACACTGTAAAAACGCGGGAAAAGAGTCATTATGCAACATTGAGCAGATATAATGCTGCAGTCAACACTTTTCATTTTAGCTGTAATGGATTTACTGTAACTGTGCAGCGGCATTTGTAGATTTTACAAGCGAAAACCAAGGATAGCGCGGATATTACTTCACTGATAGGCGACCATGACCATGGAGGAACAGGGATGAGTAAATTTTTACAAAAATCTTATATATTGTGCCTTTAAAGGTCCACTGAAGTGCTTTTATTTTTATTTTTTTTAATTAATGCTTGAACAGACAGTACAAGAAGAACATAGCCAAGGAATCACACACAAATCCATAAAATAAAGACCAATAGTTGTAAATTAAACATAAATGACAAACACACATACACATTAATAAATAAAAATTGTTACAAAATAAATAAATAAATAAAACCATCAGGTGTGAATGACATTACAATGACATTGCAAAGATATACAAACAATCGTACATAAGGAAAGCATCTAAATACAAGGATTTCTTTAAATACCTCTGTATAATATTTCAGGAACCTTAAGGATTTTTATTCTTTATAAGATGAAGAGATTTTAGAAGTGAGTTTAATTCAATTTTAAAAAGGGGATAGGATGAGTAACTATTTGCAAATTTTTGTTTGTGAATGAAAAATTTACCATATAAAACAAACAAAAAAAAAATAATAGTATGTTCCAGGGGTTTATTTTTAGTATGAACATAATAAAAAAATAATGTCTTTTAAACTAAAAGAAGGTACAACATAGGCAGAATCAAATATATGAGAACCTAGGTCAGACCAAAATTGCTTGGATATAGGGCCTGAAGTGCTTTTAATCATGCAGCATTATTCCATGTGTTGACGTCATTTTAACTGAAACAGGAAGACAGGGCGGGACATATCAAGCAGCCCCGCGCCCTTTTTTAAATAGCCAATAGCGTTCGTTTATATCACAGCTTGGGCTAGGGCCGCTCAGAGCCATTGAGCTCGGTAAAGCCGCATTCGACAGGGTATGACAAGCTCATCCATATTGCTATAAAATATAGATTTCTGTGTAGAATTCAAATGGGTCTCATACGTTTTGAGGTCTGCGCCTATCGTGTCTCTGGACCAGAGCAGACTGTGTGCACGGTGTGGCGGTTCATGTAACAGCACAAAACCAGACTTCTTTTGCCCCAATGGAAAGCATATTTACACTGCATGAATCGTTCCCTATTCCCTATATAGTGCACTATGTGCCATTAACTACACAGAAAATACACATTCTGTAAACAAGTGACCGATTTCAGCCGTAACTTCAGCGGCTATTTAGTGTGGGGGGCGGGATGCTTCGGATTCTAGAGAGCATTTGATTGGACAGAAAGTTTGGTGAGAAGCTGAAGTGGCTTTACAGCTCATTCCTCAGATACTCAGCTAAAAAAACATCTGTTTGGTTATGATTATCATGTGTATCATGCTGAATTCATGCGTCTTAAACCATATTAGTTTAAACTTCTGATATACGGTTTTCTGGGCGCACACATCCAAAGGACACACACAGAAAGTGGCTGTCACACAGCATGCGAGTACTAAACTAAGTTCTCTTTCATGTCTTATTGCACTTAAATTGTCAAATATACACAAGTTTGTTAAAAACACACGAGTATCAAAAACAGTTGGTTATGTTTGTGAAGTTAAACAGCTGGGAAAGAAATCACATGTTTATATTAGATCTGTGTGGCAGCAGCATAATATACAGTAAATAAATCAATAAACTTAAAAAAAAATCAATGTCTCCTCTGAGGCTGGGACTCTAAATAGTGTTCTGTGCTCGTTTAGCAACACTTATAGCACCACTTACAGCACTTAAACACGGAAAAAGTCAGATTTTCATGATGTTACCTTTAATACAGATGATAATAGTTCAAACTATCTGTTTGTTTCATGAAACTATTTATCCCACTCTACCTGATGTCTCACTTTTGCTGAACTCACTCAATTTGTGTGACCAGTCAAATGTTCAGATTTGTTTAGCATTGACACGAATTTGCTTGAAAGGCTTTTTGTGGTTCAGGTTAGAAAACATAAGTTATTTATAGCCAATTCATTTAGCATTCCACAGGCACACACTTCAAAAAGATGTATATAATAGAGAAAACGGTTTCACTTACCATGCTGAAAAAGAGTTTGTGACCCTACGTAAAACAATCTGAGACCTCCAGCTAGCCTCTGAGAACGTACTTTAATTGAAACTGATTTAAACTACAACCCGAATTCCAGAAATGTTGGGACGCTTTTTAAATTTGAATAAAATGAAAACTAAAAGAATTTCAAATCACATGAGTCAATATTTTATTCACAATAGAACATAGATAACATAAATTTTTAAACTGAGAAATTTTACAATTTTATGCACAAAATGAGCTAATTTCAAATTTGATGCCTGCTACAGGTCTCAAAATAGTTGGGACGGTGTCATGTTTACGATGGTGTAGCATCTCCTCTTCTTTTCAAAACAGTTTGAAGACGTCTGGGCATCGAGGTTATGAGTGTCTGGAGTTTTGGTGTTGGAATTTGGTCCCATTCTTGCCTGATATAGGTTTCCAGCTGCTGAAGAGTTCGTGGTCGTCTTTGACGTATTTTTCGTTTAATGATGTGCCAAATGTTCTCTATAGGTGAAAGTTCTGGACTGCAGGCAGGCCAATTCAGCACCCGGACTCTTCTACTACGAAGCCATGCTGTTGTAATAGCTGCAGTATGTGGTTTTGCATTGTCCTCCTGAAATAGACGTCATCTGGAGGGGAGCATATGTTGCTCTAAAACCTTTATATACCTTTCTGCATTCATAGTGCTTTCCAAAACATGCAAGCTGCCCATATCATATGCACTTATGCATCCCCATACCATCAGAGATGCTGGCTTTTGAACTGAATGCTGATAACACGTTGGAAGGTCTCCCTCCTCTTTAGCCCGGAGGACACGGCATCCATGATTTCCAACAAGAATGTCAAATTTGGACTCGTCTGACCACAGAACACTTTTCCACTTTTAAATGAGCCTTGGCCCACAAGACACGACGGCGCTTCTGGACCATGTTCACATATGGCTTCCTTTTTGCATGATAGAGATTTAGTTGGCATCTACAGATGGCATGATGGATTGTGTTTACTGACAGTGGTTTCTGGAAGTATTCCTGGGCCCATTTAGTAATGTCAATGACAGAATCATGCCAATGAGTGATGCAGTGACGTCTGAGGGCCCGAAGACCATGGGCATCCAACAAAGGTCTTCTCCTTTGTTGTTCTCCAGTTTCTCTGAATCTTTTGATGATGTTATGCACTGTAGATAATGAGATTTGCAAAGCCTTTGCAATTTGACATTGAGGAACGTTGTTTTTGAAGTATTCCACAATCTTTTTACGCACTCTTTCACAGATTGGAGAGCCTCTGCCCATCTTTACTTCTGAGAGACTCTGCTTCTTTTAGACATCCCTTTTATAGCTAATCATGTTACAGACCTGATATCAGTTAACTTAATTAGTTGCTAGATGTTCTCCCAGCTGAATCTTTTCAAAATGTCTTGCTTTTTCAGCCCTTTGTTGCCCCCGTGCCAACTTTTTTGAGACCTGTAGCAGGCATCAAATTTGAAATGAGCTCATTTAGTGGATAAAATTTCTGCGTTTAAACATTTGTTATGTTCTCTATGTTCTATTGTGAATAAAATATTGGCTCATGTGATTTGAAAGTCTTTTAGTTTTCATTTTATTCAAATTTAAAAAACGACCCAACTTTTCCGGAATTCAGGTTGTAAAAGCTGTATACTATAAAGCAGACTTCAGTTCCAACCCTGTTCCAACACACCTGCCTGTAATTATCAAGTAGCCCTGAATACCTTGATTAGCTGCTTCAGGTGTGTTTGATTGGGGTTGGAGCTGAAATCTGTAGGACGGTAGCTCTCTAGGAGCAGGGTTGGAGACCTCTGCTATAAAGGCATGTATAGTTAAGCGTATAATAAACTGTATTTACATTAATTTAAATAATCTATTTTTATTTCAACTGAACTGATTACTTAATTATTGTCATTTAATATATTTTATTTAATTTATTCAGTCAAAAGATTGTCTTATCGTAATAGGATTAGGCTAGGCTAATGTTGTTATAGTCTGAAAGTAAATTATTTAATTATGTTTTTTTCTTTGGCCATATGGGACGATTTGCGGCTCTTTTTCACAATTATAACTCTTTAATTAATTGTATAACCGTATTTTAATTATAATTTACTCTCTGAGGCATGATGTGGGCTTTGCATTGCACTTCACTATTATGATGAAGCCCCAAGCAGGTCTCAACATTGGCACCCAGAATAATCGCCACAATTGATTATGCAATGAGTGCAGCGTGCTCTCCTGATTAAAATATATCTCCTAAGCATTAGCATGACAGTAATTGATTTAAATGAGGCTTTGTATTAAAGAGAAGGTGTCAGTACTGCTGCTGCAAGGAAAATTAAATTCATAGTGACCTCAAGGTCTCTCCTACCCACCCAGACCTGGAGAAAGGAGAGGGTGCTGTGGCAGAAGTCAAGCTCAATTCAGCTTCAGAGGGTGTTGCAGACAGATCTGAGCTCTGGCCTGAGCTGGCCCCATTTCCCTGCTACAGGGAACTGAGCTGTCTGGCACATCAACACTGCAACAAATACGGCTCTCCCCTGTCTCCTCTCATTAAATCTTGCCATGTATAAACAAACACACAACCCCTCCTCCCCAAACACACTCAGGTATAGACATCCTGTCACTGGGGAGAATTGGAGAACTTATTAAACCCTCTCCACAGGTATAATATCCGCCGCAAACTTGCTTAGAGAGCAGTTGCAGCCAGGTGAGAGTTTGAATGACAGACTTTTGAACTGCCATCTTCTGGTAGAATATTGAAAGATTACCTGCAATAAGAATGGGTGCTTTTGTAAACTGGAAATATTGTATAGGTACTAGCCTTCATTCTGATTCTTATTTCCTATATGGTATAATGCTTCTCTTGCCCTCATTCAGAATGGGCAGAGAAAGTTAATTTCCAGAAACCTCATAAAAGGAAAGTCACCCTTACAGCAATAAAGAGAATCATAAATTGAAATGAACATTACTTCCCTTCACATTTCTATTGGGTATAGAGACTGCCCCAAGAGATATGTACACTATTTTGGTCTGTTCAAAGAGAAAACTTAATCAATCCCTACATTGTTAATAAAGTACAATAGTCAAGGCAGTGTCACAGTACATTGATCCATTTTCACATAAGAACTTATAAGCAGCCTACTTAGTTTTCACATTCTCTGGAATGTTCTGTCACCAACAACGGTTAGTTAGTTTGGTCCTTGAAACTGCACTCTTAAAAATAAAGATTCTTTATTAGCATAACTTTTACCATACATGGAGCGTCTCCATTCCACAAAAGGTTTATAGTCAAAAAAGGTTCTTTAGATTTTTAAAAAGTTCTTCACACTAAAAACGCTTAACTGAAATCTTCGTTGGGGAACCAAAAATGGTTCTTCTATGGCTTCGAAACCCCCCTTTTGGAACTTTTATTTTTAAAAGTGTGATTGGTCGATTAGGGTTCCAAGATTGCTGATATAAAAGTCCAAAAGCACTGGGGCTTTTTACATTTTGTATGAGTTGCATTATTGGTAGGAATATTCAGTGATTCCTTTTGCAGTTATGTTTTCCTGTGAGATTGGTTTGGGTGGAGCTTCATGCTTATGACACACCTTTTAAAATTTTTAATTCAACTGTTACCTATAAATGTTGTATAATGTCTGTGTCCTTGTTACTCCAGTAACTTCTCAGAAACGACTTGAGGAATGGCAGATCCTGAACCCACAACACACTCTTTCTTATGCAATATTGATTAATATATGAATATATATATGCACGCCTTTATCTGAGTGTCTATTTACACTAAGTGCAAATAGCCTGCCTAAAGACTTATTACCTGTCTGCATAATAAGCATGCATGAACAAACAGCAAGCATCTTTCATAACCTCAAAGGTAATATATATTCCAGAATATATTAGTACTATATTGGACTTCTATGTGTTTCTGCAATTCTTTTAGTCAAGTGTAAATTTATGTTACAGTTCTTTTTCATGTTTACATGGTTTAATACATATGGAACACCATTCACCTTAAACTATCAGCAACCAAAGCTATAATATATAATACAGTCTTTGTAATGTTTTCATATATTGCTTCAAAAATAACTATATTATTCTAAAAAATAAAAAATAAATAAAAAATCATCTATTGTTTTTTAACTTTGAATATTTATGTAATTTTTAATATATAAATAAATCCCTCATGTCACTCAAGGAAAGCAAAAGAGATGCTTCGAAACTTGTCACTGCTTGACAATGTTATTTCAGAAAAAGTAAGTATTGTACACACTAATTGAAGTCATAATTTCATAATTATATTGGCGTTACAGTATATAGTTGATTATTTTCTCTTTTGAACATTTTAGGAATGCACTGCCTTTCTGCATGCCTGATGCACATTTTCATAAGTTCGTGTCCAAAGAACCAAAAATATCCAATGTGCACAAATATAAGTGCAAATATAAACACTCATAAAGGGGTTATACAGGCGTTCATGTACACTAGGTAGGCAGAACATTAGGCTGATAAGCACATGGCGCAGCATAAATAGGAGAACCCCTCCAGGCAGGACTGGGTTTAAAGGACAAGGAGCACTCATTCGCAGCCTGAGATTTGTACCGTGAGTTCGCATGCGACAAAATTTGTGCTGATTGTAGAAACAAATAGCTTCCTGAATGTCATCCCGTACCCTAAATTGCAGTTTGTGAAGCTAACGGTGTACAGAGGGTTTTTTTTAGAGACTGGGACACAAAGGTGATGCTTAAATTCTGAAGCAATTTTTTTTTTTCAAGCTGTACTTTCATAGCTTTTTGCAATTATCCTCAAGTGTTTGTCTTTCCAGACTTATTATTTTGAGACTGTTCAAAATAATATCTTCGCAGTTTATCAGACCAAGGCATCTGAAATTTGGCCCTATTTTGCTATATATTCATTAATAATTACCTCATGTTGTTATAAAAATGTGAAATATCAAAGTACTAATTGTTAAAAAAAATATTTAATATATTGTTATCAGATCTACCTGTTGTTATTAAAATGTACACTTTAGCTGAATGTTGGTTGTGACCAATACAGGAGAGATTCTGGATATATATGCAGCCTGACTCTGTCTTGTTGATAATATGAAAATGAAGCCTAGGAGGAAGTGGAGAGCAGTCGAGAAGGTTGAAACATCTGTGTCAGAAAGCCCTAGTTAGATGCACCTCCATATGATGCATTTTGAGGTATATGAACTCGTGGAGAGGAGTGTGCAGACAGGTGTGGAACAGGTCAGGATAGTGTGGATGTGGCATCCAAGTGTATTAATCAAGTGTTGATCCAGTCCATCTGTGATGCGCCTCTTCTATTCTGAAAGCCCTAAGAGAGGTTTGGCATCATGGCAAGGTGCTGAATATAATACCTGAGACAATGGACTAAACCATGACTCAAAACAAGCACCTCAGTCCAGAAAAATAAACCAAAATCCTTGTCAGAGCAAAGGAAAGACCACAGCCTGAGTAAAGAATAACAATCAGCTTGCCAAAAACAAGTAAAACTAAAAAAGTCTGAAAAACAGAAAAAAGGAGAAAAAAGTAATTTTATTTGTTTTGTTTTTTTTGTATTTTTTTTTTTTTTTTCAATTTTAAAGATATTTCTATGGATGTCTGCAGCTTTATGTTAAATTAGAAGCATAGAAACACTAATTTCATTCACACAGTGAAACAATCAATTAAATTCCTTCTATTATTAAAAAGAAAATGTAATGTTAGATATGTTCCACTGATGGCCTTGGTTAACACCTTGTGCTATTAGCTACATTGTACGTAGGCTACTGATCGGAAATGATTTATTATTAGTAGTGTCTGTATATTTTAAACAAATTCATGATAATTTATCTTTAAACTATCACTAAACATGACTTCATCATAAACTCTTCACTATCACTGAAACAAAGTAACGAGTGAAATAGAGATGTGGCCCCTTTAAGACGAGCGCTCCCTCTTCTGAACTGCATTGCGATGCGGCAGAAGTCACGTACATGTATGAGCGAGTATAATTTTCTGTTGCTCATTAGTTATTATGGTTAAATAGCTGATGGCAATATGACGTTTATGAAGACGGTTATACGGGTTCATCTTGCTTAAACTGTGAACAACTGTGAAACGCCAACTACGTTCGCGGTTAATGTAGAAATGAATGCCCACAGAAGATATTAAAAGCATGGAGATTTCGGGCAATTAAGGTATTCCCCAATTCACTTTACTGTTCTAAAATCCGCGGCGCTTGACGTTGTATTCTCACAGAAGTTACATGACAAGGAAAACTGCTTGCTGCTGCTGCTGCTATTATATGCATAGGCGTAAATCCCGGGGGGGACAGGACCCCCCCATCTGAGGGTTGTCCCCCCTAAAAATATCATTACAAGCAACTCTGTGTCTTGAAAATAATATAATAGACATACTTAAAATAATTGTGTAAGTAGTAAAACAAAATAAACCCAAAAAAGCGTTTTAAGTTCAGAAATGTTTTGATTCCCCCTCCCTTGCCTCACAGTGGTTGGGTCCACTCCCTCGATACACTCAGGACACGAGCCCGGTGGGAGCAGTGTTGCCAAGTCCGCAGATTTCCCACGGAATTGGGCTAATTTTACGCTCTTTCCGCGGGAGGTTTTTCATGTCCGCGAGTTGGAGCGACCCCAATAACGTGATATTTAGCCCCTGGAAAGCTACATTTACCAGGGGAACCCCACCAAAATACGCGTATTTTACCCCACCGGAACGCGATTTTTACCGGAAATCCCCCTGAAAAGGATTGGGCTAGTTTTGAGTAGCAATTGGGCGGATTTTGCTGTGAAAACCTGGCAACCCTGGGTGGGAAGAGAAAAGTTCCTTAGTAGTTATGTGTAAGTAATTAGGCTGTCAAGGCTATTTTATTCTCTTTAAACATCGGGTGAAATTATTCTCTTTAATACAGATGATGCTGGATCATTAATAAATTAGTCATGACAAAAAATAATGATATCCGATGTATTTTCTATGAGAAATTTATAAAGTTACCAAGCTTAATACCGTAGCTTGTCACCCACTACAACTAACACAGCGATAAACCTGTGTGTGAACTGATATTAGGCTAATAGGTTGTTTGCACATGACGTCATTGATGTGGCGCGAAATGCAGCTGGAGGGCAGGAAGTGATTTTTCCCCATAGGAATCAGTAGCAGAAACTCAAGATGCCTATGTTTTGCGTTGTTTATGAATGCTCAAATCGGTCAAACCGAGAAAACACAAGGAGTTTTTATCATGTACGAAAATGTGTTGCTCATAAGGGAGGAAAAGTCAAGAAATTGACTGAAAAACATAGGAAAAAGTGGCTTGTAAACCTGCGTCTGCGGTCGGGAGGAGCCGAGTCAGATAATAGGCTACTCGTGTGTGCAAATGGTTAAGATATAGGCCAATAATAATATATTAAGATATTAATGCAGATATAAATAGATAATCCAGGTCTGCCATCTCTCAAGCATTCAGGCTGAGACAGTCAGAATTCACTCAATGCTAAACGCCACACGTAGACACCATGTAAATAAGATATTATTTGCAGTTCTGAGAGCTTCGTTGATTATAACGGAACATTGTGAGATTGCAATAAATTGAAGTGAGTGACATCTTTTTAGTAATTATAACGCTATTTGCTCGCTTTCTAGGCTGAATAAAAGTTTTGCTTTACGTGCTGCTAACAGGACCCACGTACACAAACCCTGTATACAGTAAAGTGTCAGGAGCCACAGAAAAAAGAGAACGGATGAGATAGAGGAATGTCCGTACTGTACTGGTTTAGGCGCTATAACAACAGAAAATAAACAGAAAAACACAACGTTACGTGATCCTTATGTTATGAAGAGGAGCGATTTTTAAACTATATTGAAATACTTGCATGCCATTGAGGCAGTGGATATAGGCTAAGCAATTTACCCTGATTGCAAACAAGCTATTTCGAAAGTGAATCCCGCCTAGAAAATGAGCAAATAGCTCGTCCATGTAATCACTAAAAAGCTGTCACTCACTTCAATTTATCGCAATCTCACGGTTCCTTTATAATCAGTGAAGCTCTCTGAACTGCAAATAATATCTTATTTACATCGTGTCTACGTGTGGCGTTTAGCATTGAGTGAATTCGGACTGTGTCACCTTGTATCTATTTATATATGTCTTTATTAATATCACAATATATTATTATATCTTATATTAACCATTTGCACACACGAGCATTATCCGACTCAGCTCCTCCCGACCGCAGACGCAGGTTTACAAGCCACTTTTTCCTGTGTTTTTCAGTCAATTTCTTGACTTTTCCTCCCTTATGAACAACACATTTTCGTACACGATTAAAAACTCCTTGTGTTTTCTCGGTTTGACCGATTTAAGCATTCATAAACAATGAAAAACACAGGCATTTTGAGTTTCTGCTACTGATTCCTATGGGGAAAAATCTCTTCCTGCCCTCCAGCTGCATTTCGCGCGTCATCAGAATCACGTGATTGCAAACAACCTATATTGTAGACCTACCGATGTGTTGGGTTTTGCTCAGTATGATGTTAAGTGGCAGGCTTAATGCGGTTGAATATCTAAAGAGACGTACTCGGTGCCAGACGAAACCTAAAATACTATGGAGGACGCAAAATAATCATGATAATATGACCGCGTGGTGAACCATATGAACCGAACTCATATTTAAACACGGTCTCCATGCTGTTTACACATGCTGTGTACACATATCTGTCCTTACAAGTACAATTTTGGCTGTATTATTTGTGTCTCCTTCAAAAATTGCTCTTGAGAAATTTTATGTTTCTTGTCCCCCCCTACTGTTAGATGAAATTTACGTCCCTGATTATATGAACACACAAGCCTAGTAATTATTCCTCACGTGAATAACCTGCGCGTAGTTTTACAACTTGTATGTTTTCTAGTTTAGAATGTACAACTGACGAACACAAAAATGCACTGAAATGAGAGTGAAGACCGTTTTACTTATCTAGCTGTTGAGCTTCAGAGATACTCTGAAAGCGTGCTGCAGGAATCTCAAAGTGAATACTACTAGCCAGCCATATAAATGCAAGGCATTAAGCTCATTGGCTGCATGTCCAGCATGAACCAATCAGCTTGTGCCAAGTCGTTTAACTCTCTGAATATCATCATTTACGTTAACAACCCGTCAGCTTGCGCCATCGAGAGTTTCATGACTGAACTATTTATTTATTCTTGTAATTGTACAGTAAATTATTTTTCTTATTACATCTCACAATAACCATTTTTATTTGTGATTTAGAAACAGCTTCCATACATTTCTGTCATGAACATTTCAAGTTTATAGATTTCTGTGTGGTTCATTAAGATAGATGAGGAAAAAAAATAATTTAAATATTTTTTAATTTGATCTTGCACCGCTTCAGCATGAGAAATGAGAAATGAGGGGCAAATGCGTCACAGAAATTAACCCACAGACATTTTCTTGCCGAATATCACAAGTGACAGGTACACAGACACAAGAGGATATTAAGTACCAAACCTTGTCAGAAGGTGCTGATGATGCAGAAGGTGCGGCCCACCTACAGAGATGACTTGGAGAGCGTAATGGAGTTCATGCATAAAGAGCCATATTTTTCATCTTGCTTGTAATGGTGTCGTCAAAGAGGAACACAGTCTGAACCAATGAAGTGCACTGCTCACTGAGCTAACAAGCAGGAAAAACAAACTGTAAAAAAAACTAAAATGTGAAATGTACTGCTTGCTGCTCTAACAAGCAGCATTACAAACAGTCAGAAACAGGGACTGTGAATGACATGAATGGCAGCTCTACAGTAGATTATTTACTACTGAAATCACAGCAAAGGGTTCACAAAGCAGCATGATGAAAAACACCAGGTTGTTACCAAACTACATTAACCAATAGATGTGAACTAACATTTCAAGAGTGTTTTCCTTTTTTGGCTGTGAATGACTGCTTAGAGGGAATTACAGTGTAATAGCAGCATTTATTTGCACACGCTGTCTACATTGTTTTAGTGTCTGGCCCAGTAAAACAAATTATGCAAATTATGCGCACAATATTCATGCTGCCTACAATTTGCACAGTGTAATACCTCATCTTGCATATTATATATATATATATATATATATATATATATATATATATATATATATACAGGTGCATCTCAATAAATAAGAATGTCGTGGAAAAGTTCATTTATTTCAGTAATTCAACTCAAATTGTGAAACTTGTGTATTAAATAAATTCAGTGCACACAGACTGAAGTAGTTTAAATCTTTGGTTATTTTAATTGTGATGATTTTGGCTCACATTTAACAAAAACCCACCAATTCACTATCTCAACAAATTAGAATACTTCATGAGACCAATAAAAAAAAAAAAACATTTTTAGTGAATTGTTGGCCTTCTGGAAAGTATGTTCATTTACTGTATATGTACTCAATACTTGGTAGGGGCTCCTTTTGCTTTAATTACTGCCTAAATTCGGCGTGGCATGGAGGTGATCAGTTTGTGGCACTGCTGAGGTGGTATGGAAGCCCAGGTTTCTTTGACAGTGGCACAAGACTTAAACTACTTCAGTCTGTGTGCACTGAATTTATTTAATACACGAGTTTCACAATTTGAGTTGAATTACTGAAATGAACTTTTCCACAACATTCTAATTTATTGAGATGCACCTGTATGTATATATATATATATATATATATATATATATATATTTATACAACAGTTCTCTCTGGTTCTCGAATCTGATTGGCTGATAGGAGTGCGATATTGGAGTCTAACAGAGCTCCTTGACCTCTTCACCGTTTGTATCACTCCGCTTGCCGAAGTTGCCATATTTCTCACAGCGAGTGTCATGGCGGACGCCCAAATCCACTCTAATTTTTAAAATAATACTTTTTGTGTCACGGAATGCAGTTTTAAGAGTTAGATGTTAGATGTTAGATGTGCTTGCTTGGACTTAAAATATGTGGTTTGTTAATAAAGATAAGGACTATTTCAAAATTTGCTTTAACGTTTTCGAAGACAGGAGATCCATCAGTTCAGCGGCCATTCAGCGCTCATTACACCCGCCGAGAGCATCTTCACCTCGGTCAGATCTTCTGGAATTTACCGCTGGCTCTGATGTATCTGTAGTGGTTAAACACGAGATATAATTCATGTTGGGTAAATCTAACGGCCAGTCTTTGGTCTCATTAAACAATTATTTGTTCCAGAGCAAATAGTTTTGGAAAAATCTTATCATGTTTATTTAAATTCAGTGCTTTGTATCGTGCTGCCTTTGTACGGTTGACTGAACTGCCTAGCAACTTTTATGATGGCTGTTGTTGTTGTTTATTAAATATGATTATTCAATAAATAATATTTTATATAAATAATAATAGTGTTTAGTACCGAGACATGGTTCGTGTGTTCGTGATGGTGATTTTAGTTACATTGTTCCGCCATTAGATGGCAACAAGAGACTGTTGTTATGAGTCAGCGCTTGCAGTAAAGACTTTTACTTTGAAAAATAAACGCTTTTCTAAACGGAAGTTATTTTTTACTTTTAACAATGACGCAGCTAACAATTGCACTAAGCAGCGCTGTCATCAGAAATCACTACAGGATATTGACAGTATGACAAAGATAACGTTTTCCTCAGTGGACATTCAGACTTATGTTTTATTGTGTGTAGGAGACTTGAGATGCTGTATCAGATGCAGGTAATCACTCGCTCAGTCCATCTCTCTCTCATAATACTTCACTCTACATAATACAAGCTTTTACTACAATAATACAATAAGCTTTCAATGAAGCAACTCAACGTTCCTTCGTTACTAATTCTAAAGTGACGTTTTGGAATTAGTAACAGAGGCTTGGGCTCAGCTGTTAAACTGTCAACTTTAGATTTGAATCTGTGGCGGAAGAAGTAGTTCTGCACAAAAGAGGGATTTTAAAGACACTCTGTTGTTGTATGGCTGTATATCGCTATTACCTACGGCCAAATCACAGCCGTGCGATATACAGCCATATCGCACTTCTACTCGTGTGATATTGCTCATATATATATATATATATATATATATATATATATATATATATATCATGCTCATATATATATATATATATATATATATATATATATATATATATATATCATGCTGCCTACAATTTGCACAGTGTAATACCTCATTATGCATATTATATATATATATATATATACTGTATATATATATATATATAACCCTGGACCACAAAACCTGTCTTAAGTATCACGGGTATATTTGTAGAAATAGCTAAAAATACATTGTATGGGTCAAAATTATATATATTTTTTTTATGCCAAAAATCATCAGGACATTAAGTAAAGATCATGTTCCATGAAGATATTTATAATTCTTATTCACTAACCATGTGAAATTAGATGCTGAATAAGATGTTTCAGCTTCAGGTGATGCCATTTTTGGTGCTTGGTGCTAAATATAAAAAGAAATTAGATACTGAATCAGATTTAATAATAGCTACCGGTTCATCATTTAAGGTGTTTACCAAGGCCATCAGTGGAACATGTCTAACAATACATTTTCTTTTTAACAATAGAAGGAATTTAATTATGATTGTTTCACTGTGTGAATGAAATTAGTGTTTCTATGCTTCTAATTTAACATGAAAATAAACCCCTATGGCTTGTTTCTCTGTTCACAATTGGATTCTCATTTATTTGGCTTCCTTCTAACTTCCTACAGTTACACTAAGCAGGAAAGTACATGATGCATTTGTACAGGATTGGTCCAGATTGTTTTTTTTTTCTTTTGGGGGTGATGGACGATGGCAGAAGAACATTCATGGAAGTGATGTAAGCAGTCTCTTACAGTATATATCTACTGTACTGGTGCAAAAGTTCGAAATTAATATTTTTATTCAGCAAGGATGCATACAAATGAATCTTGTACATTGTTACAAAAATATATATTTTAAATAAATGCTGTTCTTTTGAACTTTCTATTCAAAGAATCCTATAAAAACGTACCACAACAAAAATATGACGCAGCACAAGTGTTTGTCACGTGGCCATGATTAGTAGTAAAGGCGCAAGATGAAGGAGCAGACATAGAGATACTTTTAATGAACATCAACACACTTAAACCATTAAAATAACATTAATCCGAGACAAAAGAAACCAGGAAAACACAGGGCTTAAATGGAGTGGAGACACAAAGGATAATGAAACATAACAGGTAAACAGAATGAATGATGATTAACTAATGAGAACAGGAAATAAACCAAATAAGGACAAACAGGAACTAAATGGGAACACACATGTGACAGTGTTTTCAACAGCGATAATAACAAGAAATGTTTCTTGAATATTTCTTGGATGGATCATCTGACTCTGAAGACTTAAGTAATGGCTACTGAAAATCCAGCTTTGACATCACAGGATTAAATTATATTTCAAAATATATTAAAATAAAAAAACTTTTATTAAATTTTAAATTGTAATGTTATTTCACAATTTTGATATTTTTGATAAAATAAATGCAGCCTTGGTAAGCATAAGTGTATAAACAAATGTCTGTCTATAGGATCTATATGGTTATGCTGACTTAACTGTTTGGTGAATTCATCCTTTTTTGATCAACATCCTTTGCACAAAATATTTGGCTAGGAAAGTGGCAAAAGATATTAAAACTGAATCAAATAATCATATAATTAAAACTGTGGATTGATTTGGCAAAGACAAGCTAACAGTCTCCATTCCAGTTCATTCAGTTGGTCTCTCTGCAGGCTTGTGAAGTTTCTCCACACCCATCTCACAATGCAATGCGATTATTAAGGCATTGTCATGCTAGTACAAGAAAAGGCATGTTTCAGAGAAGGGCTGCCACAAAGTCAGATCCACAAAGTCATGTACAACTATGGGCAGCCCCAGAATATATATATATTTTTTTCGCCCTTTATACTTTTGCAGTGTCCTCCTGACATTCACCAGACAAATTCATCAGACAGAAAATGCATTTCCACTGATCCAGAGTTCAGTGTCAGTGAGCTTTACACCACCCCAGTCTAAACATTTGATTTTAGGCATTTGCACAGATGAAAACCCATTACCCGATGCTCGTAACCTAATGAACAATTTTTGGGCCAGAATTGCTTCCTAGAGCATTTTGGATAGAGAATGTTTATACCTTTCAACAAGGGCCATTGCTCAGTAAATTTGTGTGACCTATTATTTTGTGTCTGAACTCCCCCTGGTGATGTCCACTTCTTAATAACAGCACAGCACAGCCTGAAATTAGTACAGAAGGTGCATCCCATGATGGTGTCACATTGAGAATCTTTCAGCTCTTTTCTAATTTCATTCATTAACAGTGCATTCCAGAGGGCAAGCAATCATGTTGCGTCATGTTGTGTCGTTCCAAATAGAAGTGCTCAAAAATAACTACTTCAGAGCCATTCGAAACAATTTTATGTGGTAAATCACACCAGGGTCACAGATCGCAAAGTGTAACAGAAATTAAACCATCTGCATTTGCAAACTTTGCTCTGGTTGTGTAAACAAAAAACTGAAAATCTTAATCTCTGGGGTTTTATAAAGTTTTTATTATTATGAACATCTTTAAATGCCTGGCTTTTTGTTGCTCATGTTATTATATTGCAAATTCATTTGATTTGTTATTGTAATGAGGATAAGGATAGTTTTTAAGGAAGAAAATGCCAGCTCCCAATATATTACTTAATATTTTGTGTGGAAACTGTGATACATTCTTTAATAAATAGTTCAAAAGAACGGCATTTATTTAAAACAAAATGGAAAGTTTTGTAATATTATGCATTTCTTTACTTTCACTTTTCATCAATAGAATGTGTCCTTGCTACATACATAAAGGCCTACTATTACTATTATTAAAAAAAATAAAAAAACTACTATTATTATTATTTTTTAAATTAACTCCTAACTTAGGTAATATATATATATATATATATATATATATATATATATATATATATATTAGTATAGTATATCTTTAATGTTATAATATGTCATTAGATTGAATACTGCAGTGTGAGTATAGTAACCTATGCACATTTTAGAGTAAAACCACTTTGATCTAATTGTTTTAATAGTTTTAATTATTTTAATATTTAATTTTGAATACAAAATACTTTTTTTTTTTTTTTCGAATTTAGTTGGATGAATAATTTAGCTGCTGTGCTGTATGACACTTGACCAATGTAAAATATAAAAGTCCTGCTTAAATGAATCCATTGTACTGCATACAGTGTGACAGTAATAAGTGGCACTCTTAAAGAATCAAGATTATATTGCTGCCAGATGGAGAAGATGATTAGAAACAAGCATTTAAAAAGGAAAAAAGCCAAATGGTGCATTTGAACACTTTTTCTCTTTAATCTAGCTGTAAAGTATTTTGTAATGGAATGATGAAAGTGAGGGTTTTGAAATCAGCGATGCTTCATGATACAAGTGCCCTGTGTGTCCTCCCAAGACGCTTTTGGCAGTTGTGAGATGTTATATCAAGAGTGTCACAAAGCTGTGGGAGTTTTACTTGGACTGTTGATTACACTCCCAGAGGAAATGTATCAAGGTCAGTTCTGTCAGATCTTAAACAGCAACGTCAATGAAATACAAATGCTTTTTTCCCCCCTACAATATACTGTGGTTATTTTTTCTTGAGAGTTCTGAAATTATGTTGTTGAAAAACAGAAAATTGCTTCGTATACAATACAAAGTGTAATTATATAAGCTTGCACATGGCCTTCCTAACAGTCAGTAAATGATCACAACAGGATACAAGGTTCTTTATGTTAGTGTTCAGACCTATGTGTTTTTTATTTATTTTTGCTTCAGTCGGTGATAAAGGGACTCTTATTTTCTTTTTTAAAAGCAGCACGTACCCTCTGAAAAATTTGTTATATTATCTTATTCAAATGAGATACATCCTATAATAATTTTCTTTCTGTAATATTTTGTACATTAACATTTTTAAAATTGACTCCAGAATGAAGTTTTCCAAATAACTTTGGCAACTGATTTGTGGAGGCTGCATTTTGCTGAAAAAAAAAATGGTGAAAAGACAAAAAAAGAAAAGGAGGTCAGTACCATGACCTTAGCAGGTAGCACAAACTTTGACATATCCCGCTGTCTGCTCATATGGTGACACAAGTTCAAATCCAAATCTAAATCCTTGCATCACTTGCTGATCTTATCTTTGCCTCATTTCCTCTCCATTTTCCTATCACTTATCTATGGATATTTATCTATGGATAGAGAGAAATAAAAAAGAGAATTACAGTATATTTACAGAATGCCAGCCTTAAAGGTGTATGTATGTATTTTTTTAAAAGTGTAGTTCACCGAAAATGGAACATTTGGTGAAAATTTAATTAGGCTACCCTCATGCCATAAAAGATCTAGATAAGTTTGTTTCTTCGTTGGAACTGATTTGGAGAAATTTAGCATTGCATCACTTGCTCACCAATGGATCCTCTGTAGTGAATGGGTGCCGTCAGAATAAGAGTTCAAACAGCTGATAAAAACATCACAATAATCAATACGTAATCAACATGACTCCAGTCTTTTTTTTCCAAAGATTTTCTTCTGGCCAAACTATGCATCCTCTATCAATAATATTGCTTTCTCCAGTGTCATCTTGTCTAAATCAGAAAAGAAATAGGCATAACATTATTTACAAGTGAAAACAGTCCAAAACAGTTCTAAACAAATATTTAGGCTACTGTAGATTTTGATGGAAGAGGATAACAGGGGATGGACTTTTTCACCAGAGAAAACATTATTATGGGTTACGGACTTGTATTTTGGTCTGAAGCAACAGTTTAAAATTAAAATGCCTTAATAATGGATTTATTACAAACATGCAGCTTTTCGCTTCACAAGATGTTAACTGATGGACTGGAGTCGTGTGGATTACTTGTGGATTATCATGATGTTTTTATCAGATGTTTGGACTCTTATTCTGACGGCACCTATTCACTGCAGAGGATTCATTGGTGAGCAAATAAATGCTAAATTTCTCCAAATCTGTCCCCATGAAGAAACAAGCTCATCTACATCTTGGGTGAGTAAATGTTCAGCAAATGTTCTTTTTTGGGGTGAACTATTCTTTAGAGTTAAAGACAAAAATACTATTTCCTGAGATGAGTTTTTTTTTTTTAGGTTTAACAAAAAGGTTTAACAAAAAGTGTGCACCTAAGCTAAACTGTCAGTACAGAACTGGAGTCATGACAAAACACTGTGTGTAGAGTAGCAAGACTTTCCACTGAAGATTTAGCAGAGTTGCAATATATTTTAAAGTGTTTCTGGATAATGGAGGGGTTAAAGGACATTTCAGACTGCAGTAAAACATACAGCATGAGAGGTCTTTATGCACTAAAATGCTGTGAGGTAGAAGTTGTTACATTAGATTCAAGGTTTGTTTTTTTGTTTTTTTATGAACCAATGCAACTGTATTCTGTGAGACATCCAAAGAGGGGATGTGAGAGGAGAATATTGAGAATAAAACTACTTGGTATCAGAAATGTGCATACATGTAAAAATATGCAATATTTAAATGTATGACAGGTTGTATCATAACAACAATTGTCAGAAGACCCGGACTTCCACCTTGCACATCACAGCTTGTTTAGATCCAATATAAGAGACTCAGACAGCAACAGACCTGGATTGCTGGTGTTGCTGGTTTCAGGACAAAAGGGCAAAAAAAGTGCAGACAATGTGAGTTTAGAGTCTAGTAGCGGCATCCGACATACATCACAAAGAGTCAGTGTGAAGTCAAGCAAAATAAAGGTTAGATTAAAATCAGGTGGCATGAGGACAGAGGGACAGACAGGAAGAGAAAACTAAAGGGACACAGGTCCCGAAACAGATGGATAAACAGAAATGGCTGTTCCATACATTATGTGTGTTGCAAATAAATGCTATTTTTGTTGAAGAATGTATTTCATTAATGAACCCTCGACTTTAAGAAATGACAGCTTTGCAGACTTTACGTAGTCAGTTTATTATTCTTTTCAGAGTTTCTTGCATGCTTTCTGGATCACTTCCCAATGACATGTCACCAATCCACCTGCCCTCGCCAATTTTACTTTAAATCCATACTGAGAGTGTGATTTTTTTTTTTTTTTCTCCCACATTTGACAATTCTATGATAATTACAGTGTATGGAATTGTCATTAGCATTGTTTCCATGACAACATTTATTACATCAAACAAAGTAGTTGTCATGTAGTACTGAATCTGAATGTCATGTCTGTATGATAATTAGTAATTGGTTATTTCTTTCTTTTTTTTACATTTATTGTTTCATGTGTGTCATTTGGCAATTAAGAATGGTCAGTTAAGTCCTATAAAAATGTTGATTGTTAAAACTGCTATTTTTAAGATGACAACAGCTTAAAGGAAATAAGCCATAAAATGTATAAACACTCAGTCATTATTTTCCTCATTCAGAAAGTTTACTTTAGCATTTTTAGTTATAGTACTTTTAAAAAAATACAAAATGTGAAGTTATTTTTTATATATATATTGCATCAATGCCGATATATGCAACCTAAGATGACCCAAAAAAAGTGTCTACATTTGCCTTGAAGTTCTATGCATTCTTTTATCATAAATGTCAACAATATAAAAAGATCATTTTTTAAAAGGCCACTTAAGTGTGTTAAGAAACATAGTCATTAATGTGCACTCTATATACACTTAAGCAGCATTTTCTTTAAAATTATATATCTGCAAGTTATTTTTTTCTTTAAATACAATTTTAAGATTTGAAGTACACTACAAGTGCAAATTACACACACATTGTTTTCACAAAGGAAACTTTTGTAAAATTAGTTTCCTTAAAGTTTTTGCTCTTTATTGCAGATTTCAGATGGTTATGTGAATGGTTATGTTGTTTGGTGTGTAGTCTGTACTGATTCTGACAGTTAAGGATCTGTGAGGCTTTTCTCAAACTAGAGACTATGTTGTACTTGTCTCTTGTTGTTGTGCATCTGAGCTGTCCACTTCTATCTCTGCCCTGATGCTTTCAATAACTCTGCATTTTTGGTCAGTTCAAAGGAATAATTATTACTGTACATCATCTGACAGCTGCTACTCAAGACCCAAGGTTGTTAATTTGCAAGAACCAAAGTGGCTCTCTGTAGCAAAAGCCTTCCTCCCATTTACAGCACCTGCCTGCCATTTATGCATAAAACTGCTGAATAGTCATTGTAAGCTGTAAAAATACAGTTTTCAAAAATTATTACTTGTGGATTTGAAAGCTGCATTTGTTCTCATGCCATTACTTTTTTGTAAACCTTTTCTGCAGACACCTGTATTTACAATTACTGGTGGCTTTGTGGAAAGAAAAACTCCACAAAAGAGATGGTATGTTTTATACTGTGGTTACACAGTCCTTGCCTCTCCTCCTGCTTCAAAACTCACGATTCAAGATCTTGTGCAATGCGCATGTAAATACATTAACATTTTTGACCAATTTAATGCATCCTTTCTAAATACAAATATTAATTTCTTTAAAAAAAATTCTTTGCCAAATAAATGAGAAGCCAACAGTGAGCAGAGAAACAAGCCCATAAGGGTTTATTTTTATGTTAAATTAGCAACACTGAAATACTAATTTCATTCACACAGTGAAACAATCACAATTAAATTGTTTCTTTTATTGAGAAGAAAATGGATCTGTTCCACTGATGGCCTTGGTTGACACCTTAGTAGCTATTATTAAACCTGATTCAATATCTAATTCCTTTTACTATTTAGCCCCAACAATGGCCTCAGCTGAAACAGTTTCCATGTCCTTTAGCATCTAGCTACTCACCTGTAATTTATGTTTATTTTAATAGAGACATGAGATTTTAAATATAGTTTTTGAATATGTTGAAATATCACCCACTGTGATTAGTCACCAAAAAAAAAACAAAAAAAAAAAAACATGCTGTGTAGAAATCAAAAAGACTGTTATGTTTAGGTTTACAAATAGTATTAGAATGAAGATGACTCAACATGATAACGAACCATCTCATGTCAATTAGACGTAGGTGCATTGGTGCATGTTATTTGTCATTTCAATTTAATTTGCATACTGTATGTGAGTAAATATACACAAACAGTGGGTGGAAACGTTTGCACAATACTAGCAGAATAATAGCACTTGACATGAAATTTATTTTGCTTCTAAAAACACACTGAAAAAAAGTACTTTGAATTTGCTTAATTTTAATGTGTACATCGGTTGCACATGATCAGAATGTGTTCAACTGACATATTTATCCTCTTTTTCTCAAAGACTTATTGCTTGCCAGACCAAAATATTTCATTCATGTTAAGACTACTTAAAAAAATCATGTTGATTCAAGATATTATTTGTCATTACTGATTGCCATTACACAAATGTATTGTGTACTGTTAAAGTGATTTCATTGTGTCAAGGGTACCAACTCGATTTCTTAATGCTAATCTTAATATTAATCAAAGGTATTAGAAATTATTAGCAAAAAAAAAAAATAAAAAAATAGTAATTTCATTATGTCTCTGGTACCAGAGTTGTGTAAACCTAACTTGCTTTACGTAAATTCTACATGTACTATAGACTATAGACAGCCAAGCTGCAAATGCTCTGCGATCTATCTATCTATCTATCTATCTATCTATCTATCTATCTATCTATCTATCGTGCCATTCAAAAGTTTGGTAATCAGCAAGATTTTTAATGTTCTATAAAGAAGTTTCTTATGCTCATCAGGGCTGCATTTATTTGATCAAAAATACTGAAAAAAAGTGTAATTTTGTGAAATATTATTGCAATTTAAAACAACAGTTTTCTATCTTAATACACTTTAAAATATAATTTATTCCTGTGAAGAAAAGCTGAATTCTCAGCATCATTACTCCAGTCTTCAGCGTCACATGATCCATCAGAAATCATTCTAATATGCAGATTTATAGTCAATGTTGGAAACAGTTTTTTTTTTTAGAGCTGTGATACTTTTTTCAAGATTCTTTGATAAATAAAAAGTTAAAAAGAACAGTGTTTATTCAAAATATAAATTTTGTGTTACGATATACACTACTATTTAAAAGTTTGGGGTCAGTAAATTTTTTCTTTCTTTTCTTTTTCTTAATACTTTTATTTAGGAAGGATGTGTTAAATGGATAAAAAGTGACAATAAAGACTTATATTGTCAGAAAATATCTTTATTTTCAATAAATGCTGTTCTTTTTAACTTCAAAGAATCAAAGAAAAAGTATCACAGGTTCCAAAAAATATTAAACAGCACAACAGTTTCAACACTATATAATAAATATAATAATAAATCAGCATATTAGAATGATTTCTGAAGTATCATGTGACACTAAGGACTGGAGTAATGGCTGCTGAAAATTCAGCACTGTGTCACAGAAACAATAAAGCTGTGGGAACAATAACAATAGAGCCGTGAGGTGAAAACTTTTTGAATTTGAAGAGCAGGGTAAATTGAACTTATTTTGTCTTCTGGGAAACATGTAAGTATCTTCTGTAGCCTCTGAAGGGCAGTACTAAACGAAAAAAAAAAAAAAAAAGAAGATTATTTAGAAGATTATTCTTATTTAGGCAAAATAAGAAAAATGTACACATCTCCATTCTGTTCAAAAGAACAGAATGTCTCCCCCCTTATTTTCTCTTGTTGATAATATGTAAACATCTTTTATGTGAAATATCTTATTTAGGTCAGTACTAAATAAACAATAACATGCATTTTGTATGATCTCTCTTATTTTGGTAAAATGATTAACATTTTGCAGATTCTGCGGGGGGGGGGTGTAAACTTTTGACCTCAACTGTATATAAAGAAATTTAGTAGTTTCATGAAAATCTTGTCAATCATGTTGGATTTAGGCCAGATTTTTTCACCCATATCCCAGTTTATGTTTCCTGCCCATTGGGGGATGTAGCACCAAGAATGACAGACATATTTTTAATGCTCTGGAGGAATATCTCCTGCATGCCAACATTCTGCCTCAAGACTTGCTGATAAGAGTGCAGATCTTAAGCTCTCCGTGCAGCACCAAGTAGAAAAATATTCTCTAGCCACAGTGAGAGAGAGGGAAAATCATGGCAGGAAGGTAATTTGTGTGAGTGGGAGGTGAACCTCTCATGGAAGATGGGGGCAGATATTTTTCCATAGGGAGTGTGGTCTGAAGTCCTGTGTCTTGTCTCTGGTGGTAGGAATGAAAGGTCATGCAATGTACCGAAGAATTATGAAAGGATTGATGTTTCATATGGGCTTCTTGTGATATGGCGATGATGGATCCCCGCTGACTGATATATGTGCTGTTCTGCTTGTTACATGTGTTATTTCTGAGAACATATCATTATTTTTTTTGATACCATATAGACTGTTTCACCTTCACCATTCACTGTCTTGTTGTGTGGTTCATCCTAAATGCTCCTCTGATGTATGTAGAAGAACATCTTAGATTTTTTTTTTTTTTTTATGCAGTCACCCATGTATTGTAGATAAAGGATGTGGAGGACTAGATGGAGGATAGGTTTACTGAACATTTCCCCTCTCTGCACAATGAAGAATCTTTGTAGATGAACCTTTCTGTGGTCTATATGTGGCTTCTGTGGTACTTTGCAGTTATGTGGTGTGATCTCTTGGGTTGCATCTAGGGTTGAGAACCGAGAAGGTTCAGAGCTGGTTGGATTAAAGTTTGCGTCATCCAATTCCATTTACTGTTCTCACTTCTGCTGAACCTACAGCACGAAATTTACAGCATGACACTTGTAGTTAAATTACCAAATGAATCACTCATATGAATCAATTCTTTTTAGTGAATCAGCATCATATTGCACAATACATGTTGTCTGATTCCCAATAGAATGACTTTTACGGGTCGGTTCTTTTTAGTGAAGCAGTCACATACAGTGCAGCTTATATTGTGTTATGTACTTGTGACGTGCATCCGAGTGAATTGGTTTATCGAAAAAAAATAAATAAAATGGGAACTTGGTTCAGATGGTGGCAGATCTGAATGTGAGCTTAAAGTCGTTTGTACGAAAGGGGTCAAGATCAATAAGTTGCCTTTAGAAACTATTTCCATTTCATACTGACTTTAAAGCTTATGTAAAAAACTTAAATCAATGTTTTTTTTAAGTGTTATACTATTTTCTGACTGGTTGTTCATATAACAACATGTAGGTAAATGTATATATTTATGGGTTTTGTCACTATAGCCTATTTTATAAAAATAAATGAATAAATCAACTATTTTACATTTTATTTAATATTGTTATTTATTAAGGGCAATCTTTGGATCACATTTATGCCACCTCAAACAAAGCTTTCTATCATTAAAAAGGCTGTGTACACAAACCTTTTGCAACAATTGTTTTAAATGAATTTATTATCAGTTGCATCAGTGTTGGGGAGTAATGGAATGGAATTACATAATTTAATTACAAAATAAATATAACTGTAATCAGTAACATTTACTGATAAAAAATGTGTAATTAAATTCCAGTTACTTATGAAAATGTTAAAGATTATAAAGGGGGTTACATCTGAAAATTTTCACACACACACACACACACACACACACACACACACACACACACACACACAGATTTGATTGATTTCTTTCCCAAATTGCATTGCCTGCTTTAAAATATGAGACACCAACGTTTCAAGAATTTAGGACAAAGAGTAGAACACATGCTTGTTCGGTAACTTTGGGTTTATGTATATGTTTTGTTTTTTAAGATTAACAGGTTTTTTTTTTCCAAAGCATTGATGGCAGTGTTTCCCGTCATAGCTATGTAAAGATATGATTTCAAAACAGTATCATAGCTATTAAACTATATATTGTTATGATTTTAAATCTGTATTTAACCAAATAATGATCTCAAAGTAAAAAGTAAAAAGTTTCATTTTGTGGTGGCTGTGCTTTAAAATTAAATTATTATAATCTTAATTCAAGTGATGAAGGATTTTGAACGTCTGACAGCAATCAGTGCTGAGGACTACTGTAAATATTTAAAAATGATTAACATTTGAAAAAAAATTGAGAAAGTAATCAAAATGTAATCAGTTACATTACTTTAATAAAGTAATTGAAATAGTTACAATACTTATTACATTTTAAATAGGGTAACTTCTAATCTGTAACCTATTACATTTCCAAAGTAACCTTCCCAACACTGATTGCATCTTATCTGGCAATTGCATATTTTTCTGGAATAAAAAGCCTTAAAAATAATAAAAGAATCATTAATGGAACAGTTAAAACACTGGAATGATTAAATTCTTTATGATTCCCATCCCTACTCAGAATAAATGATAATTGCAGTGCAGTGTACCCATAAAAAAAGCAAGATTCCTGATATGTCAGTTGATATGAGTGTGTGCATCAATCATACGACTAGACTTGATTCTCCAGTGGCTGTCGCTAGATTCAGATGTGAGACAGAAGCAGGATGGCACCTCTTAGCCCCTGCTGTGTTCACTTCACAAGAGCTTCAGAGGATGTATACAGGAGTTTAGTGAGTCACATCAGCTCTCTGCGCTTGTGGGAAGCAAGCTCAGAGGAGAATTTGCTGCAGGGAGACACCATATATTAGCTTCATTATTATTCAGTTACATACTGCTCTATTAATAGGCTTGCAGAGTTGATCATCAGATTAACTCTCTTTGACTGCAGCTGTGACTCATATTTTCCAGGGAAAGGTTTATAAATAAATATATATATATATATATATATATATGTATATGTATATATATATATATATGTATATATGTCAGGATCATGGACCCGTCTGTGTCATGTTTTGTCCCCATGTAGTTCCTGTTTTGCCTTATTTGGTCATGTTCTTTTCCTCGTTTTGTTTGATTAAGATTCCAGGTGTGTCTCCTTAGTTCCTCGTTATCCTGAGTTTAAAAGCCCTGTCTGTTCAGTTTATGTTTGTCAGTTCTAAACGTCATTCTGTGTTTCCTACGTTCCCTGTTGGATATTAAAGACTCTCGTTTTGACGAATTCCTACGTCTCCTCCTTCCGTGCTCCTTGTGAATTGTAACAGAAGAACCGACCAGAACAGTTAATTCTATGTGTTTCCCCTCCGTTTGTTTTCCGTTTTTCCTCAGTGTTTTTTGTTTCCGTTATGTTCCCCATGGATCCCCTCCTTCGCCCAGAATACCTCCTCCTCCTGCTGGGGCAGGGGGAGAAATCGCTCGAGGGCCACACCAGACTGTTCCTGGTCCTCGCAAGCCTCACCACCTACCCGGACGACGCACTCTGTGCATTCTTCAACGCCAGTTTGAACATCGCGTGCAGAGCGCCGTTGTCCGAGGATGGTCCTCGAGCGAATTTCGCCGCCTTTGTGGAGTGGACACTGGCGAGACACGGCTCCCCTTTCACCATCTGTCCCGAGGGGGATCTCGCATGTGCCACTCCGGACCCAGTGCCCAGCCCACCATCTCCCTGCTGCACGGAGTGTATGCCCGAGCCCACCGCTGACAGAGAGCCAGAGCCCGCCGCGACCGACGAGCCATTGCCCAGGATTGCGACAGAGCTGAGGATCGTCACGGAGCCAGAGCCTCACAGATCGTCAGACCAGGTACGAGAGCCGACAACAGAGCCCGTCAAGAGGGAGAATGCCGCGGACAGTAAGAGCGCGGAGAGGAGCTCTGCCCCCTGCACCGTGGCTGAGGTTGAGCTTAGTATGGCGCGGGGTTTGTGCCACACTGAAGGAGAGAGGGCTCCCGTTCCAGAGTTAAGCCCAGAGAGGGCTCCCATTCCTGAGTTAAGCCCAGAGAGGGCTCCCATTCCTGAGTTAAGCCCAAAAAGAGCTCCTGTTCCTGAATTAAGCCCAGAGAGGGCTCCAGTTCCCGATACCAGTCCAGAACGCACTCCAGTGCCCGCTCCTCGAAAGCGCCCTCAAGTGCCCATTCCAGCCCCAGAGCCCGCTCCAGTGTCGGCTCCAGCCCCCCTGTTAAGCCCAGAGAGGGCTCCCGTTCCTGAGTTCAGACCTGAAAGCCCGGAGGCTCACAAATGCCCGCCCTCCCACCCGCTCCTGCTTCCTCCTTTGCTGTCGTCTGGCAGCCCCTCCGCTCGCCCTCAGCCCCCTATTAGTACGGTGCGAGCTCCGTGGGACTGCCATCCTCCAGCGACGCCATGGCCGGAGTATCCCTCACCTCCGTCTCCAGCCTCCGAGGCCCGGACTCTGCCTCGGCCCATTGACCCGTCAGCTCCACCATGGCTCCTAGCTCCCTCCTCTCCACCATGGCCTATCTCTCCACTGGCTCCACCAGGCTCCCTCGTCCTTCTGGCTCCTCCTCAGTCCTCTGTCGCTCCAGCTCCAATGCGGCCATCTGGATCCCCGTCTCTGCCTCAGTCGCTGGGGCCATCTGCTCTGCCTTGGTTCCCTGGATCCTCCCCGTCGCCCTGGCTCATCGGCTCTCCATCTCCGCCTCGGGCTCCTCCTCCACCTGCTCCGCCACCGTCGGTCGGCCCCCTGGAGTCGGCAGCCATTCCTCCTCCATGGCTCCTCCCTCCGTCGGCTCCACCGTGGGCTGCTGTTATGACTGTGGCCTGGGTCCAGCTGGATTCCTCCTGCTCCAAGTTCCTCCTGTCTCCTCCCTGTCTCTTCCCTCCTTCGTCTCCCCCCCATGGACGCCTTCTACCGGCCTCCTCCCGGATGTCCGTCTTCCTCCTGAGCCGCCTCCCAAGTTCCCACCTGCCCCTCCCCATGTAGTTTCTACGGCGCGAGGATGCGCCTTCCGGGAGGGGGCGTAATGTCAGGATTATGGACCCGTCTGTGTCGTGTTTTGTCCCCATGTAGTTCCTGTTTTGCCTTATTTGGTCATGTTCCTTTCCTCGTTTTGTTTGATTAAGATTCCAGGTGTGTCTCCTTAGTTCCTCATTATCCTGAGTTTAAAAGCCCTGTCTGTTCAGTTCATGTTTGTCAGTTCTAAACGTCATTTTGTGTTTCCTACGTTCCCTGTTGGATATTAAAGCCACTCGGTTTGACAAATTCCTACGTCTCCTCGTTCCGTGCTCCTTGTGAATTGTGACTATATATATATATATATATATATATATATATCTCCATGGAGAAATAATAATTGTATTGGCAGGCAAACACTAAACAATGCAGATTCTCACTGTGATTAAATCAATCATTAAAAATTCAATTTTGGAAAATAAATTAATTTGCTTTGAATTACACTCAGGCCATCCTAGATGTAGATGAGTTTGATTGTTCATCTGAACATATTTGGAGAAATTTAGCACTGCATCACTTGCTCACCAATGGATCCTCTGCAGTGAATGGGTGCCATCAGAATGAGAGTCAAAACAGCTGATAAAAACATCACAATAACATCACATGTAATCGACACGACTCCAGTCCATCAATTAATGTCTTGTTAATTGTTACCATATTTTGTTTTACAGTGAATTTGTACTTCTTGAACTTCAGCAGCTTTTTATGGTTAAATTAACACTTTATTTTTTTAAAGTGTTTTTAGTCATTTATGGCTATTGTTTTTTATCTGAATTGTGCATGATCCAATACTGTAGAACAAGATAAGGTTTTTACATTTGTTCTTATAGCTTGCCATTGGAATACACCGTTTAGATACAGCTCATGGTTGAGAAAACATGAATAGTGTTCAGTGACTTAATTGGAAGTGGCAAATAGAGGTTGGCACATTTGCACTAATGGATTTGGAACACCACTTAAATTACTGGAGTAAAGATTTCTGCTTGCAATAGTGTTAATAATAGTCCACAATGAACACCTTTTAGAAGAGGGCTAATGACAGAGGAGTCTGTGTGTGTGTGTGTGTGTGTGTGTGTGTGTGTGAACTGTGAAGATTTCTTTGTATGTACATTTTAAAGGTTTTTATGTGCTTTACTGAAGCACAGGACACATTCATTCGATAAAGACAAAACAAAAGGCTATTATATTGCTCTTCAAATGAACATTCAAATGACCAATACTTTTATAAATATGCATTTATTTCCATCACAGGAATAAACTTATAGGCTGCTGTTAGGGATGGGTAGATCGACCTTTATAGCTATATTCGATTCTAACATTGTATTTGTATATTCATGTACTGTATGTATATACATACATACAGTAAAAACAGTAATATTGTGAAATAATGTTGCAAGTTAAAATAACAGTTTTCTATTTGAATATACGTATACATTATAAATGTTATTTATTCCTGTGATGAAAAAGCTGAATTTTCATCAACCATTACTCCAGTCTTCAGTGTCACATGATCCTTCAAAAATCATTCTAATATGCTGATTGGTGCTAAAAAAAAAACTGCTTATTATTATCAAAGTTGAAAACAGTTGTGCTGATTAATATTTTTGTGGAACCCATGATAACATTTTTCAGGATACTTTGAAGAATAGAAAGTTTAAAAGAACAGCATTTTTTTGTAACAGTTTAAAAGTCTTTACTGTTACTTTTGATCAGTTTAATGCATCCTTGCAGAATAAAAATATTAAAAGTAGTGTATAATGTGTATATATATATAGTCAATTTTGATATCATGCTACTTTTAAAATCTCTCATGGTACAACAGATCAGCATAAAAGCTGACTAAGATGCAGAACACAGCAGTTTCTGGCTGTCTTTGAAATGATCACCCTGCTCTTAATTCTTGTCTTCCTATCTATTTTTCATCCCTGCGGTATGACAATATTTTCTTCCTTTGATCTCCCACCTCTTCTTTGGTTTTTGTTGCTTTGTGTATCTTTATTGGTTTGAGCCTCTATGGTGAACTCATTGAGTGTTTGTGTTTCCACAACAACTTCGAGAATCATTTTCTTTTGAATTATTTTGTTGCTAATTGTCTTTGGTGTTTTCAACGATTTTATCAGTATTGGTATCACTATTAATTATATCAGACTTGTCATATAAACATCTGTCTTTATCAGCAAAATCCTGTATTTGCTTTTCTCACCATCAGCTCTCAATGTGGCTGATCTATCCATGGACTGTAAACACATTTCTGATGCTATTATGAACACAGACAGTTGGATCCACATCAATGAGAGAGACACACACAGAGTCTATTATCAGCATAAGCACTCCTGTTCACCTCTGTAATGATGTGTCCGTGAAATGCAAATCACACTGATTTATTTGGCATGATGGACAATGTCATTTTTGCCTGGATCCATCCCTATTTAGGTAGAATAGTCATAAATTCATTACAGGCAATCTAACTATGTCTAAACTAATCAAATTATCTCAAGGTTATAGAGAAGCTTTTTATTCAGCCTAATACAGTTGAGCCTTTATCCAAACAACCATGTCCAATGTAATTTCAGTGTGTGCTGTGCATGAGTTACTATATAATCCTTAAAGGTCAATTAGTGATCCCTACTGAAGTAGTTTTTAAAGCCATTTTCCTTTCAAAGTCAACCCAAAAATGCAGTGAGTTGTAATTACCAAATTGAATCATATTGTATTGAGAGGTTTTTGTATATCTGTATTCATCTTAGAGTGCATTTGAATATTAATAAGCTGAACTAAAATGACAGTTTTGATAACGTCCTTAACAAATATTAAAAAATAAAGAACATCAGTATAATTCAGCTTGGAGAGAAACATGAGTTGTACTGAATACCAGCATGATATGACAGTATTTTTTAATTGGATACACACTGAATCATGGTTATTATTGTTAAATAAATCAAGAACAATAAAAAAGAATTTCATTACTTGAAACAAAATAAAAAACATTTTCAGGTAGTTGCCAAGGCATTTTCATTTAATTTAACTTGAAGTACTAAAATAACTAAAACTAAATAATATGTATATAGTAAATAAAAATTAATAACAAAAAAAAATTATAGACAAATAAAACAGCTAATAAAAAATGACAAAAACACAATAAAATTACTTAAACTAATGAAAAGAGAAAATATAAAAATAAAATTCAAAATATTAACAAAAACTGTATATCAATGATAACAAGATAACACTGCAATGAATCTCACAGATTCTCATACATTTTCAGTCTGAATATTAAAGTAACTAAAGCTTGATAAATTCTGGCATCTAGTGGCGATAATAATAGAGCGAAAGTAACAGGTGCTTGTAAAACAGGGACATCTAGTGGTTGTAGATGTTATTGCATCACAAAACTGACTGCTGCGGACAATGTGCAACATGAATGAAACACCGCTGAGAAATACTTAGTATTAACATGGTAACTTAAACTTTAGGCTTAACATGCTGCATGTCTACGTGAAATGTCGCTCTGTGGTCACATAAGAGCATTTCAGCCGTCTGAAAGCCACTGTCAAATATTAGACCACTGTGTTTGCCATGCTAAAAACAAACAGACAAAAAACATCAGTTTAAGATGGTTTGCTGGTCTGTTAACTCTACTCTTCTGCTCAAGCTGCAGGAGACCAGAGTAGAGTAGACCCTTTTCCATTTTAAGATGATTTTAACAATTTTTAGACCTTTTTTTTTCTCTATGATGCTGATAACTCCCAGTCAGTCAGCTGAAGTTATGGTTCTACATGTAAGAAACGTTTATAATCTGTTGAACATGTATATTTAGCACAGCATGTTGTGGCAAACATTCTTTGGAATTAGCTAGCCAATAAAAACACATTTACGTAATTTAGGGAGAGATTTTTTAATCATGACAGCGTTGGCAGTGATCAATGGATGTAGCTCATATCAGGCCCGTTGTATTACTGTGATTTGTTGATGACAGTCCAGAATATACTGATCTCTACTGAGATTTCTAGACTTACTCGTGTTTAAGAATGCAGCAGTAGGCTACTCATAATCTAATAATTCTGTCACGAGATATTTGTCTACATGTGGGATTAGACCAGCTGAAGTTTCTCTCCACATATTTTAGCAGCTCATTGAAGGCTATTGGAGATGGCGTCTGAGAAAAAGGACACCGGTGAAGTTTTGAAGGAACAGGTAATGTTTCAGAGTGTAGCAGTTGCTGTCCTCCTGCTGATAGCTCAGTTTTTCATTTTTAAGGTTATTGTCTTGCGCTGTTTTTTTTTATTTTTTATTTATTATGAATACATGTTCTTTTTGAGGGTCAGTGCTGTTTATCAGTATATCTATGTCCTCACCAGTCGTATAGGTTATTTAAAGATATTACTAATACCAGTTCACAAAAGTATGACTAGGTTTGGATTAAAAGCTAAAAAAAGCAACTTTATTGTTCAGAGTTGTGACATATTTTTCCTTGCAGAATGTATTTCTTCGAATCCGCAATCTTCGATCTGTCAGTGCTGCTCTGGAATCCATTGAGAAGACATACATCCATACAAAGCAGTCTCATCCCATTATAAGCTCTGTGTGTGGGATGTATGAGAAAGGTGTGAGGAGGGCTGGCAGCTTGGCTGTATGGAGCATGCAACCTGCCCTCCATGTACTGGAGCCCCAGTGTAAGTGAAATCTTCTGTATTATGAATAAAACTCATTATCCTATTAAACTGGGTTAAAGTACAATAATAATAATATAATGATGATTATCATATAAAGTAGACTTATTTAGTAGGGCTTTTTCATTGATTAAAAGTTTGAAACTTCATTGTTAAAGTCCTAAAATGTGACTTATTAGAGGCGTTTTTATGGATACATCACAATTTTGTCAAATTTAACAACATTGCTTTCACTCTTTTTTTCTTTTCTTTTTTGTTTAACCATAATTAGTTTGTATAAGTTCATGTTATGGTAAGTCTGGTAACAATCATAAAAACATAATGATAAAAAATCGAAATTCTAAGATACTAAATCATAATTACTTAAAATAATTACGTAAAGTAGCAAGTTTGTCAGAAAACAATTTTTTTCTTGTAATTACAACTTTAATGCCAAATTTGAATTTTTATGTCATAAATATGACTTTTTACATCGATTTCGACTTTTTATCTCATAATTACAGTTTGAGGTAGTATCTCAAACTTTGTTTTTACAGGCTAGTGAAGTTTGTCCAATAACAAATAAAAGGATTAGCAAGTAAAATTACCGATTTTTAGAGAATGTCTTTGTGTTTTTGGGACGATCAGTAAGCAAATGAGTTCAAATTGATGTAAAAGAATGAAGACTGCAGTTTAGTTTCTAGGTTGGCAATAAATTAGTCTGTAGAATATAGGCAGAACAAAACAAAATCAGTAGCCTAATATCTTATTTTTGCATTGCAGTAAGGTCTGTTTTAGTGAGACTCTGCAAAAGAAGTAATCTGTCGAGACGTTAATGAGCTGTTTTGGTCTTCAAACGTGGATACTGATGCTCAAGTGGGGGAGAGTCTGTCTAGACACAGTATGACTCATGAATGACTTCTGACATATCCACCAGTGGATGCTGTGCTTTCAGGTCAATGTCAAATCTAAAACGCGATCTGTTTATTGCACAGCCTGTCTTTTAATTGATATTTAAAAGTAATCATAATTGATATTAATAGAAAATCATTTATTTAACTAAAAAATACTAATAAATAGGCAAGTGCTATTCAGTTACATAATTTTTTGCAAGTGCTTTTCTTGTCTCAAAATCCTCACATTCTTAATCCAAAGCCCCCTAAACATTTTTGTCTGTTTTTGACCTCCTGTGTATTTTGTACAAATGTATTTGTAACATAAATTCAAATACAAAGTTGAGAAATGCAGTGTAGCTGGGGTTATAGTCTGCAATTGCAAAACTGAACTCTGGTCTCACCGTGTTTGTGATTAGATGAATAATTGGGCAATAATGTTAAATATTTGAATCCTTCAAGGGCCCACTTGAGCATTACACAAGACTAATCCATTGAGAGATGTAATCACACGTTACTAGCACTCTGACTCGCCTGTGTAGATTACCTTTTGTAATGAGCTAATGACTGAATATTTTGCAGTCTGGTGTGGCATAATATATATTCATTTTTTCCCCCTTTTTTCCCTCTCAGATTTATGTAACTTTTTTTTTTTTTTTATTTACAGTTTTTATTGCCTTGTAAATGTCTTGGTAATGTTCATTATAGGAATAGATCCACTATGTGGATGAAATATCGCATACATAATGTACACTACCGTTCGTTTATTTTGGGTGTGATTCATCGCAATTAATCAATTTGACAGCCTTAATTTTAAAATATAATTTATACCTGTGATGCAAAGCTGAATTTTCAGCATCATTACTCCAGTCTTCAGTGTCACATGATTCTTCAGAAAACATTCTAATTAGCTGATTTGATGCTCAGGAAACATTACTTAATATTATCAATTCATTTTTGAACAATTTAGTGCATCCTTGCTGAATACAAGCTTTAATTTCTTTCAAAATAATAACAATAATAATTGATAACCAACTGATTAATTGCGATGAGTCGCATCCAAAATAAACAAACGGTAGTGTACATTATGTAAGCAATATTTCATCCACATAGTGGATCTATTCCTATAATGAACATTAACAAGACATTTATAAGGCAATAAAAACATTCCAGATCAGTTCAGCAGTGATTTCAGAAATTAAAGGTCAGCCTCATGAATTCTAGAGGAGTTAGTAAGGCTTAGCATTAGCTGGGAAACATTTTGAAAGCAACTGTTCATGTGTTTTACCAAATGAATCAGCTTGCATTAATAAAAAATATTTTGACATTTAACCAAGTTATAAAACATTAACGTTCTACATTTGTATGAAAATTGTATTATTCGTAGTTGTAGCAGTGAACTCATTGGCCTGCAGAGGACTGGACCACCTGGAAGAAGGTACCAGCCTTGCAGTATCCACCTGAAGAGGTAATGTCCAAAACTGTTTTCTTAATACCACTCTGTACAGTAATTTGTTAATTGTATTTGTTTCAACTGTGGGCACACATTTAGCTAAGATGCAAGAAGTTTGTAAAATGGTTGTATTTTAAACAAAAAATTCCTTTTTCTGCTTCCTCTACAACAGCTAACAGCAAGCATCAAGGAACTAATGTCATCAACTTTGGAAACTGCCAAGGATAGTGTTGCCTGTCCAATCAAACAGAGCTCTAATGTTGTATTGGACAAGGTGTCTATTGGCTTCCAGCAGAGTAAGAATGCCTTAAGTGATGGCATGCATTATGTCCTTAACAGCAAACTTGTCTGCCTGGCCGAACAGAGAGCTGACAGGGCTCTAAGTCTGATGGAGAACCTGGTTGACTTTGTCCTTCCTTCAACTGAGACAGGTATTGTGATCTTCTTATAGGCTTAATATAGCCCTTTTATTCTTAAAGTATATAGCTGTATATATTTTTGTGAACGTTCCTTAGTTTCTCCATTTGTATGCCTTGGAAGAAAGTCATATCAAATAAATATCAAATAAATTCTATGTGGCCCCAGCAAAATGCATGTGTTTTAAGGCTGGGCACTAGATGTCGCTGAAACTTCATAGTTAAAGTGATGAAAGTTGCCTGAAGACATTCATTAGCTGTGTTAATTGGGGTTGGAGATAAACTTTGCAGGACAGTGGCCCTCCAGGAGTAGGACTGGACCATCCATTTTGCAGTTGTATATGTTAAATGTAAACATTGTCTTTGCAATACTGTTTTTTTTTTTTTTTTTAACAACAGTTGTATTATAATGTTCTGTTATGTTGTGGACTGTATTGTTGTGGTTCAAGTCTTAGAGCCATGGATAAAGTTAATAGAGAGCCTTGGATTGAGTAAGTGTTGATCTGGTTTAGTGACTCATTGCCTGGAAGAGCTGTGGTAGCCTTGTTCCCTCTTTTCTGTCTGTTTATTATAATATTTCATCTTTAAGTGTCCACTGTGCATCTGCTCCTCTACAGAGATGTGTCTGGAGGCACGTATTCACGGTCATGGCTACAAATTGCATCATCTGTTAACAGGATGTTTTAAAGAGGGTGTTTCATCACATCACAATTTAGTATCTATTTATGTGAGACGTCAGTTATCTTTTGGAACTGAACTATTCAGGCTTTGAACTTTGGCTTTGGCTTGAATTGATCCCCAGTGCTTCGCTCTGTGTTTGATGTCTAAAAAAAGACAGGGTTATTAAATAAAACTGAAACTTCCAAAAACAACAAAATGGATACAGTTGCTGAATGGATGGTGTAACTAATATGGAAGCCCATTTCCAACACACAAGAAAAAAATCATGCTTTGGTAAATCATAATTATGACATAAGTCCAAAAAAAAAAGAAAAGAAAAGAAAACGTTTTCTGACAACTAACTAAAGTAATTCTAAAATGAAGCATTAAAATTACTAACTGGAAATAAATAAAAACTAACTAAAGCTAAAACTGGAATAAACATAAATTAAACCTAAATAGTAATACATTTTGTAATGAAAATAGCTTACAATGAAAACTGAAAATCTTAAAGCTAATTCAAAATATTAATAAAAACTTAATAGTAATATTAAAATTACACTGATAAGAGAACAGTTACACTGTTTGTTTTTTTTACACAAATAACAACAGAAATATTCATTAGGGTTAGGTTGCTCACCAGTGGATCCTCTGCAGTGAATGGGTGCCGTCAGAATGAGTGTCCAAACAGTTGATAAAATAATCCAACAACTCGAGTTCATCAGTTAACATCTTGTGAAGTGAAAAGCTGCATGTTAGTAAGAAACAAATCCATCATTAAGATGTTTTAACTTTAAACCATCGTTTCTGGCCAAAATATGAGTCCATAATCCATAATAACGCTTCCAATAGTAAATAAAGCGTCCATCCCCTGTTATCCTCTCACATCAAAATACACCGACAATGGATTGAATTTAAAAACGTCTTAATGGTGGATTTATTACTAACACGCAGTATGTGGATTATAGTGCTTATGAATTATTGTGATGTTTTTATCAGCTGTTTGGACTCTCATTCTGACGGCACCCATTCACTGCAGAGGATCCATTGGTGAGCAAGTGATGTAATGATAAATTTCTCCAAATTTGTTCTGATGAAGGAACAAATTCATTCACATCTTGGATGGCCTGAGGGTGAATAGATTTTCAGCAAATTTTCATTTTTGGGTGAACTATTCCTTTAAAATAAAGTGTTAGTCAGCAGTCACCTCTCTATGTAAGAATACAGTGTGCATTAAGAGTTACATGTGTTACATGTAAACATTCAATCCACTATGGTATGTGGTGGTTTGATAATATACTTAAGTGACTTAGAGACCTGTTTGCTCAGAGGCAATGATTCCTTTGATTCCTTAGAAACAGAAAAGTAAAGTTTCCTGTGTACAGCTCTCTTTGTTTTACCCTTTGTTTATCTATGAGTGGGAAAGTGTGTCAAACGGGATAATTCCTTCCTCACATGGCCCTAAAGAAGCAGCACGCTGCTGGTTATTTCTATCCCAATACAGTTAGAGCATTTTTTTCATGCTTGTGTCTTTCTGTGGCCATGTTTAATGGTACATTCAGCAGAGAGAATCTGTTTAGTGTGTTTTGTCTGCCTTTGTAAATTGAATTGGATTGCATTTAATGTTGGATATTGAGCGAGAGGGCCTGAATGCTTCTGTAGCCCTGAGCTTAGTAGTCATGCGTGGCATTATTACATTGGTTGCTATTTGTTCTGTTTATACACAGAGAGGAAGTGCTTCCTGAGGAACTTCTCTTTTTAACCCTTATGCATTTAGATCATTTAGAAATCTGCCCTGAAGATATAGTGCTAAGAAGCTCTCTTTCTTCACTTCCGCAATTTTTTTGTTTTTGTCATTTTCTAGCCTGAAGGAATACATTTCCTCCCAGTGCTATAGTTGTCACAGTAGTGGGCCATGTCACATATAGGGTATGTTGTCACAGTGAAACCTGCACAAACCAATTCATGTAATAGAAAAAAATATAATATATATCATAGCAAAAAACAAGTATTTTTCAATTTGTATTTGTTTATCAGTAAAATCAATGTAAACAAAAAATGTATCATTTTAATGCATCTTGGTGAGTAAATGTATTTCTTTCAAAAACTTATTCTGATCTTTCTAAGATTGTTTTAAAATAAATTACTACTTTTATTCAGCAAGGATGCATTTTATTTGAAAAAAATAAAAATAAAAATGTCCTCTAGTCATCAAAGATTCCCCAAAAAATGTATCACAGTTTCCACAAGAATATATGACAGCACTATTTTTAATATTGATAATAATAATAAATGTTTCTTGTGCATCAAATCAGCATATTCAGCTTTGATTTCACAAGAATAAATTGCATTTTAAAACATTCTAATAGAGTAGTTATTTTAAATTATAAAAATTTTCACAATATTGCTGCATTTACTTTATTTTTGATTAAATAATCTAGCCTTGGTGAGAAAAATAAATTTTCAAAAACTTTTAAAAATCTTATTGACCCCAAACTTTGAGTGCTAGTGTACAAACACACACATATATAGAGAGAGATACTGTTTTCAACTAAATAAATAATAAAAAGTAAGTTAATATATTAATACATTTTAATAGACTTTCTAACAACTTATTCTGTCTGTCCATTCCATTGTTATTTTTTTTTAATTCCACTGTTATTTTTTATTTTCCTTGCATAAAGTCACTTTAACCAATCTGTGACCCTTTCGGAGTCATCTTTTTATCACAGAGAGTGAGTGAATAAGATGAGTGTTTGGACCACTATAAGAGAGCATGAAAGCAGTTGAAATTCCTCTCTTCCACTCTTTATGTCCTCACATAAGATGTCTTTTTTTGCAGAGGATGATGGGAGTATAGGAGAGCAGGAGCCTGATGTTGGAGCCTCTGGCCCAAAGCCCAGCTTCAGCAGGCTTGGAGCGCTGGCCGGCACCATCTGCAGACGGGCGTTTGAGAAGACAGCTGCACAGCTCCAGCGCTCCAAACATCAAGGTCGGGGACTGGTCACACAGATCCCTGGCGTGAGTCCCCTGGTAAGTAACAAACAATATTCAAGTGTTAGTTTGTCCTTCCAAGTACGAAATGTGGCTTCAGTGTTGAGCACATGTTCTTTTTTGAAGTGTTAGGTTATGTAATTATGTACAACTCTTCACAGAGCCCACAGCAAATTAAGGGCCATCTGTGTTGTACGTCTCCTTCATTTTGGAAACCGCAGTCGCGCATACCTCTCGCTCAATTAGTACACCAAATTACTGTGATTCCACACCCTGCCAAGCCAGCAGACCCAAACAGAGAGCCTAACTCAGCACATGACCCAACACATGCATTCACTTTTTTGCCATGCTTTAGCAACATTATCAAACCTCCAATTATAAATACAGTTGTCAGGACTGATCAAGCCAGTTTTTTTTTAAAACTGGGGTCCAAAGACCCCCAGTGCAACACAAGAGGAAGCTATGGAGTCTGCAGAAAAGGTAAGAGAAAAATAAAAATGCACAAAAAATATCAGAAGTTATACTGAAAAATTAGATGCATGTCAACCTCTATGATGAGCACTGTTCAAATAGTGGCTACTGGCTGAAAAGCCATGTGACTAGTGTAATAAAACATTGCCAACAGTTAAGTTTAAACTGAGATTGTAAAGAAAATGGTCTGTGCAGAAGTCAAAGAGTCAGTGTCATACTGCTTTTGTCTTTCCTATGTTGATAAATTAGTCTCTGATATGCCATTAACCTTGTTTCATATTTTTTTTTTTCAAAAATTTATATTTACTCCCTGATGTCTGGTTCATCCTGCCTAACAAATACCAACTTCTAGTTTTTCCTGTATCAGTGTGTTCACCCTTTTGGTGTTTGTAAGGACAAGATACTGCTGTATTTTTCTATTTTTATTCAACACTAATAGTTATATTTACACTGTAGAAATGTGGTGTTTGTTAGGTCACCGTGAAGAATGTGTTTCTAAAGAAAGGTCAGCCTTTAGAATGTGTTTCTGGGTCTAGAGAGAGATTTTGAATGATGTCCGAGATTATGATCTGTGAAAATCATATCTGGGACGTGTTCTATTATGCCGTCTTTTCTGCTCGATTTGCTCATATATGAAAGGTGTTGTGGTAACAGTTGAAAAAAATGTCTGTGTTGTCTACAAGTACACTACTGTTCAAACGTTTGGGGTCAGTCGGAAGGTATTATGCTGATTTGGTGCACAAGAAACATTTCTTATTATTATCAGTGTTTGTACTGCTGGTTGTACTGCTTAATATTTTTGTGGAAACTGTGATACATTTTTAGGATTACTTGATGAATAGAAAGTTCAAAAGAACAGCATTTGTTTGAAATAAAATACTGTTACTTTTGATAAATTTAAATGTGTCCTTGCAAAATAAATGTATCAGTTTCTTTAATAAACAGCAAATTAGGGGTTTACTGAGACAAAAGCCGTAGTTAATGGTTTGTTAATAGTGAGAACTGGACCTTAAAATAAAGTCTGACCAAATTGTTTCATTGCCATTTTTCGATGCAGTAATACCATAAAACATTCACACCTCCCATTAAACTTATAAGATTTTTTTGTTTTATGATATACTTTTATCAATTTCCCAATTTGATCTAGGAGTATTTTTGAGTGTACAGTCCTGTATACTGTTGACTTAAGATGCGGTCCAAGTTTCCACTGTTCTTCGAAAGTTTGCAGGCAATACTTGTATTCAGTTTCCTCATGCTAATTCGCTGCGTTGACCAGCAGAAAGCTGATTTGTGTGAATGTGTCTTCTGTGTGAGCTGTGCTTCATACATAACTATACTTTTGACAATAGACAATAGGCCTTTTTTGCCTGTGAAATTTGCTTAAATATTACTTAAATGTGAGATTTAAGCAATATTACGCTACACTTGTGGCAAGAAACCATTCAGTAGTATACAAACCTCCATAAAAGCATAAGAAAAATGTTGGATTGTTTGTTTGCTTAATCTTCCTAACACGCTTATATGAAGATGCTTGCACACATATAGTACACACATATTTTTTCTTGCAGAGTAATGGGCTGCCAAGGCTGGTCAGTGGATTAGGGCAGCAGTTACTGAAGGTCTATGGCTCTGTGCTGGCTAATGTAAAGAAGCCCCATCAGACCAGCTTCAACCTGGCTAAGGATGGAGTCAGCATTGTCCTGCGGTCCTTTGGCGCAGTCAGGGAGAGAGCACTGCACAGTCTTTCTTATTACGGACTGGTGAGTGAGTCAGTCATCCTCAGGTTTGATTTAATTTGGCCCCTCACGTGCTTTGAACTGTCTGGAATCTAGTTCACGTGGACACTTCACATGTGCATAGACCCCCTTCAACACAAATAAACACACACACCACAACCTCATCACCCGCTCCGCTCCTGCTGTGATCACACACCCAGCTCTGCATATCAGGGGGATATTTCCATTATAGATTCTGTCTAGGCTGAGAGCAACATTGAATTGCTTCAATAAATTATGACCTTTCTTCACAACTGTGATAGAGCATCTTAGTTTTTCTCTATCGCTTTGGATTAATTCTCAAATGAGAGTTGTTGTTTTTTTCTCAAAACAAAGAGTTCTGAGCAATTAGTTTCTTGTTCACATCAGATTTGAAATTCTTGTTGATTTAAGCAAATTGCATGTGTTTTGGCAAATTGGCACATGTGTGCAAAAGAGTACTGTAAGTACAATCGTCTACAATTGCACAATAACTAAATGCACATGGCTTGGTGATCAAAACAGATAAGTTGATTCTCAGTGAAACTGTCAAACTAAATAAATACCTGAGATAGAATGGTTGTAATGTCTGATAAGGTGGTAGATAGCTTGCCATTAGGGTTTCAAAGGGGTGGAAAACTTTCCAGGATTTTTTTAGGAAACTTTCTAAACAATTTTTAGTAAATTTTCATAATTATTTGAAGTTTTGGAAATTTACCAGAAATGTTCCATCCTTTTGCAACCCTACTTGCCATTGTAATGAAATAGGAATCACAATTTTGCTCTATAAATACATTTATATTTGTGCAGTACATTTATCTGTAGAAATGTTACGTACATATAAACTGAAAATTTACAGTTGCTTGTCATGGAAGAGCAATTGGAAGATATGTAAGAATGTGTGGTGTAGGGATTCCACAATTCGCAATATAATATTGAACCATTCAGTACGACATCCATGGTATACGTGTTTATTGCATTTTTATTTTCAGTTTTGCATCTTTTGTAGCATCTCTTATATGGGCCCTGTGTTTTTACTCCACAACATCAGTCGAATGTTTGAAATAATTTCCTTTTGTGATCCAATGTGATTCTTTTCACAGAATGAGGCAGAAAATATATTCTTGTATTGTATAAAAAAGAAGAACAAATATGAAATGAAATTTCATATAACAAAATTAAATTTCCATATACAGTAACAAGAAATTAAATTAAATGAAATTAAATGAAATTTGCATATAACAAAACATTTATAACCTAAACATTTTGACCAGTGTGGCTCACATGATGACAAAAATTATTATTATTATTATTATTTATTTATTTATTCATAGGCCAAGTCACTAACACAATGGTTTTAAAGCACAAATTAAATTTAATGTTTTGGGTAAGTTACTACATTTTGCAGACATGCAATAGAGTTATGATGTGCCAGCAAACAGTTGTGAAAATTGAACTTACAGTTTAGAGAATGTTAAGACTGTTTCGAAAAATGTGCCAAAGCAATTGAGAAAAACTGTAATATTGGAAACCTCACTTAACAAAAAGGTTAATTTAAGCAGCTCATCTAGTTAGTCATTTTGCTTCACCAAGCAGAAAAGCATAGTTGTTTTGGTAACACTTTAGTATAGGGACCAATTCTCAGTGTTAACTAGCTGCTTATTAGCGTGCATATTATTAACATATTAGTTTATTAGTACTTATGAAGCACATATTCTGCATGACTATATTCTACTTCCCTAATCCTACCCAATACCTAAACTTAACAACTACCTTACTAACTATTAATAAGCAGCAAATTAGGAGTTTGAGGCAAAAGTCGTAGTTAATGGTCTGTTAATAGCGAGAATTGGACCTTAAAATAAAGTGTGACTGTTGTTTTAATACAACAGAGTTATGAGTCATTAACTTTACTGATTTGTTCAAAACATTGATTCATTAAGGAACAAAACAAGTGTCATCTGAGTGAGTCATTGAATCATTCAGTCAACTGATTAGTTCAAAAACACGGGATTCATCCAAGGAAAAACTCCATCTACTCGTTTAATATATATGTGTGTGTGTGTGTGTGTGTGTGTGTGTGTGTGTGTGTGTGTGTGTGTGTGTGTGTGTGCGCACGTTTTTGTGACAAATGAGGACATAAATTAGTATAATGACACAGGTATGACACAGGTATTACAAGGTGAAGGTGACTTTTCAGGGCATTGCCCCATGTCCCCACTTTTCAAAACGCTTATAAATCATACAGAGTGAGTTTTTTGGGGGGGAAAGTAGAAATGCACAGTCTCCTGTGAGGGCTAAGTTTAGGTGTAGGGCAATAGCACATACAGTTTGTACAGTATAAAAACCATTACGCCTATGGGATGTCCCCACTTTTCACAAAAACAAACGTGTGTGTGTGTGTGTATACAGTAGTCAACATTTGAAGTGGATCGAAAAAGTTCATCAAAGTTGTCCTAAGACAAGAACGGGTATTGTTTTGGTTTTAGGACAACTTTGATGAAATGTTTTGATCCACTTCAAATGTTGACTACTGTGTGTGTATATATATATATATATATATATATATATATATATATATATATATATATACACACACACATACTTTTGAAGTATATTACAAGGGCACGTTCAGTACAATTAAAAGGCTAAACATAAGTTGCGCAATGTTAACATTGTTTATTGAAACTATTTTATAAAAGCAATATCATTGCTTAAATGTATATTTTTTGAGCATTTTGGCAGCAATTTAGAAAGAAGTTTCCATTCAAAACTATATTTTTAAATTTTTGACATGATAAAGCCTTTGACAAGATAAAATCTCTCTGTAGAACAACAAGTAGCCTATATGTGAATCATGAAAAAAGAACTTGCCATGCAGGCCATCCATTTCAGGCAGTCTGCATTCTGACCTCACTTATAAGGATTCATCAGTATGAATTAGATTGATTTGTCGTTTAGTGAAGTAGTATTTCTTATTAATTGTAAATATAATTTGGATGGTTTACCCCGACACACAGACTCTGGTCTTCATCTTTTTAAAGAATAAATAAATAACCACAGCATGGCACAACCATATTTCTTACATTCCTTCCTGCAGTTTTATACCTTCCTAAGAAAAGCTAAATGATAACATGGAGATGTGCACAGCAGATAACTGTAACCTGTTAACCTCTGTCTGGCTCGACACCTCTGGTAGTTATCCTGACATGGTTATAGTGATGGAGCACAGTGGTCCTCAATCTGTGACTGTTGCTAGGCAGAGTGGTTGTATGACCCCATTGTGTCCTGTAAAAGTCCTCATTACCTCACTTCCACTGTAGACACTTCAGCAACCTGTCACAACACACATCAGTACTGCCCATGAAAGGCCACTTCTATGGTCTGCAGTTCCAATAGAAACAATTAGATGCAATTTAATTGAAAATCATGTTAATCCTGGTTGTATTGTTTATTGGCAAGTGGGTTAAGTTTCACTTTCTTTGAGAAACCAGGGCATCCATGGCACAGCACAAGCACGTGTGCAGACATGTTTCCTAGGCATTTGCGAAGCGTTGTGTGAAAAGGAGATGCCTACATGAGGATTTAATCAAAAACAGATGAGGTGGAGGTCATCTGTATTATAGATCTGAGTATTTTTGCAGTCGGATGAGGAGATTCTTTACATTAAAACAGTGCTCAGGAATGGTTAAAATTGAGTGGTTTATATGTAGATTATGTGCGTTTGTAATCATAATGAGATCCTATGATATTATGAGATTAGATGGTTTCTAATTTCTACTTCACCAAAGGTAAAAAGTAAAATTGTTCATCAGCCAAATTAGGCCCATTCACACCAGGAACAATAACTATAATGATAACTATAAAGATAACTAGCGTCCACACCAGCGGACAATATATCGTCTGTTTATTCTAAGCGGCACACTCAAATTATCGAGCATGTTATAAGATTGATTCTGATTGGGTGTCAATGTTCATCAGCTGAAAAAACAAACATTCTGAAAGTGATTTAACAATATCGTTTCTTTGTGCTTTTATCGTTATAGCTGTGGTGTGGATTCTGCTATTCTTTAATGTTGAGAATGATTTTTAGAACTATATCTTTATTGTTATCTTAATAGTTATCATCCTTGGTGTGAACAGGCCTTTAAGGGGACATACAGGAAGGCCATGTTTAGAAATATATTGGGAACCAGATCAACAAGTGGCCTTTTCAGGCTCCACTGGAGTGATTAGGAAAGGCACTGGGATATTGGATAACTGAAATTTTTGAACCGTTAAATCAGTAATTTTGGTAATTTTTTTAGCAAGAGGGTTAAACACAGAGCGTTTTATAGTTCACACATTCCAGACCCCCACAGAGCCTGGCAAAGTCTTTATTGCACTAGTGAAAGTCAATATAAGATTGTCATAGTGTGCCCTCAGTGGTATTTAATATTTTAAATACCACTGAGGACACACTGTGACAATCTCATTCTGACTTTCAGATTTACTGTACTTATTGACTTTAATATCACACTCTCTGTATGTGGACTGGTAAATAGATTATTAATAGATATTTTTTTTGTTAGTCATTTTTTATTTTCAGTTATCTGCAATTGCCACCATTCATTGTATGTGTCAGAGTAATTTATTTTTTTCTATGCACAGAGAGAGTCAGTGGCAAAAAATGTAGTTAATAACAATGCCAGACAACCACGCACATCCGAGACGTCAGCTGATATGGAAACAAAGTTTCAATCATGGCTAAGCAGTGTGTTCTTGGATGTTCCTTTGGTGGCTTGTCAAACGGGAAACCAGGGTGTAAGAGTGACGTCCTTGCATTGTCTAACTGTCCTTAGTCTAACTATAAATCTAGTTTATGTCTCATTTCTTAAAAATATATATATTTTTAAGTACATTTTTTGTAAGTCCATGACTTGTTTTAAAGACCCAATGCAATGCTTTGATGAATGCAGTTTTCTTTACTGTTTTGTTGACATATTTCAGTGAAAATCTCTAAAAATCTCTAAATTTGCATATTGGAATTAGAAGTCAACAAACAAGCCCACCAAATTAATATAAAATTCAGCTGATTGTTTTTGGCTTTATTTTTCTGGCTGTCGCAAAATAGCAGAAGTGATCCAGCTGTAATCACAGCAAGAATCTGTGCTATTGGCTTACAGAACTGTCATGGATCTACAGATGAGAGATCTGATATAGTAATTAGGAGACTATCATTACTTAAAAGTAACAGAAATGTATATACATACACATTCGAAAGTTTGGGGTCAGTAAGATTTTTCAAAAATATATATTTTTTTAAATAAATACTTTTATTCAGCAAGGATGCATTAAATTAATCAAAAGATAGTGAAGTGCAATGTGAAAAGATATTTTTTTTTATTTCAAGTAAATGCTGTTCCCCTTCAGTTGGTCACTCCGAGTCACATTGGTGACCGACGAATGGGATCTCGTTTCGAGAGACCAATCTACTTCGAGTGTAAACTAAACGAGCTAATGCACATTGGCATGCGATAATTGCATCCAGCTGCTGCTCGTCACAGCACGAGCATAAGTAGGCAGCAGGTGCAACGCATACTCAGCTTTTCGCTTCGGAGCCGAGCGGTTCTATCGTTCTGCTCTGCCTTTCATCTGAGAATGATTTCTGACGAGTCAACGAGCTCTGGGAAGAGACTTTTTTGACTGGTTTTGGTGTGACGGCACTGCAGCGGTGGTTCCCCTGTGCGCTTCAGCACTAAAAGAGCTAATTTCCCTAAAAGAGCATACACGGGTGCGTCTTTGTAAAGACGATGGTGCGTCTTTCTAAAGATGCCGTTTCACCCGTGCATTTCTGTATGCGGTCGTTTCCTGGTGCCGGATGACGGTCACGATCGCTGCATCATGTGTTTGGGCATTGAGCACGCTGCATTGAGCCTTCGTGGATGAGTCATGGCGTCACTGTAGCGGCATGGCCATCGCGGCGTTGAGGCTGAGACTCCGGTACATCAAAAATGGTGGAGTCCCCTTACCTATGCCCCGATCTAGTCGCTCTTCTGGTCTGCAGAAGAGAGCTACTTCGGTGAATAGTCAGGGTAGCCTGAGGGTTACAGTGGGGGCAAACCCACCGAGTGAATCTCCATGGCCCCCCCACTCCTCTAGCACGCCGCAAGCCGTGGAGCTTCCGGGTGAACGTGTCGGTTCCTCGTATGGGGGTCCGACCGTTTCATTCGGGGCGTCTCCAGATGACCAGATGTTGATCGTGGCATCGGAGGGTGAGCTGGGGTCTGGGGATGAGGCTGCGTTGCCCCCTTCGGGGAGTGTGGCGTTGTCTGAGCCTGACCCAGAATTAACAGCTATGCTTTCCTGCACTGCCAGGGCGATCAGGCTCGAGTGGAGAGAGCCACCGTGTCCTGAGCCATCGAGGTTAGATGATTGGTATCTCGGGGCGGCCCGGGCTTGTTCTCAGCCCCCCGCCTGGGGCTTACGGTGCCACTGGACAGGCTGCCTCCGCCCTCCACGGCATGGCACTCCTGCACGTATATTAGGCCAAGGCATTAAAAGAGTTGCACGAGGGTAGTTTTGACCCAGGGCTGATGCAGGAGCTGCGCGCAGCGACGGACCTCACCCTGAGAGGGACGACTGTCACTGCGCGCTCCCTCGGTCAGACGATGGCCACGTTGGTGGTCCAGGAACGCCACCTCTGGCTGAACCTGGCGGATATGCGGGAGACCGACAAATATCATTTTCTCGACTCCCCTATCTCCCAGGCCGGCCTTTTTGGCGATGCAGTCGAGAGCTTTGCCCAACAGTTCTCAGCTGCCCGGAAGCAGACGGAGGCAATTAAACATATCCTGCCCCTGTGGCCCGCTGCTGCCTTCACCCCGCCGCCGGCCGCGGCTGCTCGTCGCCGAGGGCACCCTCCCGCGGCTTCCTCCGCCCCTACTCAGCCTCAGCAGCAGCGTCCACCGAGGCCACAGCGGGGAGCTGGCCAAAGGGGTGCGGTGCTGCCCGTCCAGGCCCCCGCCAAATCAGGTGGCAAGCGGATCTGAGACAGGCAACCCAGAGGTGGAAGGGACAGCTCTTCAGGAGATGGTGACCGCACCACTGCTTCCCCCGGAGGAGGGCCGGGTGGAGAATCTTTTGTTTCCATTTCTTTTTGTTCCGCCCAAACCATTAAACAAAGAGCAGTTTCCACCATCTCTGGGTCCCAAGAGGGCGCGGATGATATTGTGCCACGCTATGCCTGACCAGTCTCATCCCCCTCTTCTATCGCCAACGGGCAGCAGGGCCCGGTTCAAGGAGGCTATGCCTTCCCCTCCGCCCCCTGCCCAACCGGGGAGCCAGGTAGGTGTTGCACCACACACCCAGACTCTGCTTCGGGACGCGATGCCTTCCGAGCCGGGTCCCTGTCCTCCGCCACGCTGCCCCACCGTGGGTATGTCTGTGGTCCCGCTTGTACGGTTTCTGGGGGCCTGGTTAGCACTTCCCAGTCCGTCTTGCTGGCTCATTTGGACTGTCAGACTCGGCTATGCAATTCAGTTCGCCCGGCGTCCCCCCAAGTTCAGGGGCGTCCAGTTCACCTCTGTGCTGACCAGTGATGCTCCTGTCTTACGGGCAGAAATCGCAGTCCTGCTGGCGAAGGACGCGATAGAGCCGGTCCCTCCAGCCGATATGAGCTCAGGGTTTTACAGCCCATACTTCATTGTACCCAAGAAAGGCAGTGGGTTACGACCAATCTTGGACCTGCGAGTTTTGAACAGGGCCCTTCACAAGCTGCCGTTCAAAATGTTGATGCAGAAACGTATTTTCAAATGCATCCGTCCCCAAGATTGGTTTGCAGGGATTAACCTGAAGGACGCGTACTTTCATGTCTCAATTCTCCCTCGGCACAGGCCGTTTCTCCGCATCACGTTCGAGGGCCAGGCATATCAGTACAAAGTCCTTCCCTTCGGGCTGTCCCTGTCACACCGCATCTTTACGAAGGTTGCGGAGGCAGCCCTTGTTCCCATGAGAGAACACGGCGTTCGCATTCTCAACTACCTGGACGACTGGCTCATTCTGGCTCAGTCGCGGGATCAGTTGTGCGAGCACAGGGACATGGTGCTCAGTCACCTCAGCCAGTTGGGACTTCGGGTCAACTGGGAAAAGAGCAAACTCTCTCCAGTACAGAGGATCTCTTTTCTTGGTATGGAGTTGGACTCGGTCAACCTGACAGCACGCCTCACAGAGGAACGTGTTAGGGCAATGCTGAACTGCTTGAATTTTTTCAAGCGCAGGACAGCGGCCCCACTGAAACAATATCAGAGGCTCCTGGAGCATATGGCATCTGCAGCCGCGGTAACGCCACTCGGACTGCTTCATATGAGGCCGCTTCAGCACTGGCTTCACGGCCGAGTCCCGAGATGGGCATGGCAACGCGGCACGCACCGAGTGACGATCACTCTGGCCTGTCAAAGTCAAAAAAGTCAAAGTCAAAGTCTGCTTTATTGTCAATTCTGCCACATGTACAGCACATACATACAGAGAATTGAAATTGCGTGACTCTCAGACCCATGGTGCATACAGTTAACAATAAAACACTAACAGTAGACGTAGAATGCAAATAAATACAGTTTAAAATATAAAAACAAACTATACAAATATACAAATAAGGACATTGTAGAAAAGAGTTTGATTAAGTGGCATAAGGCACATGGCAGATGAAATGCAAATCGGTTAAATAAACAAAACTAAACAAAACAAAACTGTGTAGATATGAGTGTAGTGCAAAAAGAGCTTAACAAAACGAAAACTGTGCAGATATAAAGAGTGTAGTGCAAAAATAGCTTATCAGGCTGTTTAAAGTGACAGAAGAGGTAGTTGAGTGGGGTCAGTTCAATACTGACTGAGGTAGTGGGCAGTCCAGTGGTGCACTAAGTGACTGGTGCGGGTCACAGTGTGTAAGTGGGGGGGGGGGGGGGGGGGGGGTCAGAGTTCAGTGGTGCGTGGGGCAAAAGTGGGGAGGGGGGGCAAGGTCGGGAGGGAGTTCAGCTTCCTGACAGCCTGATGAATGAAGCTGTCCTTCAGTCTACTGGTCCTGGCCTGGAGACTCCGCAGTCTCCTCCCTGATGGCAGCAGACTGAAGAAGCTGTGTGTCGGGTGGGTGGGATCACCCGCAATGCAGAGGGCTTTGCGGGTGAGACGGGTGTTGTAGATGTCCTGGAGGGAGGGGAGAGAGACACCAACGATCCTCTCAGCTGCTCTCACTATGAGTTGGAGTGTCTTGCGGCAGGACGCATTGCAGGCGCCATACCACACAGTGATGCAGCTCGTTAGAATGCTCTCGATGGTGCCTCTGTAGAAGGTGCACATGATGGGGGCCGGGGCTCTGGCTCTCCTCAGTTTGCGGAGGAAGTAGAGACGCTGTTGTGCTTTCTTGGCCAGTGCTGCAGTGTTGTCAGTCCAGGAGAGGTCCTCTGTGATGTGCACACCCAGGAACTTGGTGCTGCTCACTCTTTCCACGGTCGCACCGTTTATGGTCAGAGGAGCATGCTGAGTGTGCACTCTCCTGAAGTCAACAACAATCTCCTTCGTCTTCTCCACATTCAGAGAGAGATTGTTGTCACTGCACCACCCGGCCAGGCGGCTCACCTCGCACCTGTAGTTTGTCTCATCTCTGTTACTAATGAGACCCACCACAGTTGTGTCGTCCGCAAACTTAATGAAGAGGTTGGAGCTGTGTGACGGTGTGCAGTCATGGGTCAGCAGAGTGAAGAGGAGGGGGCTCAGCACACATCCTTGAGGGGCCCCTGTGTTAAGTGTGATGGTGCTGGATGTGTTACTGCCGACCCGTACTGCCTGAGGTCTCCCAGTCAGGAAGTCCAACAGCCAGTTGCACAGCGAGGTGTTGAGCCCCAGCTGGACCAGTTTGTGAATGAGCTGTTGAGGGATGATTGTGTTGAATGCTGAACTGAAGTCTATGAACAGCATTCTGACGTATGAGTCTTTTTTGTCCAGATGTGTGAGTGCTGAGTGGAGGGCAGTGGCGATGGCATCATCGGTCGAGCGGTTGGACCGATATGCAAACTGGAAGGGGTCCAGGGAGGGGGGGAGGGCAGACTTGATATGATGCATGACTAGCCGTTCAAAGCACTTCATGAGGATCGGAGTAAGTGCGACTGGACGGTAGTCATTGAAGCAGGATGGAGATGGCTTCTTCGGGACTGGAATAATGGTGGTAGCCTTGAAGCATGTGGGGACAACAGCCTGACTCAGCGAGATGTTGAAAATGTCTGTGAAGACATCAGTGAGTTCCGCTGCACAGTCTCTCAGTACACGACCAGGAATGTTGTCAGGACCCGGAGCTTTGCGTGCATTGATCCTGCTGAAGGATCTCCTCACGCTGTCCGGGGACAGCGTCATCACCTGGTCGCCGGGAGGAGGTGGGGTCTTCTCTGCAGTGGTGCTGTTTTGTGCCTCAAAGCGAGCGAAGAAGGCGTTCAGCTCGTTCAGCAGGGGGATGGTGCTGTCACAGGTGCGCGGTGGGGGCTTATAGTCCGTGATGGTCTGAATCCCCTGCCACAGGCTCCGAGTGTCCCCGCTGTCACTGAAGCGATGGGCTACCCTCCTGGAGTACTGTCTCTTAGCCTCTCTGATGCCGCGGGATAGATTGGCCCTAGCTGTCCTCAGGCCCACCTCATCCCCAGCTCTGAAGGCAGCGTTCCGAGCCTTCAGGAGTCTGTAGACCTCCCCTGTCATCCACGGCTTCTGGTTGGCCCGGACAGTGATGGTCTTTGTGACCGTTACATCCTCAATGCACTTGGTGATGTAGGCAGTGACAGTCTCTGAGTACTCTTGGAGGTCTGTGGTGTTATTATATGTGGCAGCCTGCTTAAACATATTCCAGTCAGTGGTGTCAAAACAGTCTTGAAGTGCCTCTGACGACCCATCCGGCCACACTTGTATCTGTTTGTGAACAGGTTTGGTGACTTTAACGACCGGTCTGTATGCAGGCATTAGCATGACAGTGATGTGGTCTGAGGTGCCAAGATGGGGGAGGGGAAGGGCCTTGTAAGCTCCTCTCTGGGTGGTGTAAACAAAGTCCAGAGTGTTGTTTCCTCGTGTTGGAAAGTCTACGTGCTGTTGTATTTTTGGGAACACACTCTTTAAGTCTGCGTGGTTGAAATCCCCAGCTGAGATGAGAAAAGCATCTGGGTGGGCTGTCTGCTGCTCACTGATGTGCTGATACAGTTTATTCAGTGCCTCACTCCTGATGTTGTTGTTGGAGCTGGGAGGGATGTATACAGTAACGAGCAGTATGGCTGTATATTCCCTCGGTAGATAGAATGGCCGGCACTTAATAATCATAAACTCCACCAGGGGCGAGCAGTGTTTGCAGACCACAACAGCGTCGCGGCACCACGCGTCATTAATGTAAACACAAAGCCCGCCGCCGCGGGTCTTACCTCCCTCGACGAGAGCTCTGTCCGCTCGATAGCATGTTAGCTGGTCGAGCTGAATGGCGCAGTCCGGAACGCTGTTGTTGAGCCATGTTTCCGTGAAAACAAAAACACAGCAGTCTCTTACAGTCCTCTGAGTTGAGCGTAGTAGTCGGATGTAGTCCAGTTTATTGTCTAAAGAGCGTACGTTAGCCAGTACGATGGTGGGGATAGCTGGCTTGTGTGGGTTAGCCGCTAGCCTAGCCCGGATACCTCCGCGCTTACCCCTCTTCTGCTTCCTCTCGCGCCGCTTGTGGCGCCTCCGCTCTGGGCGAGATGCAGCAGTGGGGGTCGGTGATGTTGTAGGCCTCCGGAGCAGACCGAGGTCCCGCAGCTCTTCGGCGTGCGCGAGGTTTAACTCTAAAAATGTGGTTCTGCCGACGTCGAGCAGAAACTCACGACTGTATGCGCGTTTAAAGACAGATAGACGCGACGAAGACGTACAAAAACACTTCGATTTGCAAGATAACAAACACGAAAACACCGTTCTGTCGGGAGAGAGAGAAGCCGCAGCGTGTGCACGCGCCGCCATCTTGGTAAGAATTTGGGCCGGTCGCCAAGCTTTCAGCCCGTGGTCAGTCCCTGCATTTCTACAGGCAGGAGTTCCCCTAGTACAGGTGTCCAGGCATGCTGTTGTGTTCACAGATGCCTCCACCTGGGGTGCCACGTACAAAGGGCATGCAGCTTCGGGGCTGTGGACGGGCCCCCATCTGCACTGGCACATCAATTGCCTCGAGTTGTTTACAGTACGTCTTGCGCTGGGCCACTTCAAAATGCTGCTACGAGGCAAGCATGTACTGGTCCATACGGACAACACTGCGGCTGTTGCGTACATCAACCACCAGGTTGGTCTACACTCCCGTCATATGTCGTAACTCGCCCGCCATCCCCTCCTATGGAGTCAGAAGCATCTGAGGTCGCTTCGTGCCATTTACATTCCGGGCTTGCTCAATCGTGCAGCCGACGAGCTTTCACGGCAGCATGCGCTTCCGGGAGAATGGAGACTTCATCCCCAGGCGGTCCAGCTAATATGGAGACACTTTGGAGGCGCACAGGTAGACCTGTTTGCCTCTCCAGACACGTCCCATTGCCAGCTGTTCTATTCCCTGACCAGGGGAACCCTTGGCACGGATGCACTGGCCCACAGCTGGCCACGGTTTCTACGAAAATATGCGTTCCCCCCAGTGAGCCTGCTTGCACAGACACTGTGCAAAGTCAGGGAGGAAGAGGAGCAGGTCCTGCTAGTTGCACCTTACTGGCCTAACCGGACCTGGTTCCCGGAACTGGTGCTCCTCGCTGGTGCATTCCTCTGAGTAAAGATCTGTTTTCTCAGAGATGGGGCACCTTCTGGCACCCACGTCCAGATCTGTGGAACCTCCACGTGTGGTCCCTAGACGGGACGTGGAGATCCTAGGTGATCTACCCGAGATAGATACTATCACTTCAGCAAGAGCACCCTCTATGAGGCATGCCTATACCTTGAAGTGGAACCTGTTCGTTGAATGGTGCTCTTCTCACCGGGAACACCCCCAGAGATGCCCGATCAGAGCTGTGCTTTCCTTCCTCCAGGAGAGGTTGGAGCGAAGGCTGTCTCCCTCCACCCTAAAAGTGTATGTTGCCGCAATTGCCGCACATCACGATCCTGTAGACGGTGAGTCTTTGGGGAAGCACGACCTGATCATCTGATTCCTGAGGGGCGCGAGGAGACTAAATCCTCCTCGCCCAAACCCTGTACCCTCTTGGGATCTCCCTCTGGTACTTACGGCATTGCAGAGGGCCCCCTTTGAGCCGTTGCAGTCTGTAGAGCTGAGAATTCTGTCAATAAAGACAGTGCTCTTAATTGCACTGGCTTCCATCAAGAGGGTAGAGGACCTGCATGCATTTTCGGTCAACGAATCGTGACTGGAATTTGGGCCGGTCGACTCTCATGTTATCCTGAGACCCCGGCCCAGAAATGTGCCCAAGGTTCCCACCACACCTTTCAGGGATCAAGTGGAAAACTGCAAGCGCTGCCCTCGGAGTAGGCAGACCCAGCCCTAGCTTTGCTCTGTCCCGTTCATGCTTTGCGCATATATGTGGACCGTACGCAGAGCTTTAGGACCTCAGAGCAGCTCTTCGTCTGTTACAGCCAGCAGAAGATAAAAGCTGTCTCCAAGCAGAGGTTGGCCCACTGGATAGTGGAGAGGTTGAGAACACACTCGACAAGGAGTGTTGCTTCCTCCTGGGCACTGGCGCAAGGTGCCTCGCTGACAGATATATGTAGAGCTGCGGGCTGGGCAATACCTAACATGTTTGCTAGGTTTTATAGCCTTCGTGTAGAGCCAGTGTCCTCTCGTGTACTCATCTCAAGTTGCCGGTAAGGCCAGAGGAACTGCTCGGTGTCTCGCTTGCTGCGCCAATCCCCTCTACGGACCGGATACTTGCGCTTATTCTGCTCTTCAGCTCAGTTCCCCATATGGCGAACCCTGTGGAGTTCCTCCATCACCCTCGGCAGCCGGACATGGCGGAGCGTTCGGTGCCAGGCCTAACACTCGTAAAGTGGCCTGTTGGTTAACCCCTGTGCTAGGCTAGGTGCCATATGTTGTGATCCCCACAGTGATCCCATGTGTGTATTCTTCCACGGTACGGTTCCCCTTTCGGTGAGCCCGTGTCTTTCCCTTGGCAAATTCTGCTCTGCCGTCCCTGCCGGTGTTGACTCCCTCCTAACTGGGCCAGAGCCACCTCAGAGACATTCCATATGTTGTACTGCCCTTAATGCCCAGTCCATATGTGTAATCTCCACATGATACCTCCCTGCGGGTAGGATGTGGATTCCGCAGCGTCTCTGGAAAGGGTACGCTTTCCCAGTGTTATCCAATAAGTCTTAACCTTTTGAGCGGTACGGTCCCACATATGGGATTCTTATTTCCGTGCCCCTGGGAGTACGGTCCCACATATGGGATTTAGAATGTTCGGTGACGTCATACAACTGCCAAATTCAAACTGTGGTTTCGCGCGTTTACTGGCGCTGAGCCAGAGAGAGACGTGTACTGCGACTGTAATGTTATCACAACTATGCAGTGTTCTTAACTGCATAATGCATATTTTAGGTTTCAGACATTTAAATACACATAAGTACTAGTAAAACAATACATTTAGAGCTTGTAAAATACACACAGATGTCTATGGAAGCAACAATAACAATCCATTCCAATTTAATTTGCCGATGTGTTTTATTCATATCAGATACACATAGTGTAAGTACCTATAAAGTTCACTCTATTCTTCACCCAGTTCACCGGCCACTTACTTGCATGTATTTCTGGAGAAATTGATGAATTCACGTGCTGTAAATCTGACTGACAGGACTCTCTGAACTGCGGAGCGAAACAAACATGGCGGCGCCCATCTCACGTTACAGATCACGATCAAGATCATTTATAAAGGTGTTTAAAGGACAAAACACACTCATTTACGCATATTTGTGAATCGGAATATCAGATTGTCCATGCCATGGTAAGCAAGTTTGTGAATATGTTAAATAAAAAAGGAAAAACGAAATAAAAGCGATCCATCTGTCATACAGTGTTATTGTGTCCGCGGTGTGTCACGTGACAAGCATGACGCGTCGCCATGGAAACAGTAAGGGCAAACGTTCTAAAATAACGGTCGCCTTAAAAAAACTCACTCTGGGGGGACCGCTAGAATATTTTAAACTCACCACTGAAAAGGTTAATGTATGGGTCTAGTGGAACAACAGTAATAGACTCTCTCCCCGTAAGCCCTGTCCTATCTTTTGCCCCAGTTCCTGCAGGGGGACCAGGTGGCTTATGAGGGGTGCTGGAAGGGGCAGCAGCCATTGCGCTTTGGTAGGGATCCCATTCGTCGGTCACCGACGTGACTCGGAGTGACTGACTGAAGGGGAACGTCTCGGTTATATATGTAACCCTTGTAACTGAAGAAGGGAACAGAGATGTCACGTCCCGTCGCCACGGCTGCTGTACCACCGCTGAGCAGCCGGGTCCCAGGCTCGGCTCCTCAGCAAAAACCTGAGTATGCACTGCACCTGCTGCCTACTTATGCTCGTGCTCTGACGAGCAGCAGCTGGATGCAATTATTGCTTGCCAATGTGTTTTGGCTCGTTTAGTTTAAACTTGAAGTAAATTGGTCTCTCGAAGCGAGATCCCATTTGTCGGTCACCAATGTGACGTCTCCGTTCCCTTCTTCAGGAAACGAGGGTTATATATATAACCGACATATTCTTTTGAATTTAAATTCTGAAAAATAAGTACAGTAAATAAATAAAATATAACATGGTTTCTTTAAAAATATTAAACAGCTTAACTGTTTTCAACTTATTCAGAAATAATAATAATAATCAGAAGTGTTTCTTGAGCACAAGAAAACATATTTCAACATTAAAATGATGAGTGATGGCTGCTGAAAAATTCAGCTTTGTAATCAGAAATAAATTGCATTTAAAAATATCAAATTAAAACTGTTATTTTAAATTGTAATAATATTTCACAGTATTAACTTTAATATTTACTGTATTTTTGATCAAATAAATGCTGCCTTGCTGGGCATAAAATATTTCTTTCAGAAAAAAAGAAATCATACCAACCTTTTAAATGGTAGTGCATAAGCTTGTATTTACATTATATTGTCCTCTTTCAGCTTTGTTCTAACATAATTAAGGGGTCAGATCTAGTTGACACAGGAAATCCTTCTACTACAAAAATAAAATCCAAACCAGAATGAGAATGTAGACTTAATTAAATGAATTTGATTATAGTCTCAAGCTTCTTTGAGCTTAATCAGAATTGATTTTATTTTTATCCTTATGGTGGTACTGAAGTATTAGTTTATGTACCGTGCTCTTATGCAGGTCAAACTGGAACTGAGCACATTGTTAAAATTAATTCAGTCTGAAATCACTCATTGCAATAAATTACCATTTTTTATTTTTATCATTCATATTCTTTGAATTATTGCACAATTTGAGTTAACACTTGGCCATGTGTCATTTCTACAAATAGCCTATAAAAACTCTAAAGTTACATGTGACATTTAGTAACAATCATTCAGATTTACAGGTTCATAAAGACCTGAACCTGTTCCAGATGGCAGAGCTTTATTTTCTCATTACATGCTGAATACCTATTCCCAGGTGCAGTGGATTCTTTAACCTAGTAGTCATCGAGATGTAATAAAAGATATTTTAGATCCCCGTCCTTCATTGCAGTGTGTATACCAGATGAGATCAGAGAAAATCTAATGAATCATTCAAAGTTCTCCATTTTTCTTCTTGCCATATTGGTCTTGAATTCCTTGAAAAACAGCAGGCGAGTCTCACTGGAAGATGTCCACGAGTAGGACAAACCCCACTGTTTGCTTCTAGGAAACATGGTCTGAAATTGTAATTAGCCACAGACCGCTAGCACAGACATCATATATGTGAATTGACAGAATTGGATACAGAGATGTTGATTATTACATCGCAGTACCCAGAAAGCAGCTGGAAGATGACGTCTGTGACACAACAAACTGCACAGAAGCAGTTTGACCAAAAACTAATGATTGCAGTTGCATAAATTCATGTTTATTAATGGCATTCGATTACCTTTACCTCAGTGATTCAGTTTTTTGCTTTTAAAAATTACTTTAGCGTGTTTTGGGCACGTTTGCACCTTTGTTACACATAGACTGTGCTACTAAGTCATGTCTCACAGGTGATCTTATCATTCTATGAATATCTGGGTTGTTTAGTCTAAGAGTTTCTTTGTTTTTGTTTTTGCTCTTTAGCTTATCTTTAGAAGTGAGAAGGAGAGATATGTTGATGCTTGTGTCTGCGTGTTTCTTAAGGATCTGCGTGAGTTTAACTGAGTGGAAAGTCTGGAGTGGAAGATCTGTGATAGCACCACAGTGGTAATGGTAAAGAGCCGAGGCCACACGTTTCTTCACGTTCTTAGAAGTAGATAAGGGGCTACGGAAAATTGCACAGAAACTTTCTTTGGCTTTTATTTTTCAATTTCGGTGCCAGAAATTTTCCCATTTAGGCGCTGTGCTGTAAATCTTTGCCTAGTTCACAATTTAGTTTTTTTGTTTAGTTGTGTGTTTTGTTTTTTTCTATCTTGTTTTGTTTTTGTTTTGTGGTTTATTTATGTGTTTTTGTTTTGTTTTGCTTTTGTGTTTTTTATTTTGTTTTTGTGTTTTGATTTTTGTTTGTTTTCCAATATATCTTTACACAAGTTGTGTTTTGAAGTAGGTGCTGTGCCATAAATCTTTGCCTAGTTTACAATTTAGTTTTTTGTTTGGTTTTGTTTCATTCTGTCTTGTTTTGTTTTGTGTTTTTTGTGGTTTATTGATGTATTTTTTGTTTTGCTTTTGTGCTTTTTTAGTTTTTGTTTTGATTTTTGTTTGTTTTCCAAAAAATCTTTACAGAAGTTATGTGTTTTGAAGTAGGCGCTGTGCCATAAATCTTTGCCTAGTTTATGATTTTGTTTTTTGTTTGGTTTTGTTTTGTTTTGTTTCATTCTGTCTTGTTTTGTTTTTGTTTTTTGTTTGGTTTTGTCTTGCTTTTGTTTTTTATGTTTTGTTTTTGTGTTTTGATTTTTGTTTTCCAATATGTCTTTACGCAACTTATGTGTTTTGAAGTAGGCGCTGTGCCGTAAATCTATGCTAGTTTATGCTTTTGTTTGGTTTTGTTTTGTTTCATTCTGTCTTTTATTTTTGTTTATGGTTCATTGATACATTTTTTTCTGTTTTGTTTTGCTTTTGTGTTGTTTTGTTTTTTGATTTTTTTTTTTTTTCCAATATTTCTTTACACAAGTTAGGTGTTTTGAAGTCTTAATGGGATAGTTCATCCAAAAATGAAAATTCTGTCATCACTTACCCTCATGTCGTCCCAAACATTTGCCTTTCTTTCTTCTGTCCACTCAATTAAAAGGAAATGGGGTTCATATCATTGCAGAAAACAAAAACTAACAAAACAAACAAAAAAAAAAAAGATTTTTTTTTTTTATTCAAAATATCATTTCAAAATATCTTCTCAAAATATCTGTGTTTACAGAAAACAGCAAGTCATACAAGTTTAGAATGACATGAGGGTGAATAAATGATGACATAATTTTCTTTTTTGGGTGAACTATCCTTTTAATGAAGTAGATCTTAAGCCTTCACTGTAGCTCAAAACTCAGTCACTTAGACCTTAGAGGCAATAGAGGTCAGGGAATGTGACAAAGAGCTGTAACTGGCAACAGATAGACCCGTCCCTCCCTAATTAACCCCTGGCCTGGGACTGTTTGAGATCCCATAAAATAGCTTGACAAAAGAAGGAGACTCCAATAGGTCTGGCACCAAAGTTACTCTGCCCTCTAGCAGCTGGATATCTGTCCACATTCAAGGAGATGTTGTGTGACTTGTGCCTTCCTGATGGCATTTTTGAGGACATTTGGGATTTTAGAGAAGAAAAAAAAAGGCGTTTGAAACGAGTGAAAGAGACAGGCCAACCACATTTAGCCCTAGCCATTGAAACAAAGCAAATATTCTGCAAGCCAAAGTGTTTATATGAGTGGGACTTCAATTTAACTCAGCTTCAAAGCGTTTAGTATATTCGAATACCTCATTCTGAAGTCTTTGTCTCTATTTTTGTCTGAACATCAAGAATACTAGATGTTTTTCATCTTCAGCTGGATAACTCCAGGACATTTGCTTGTTTTTAACGCTTATACATTCATGTGAATGTGTTTGCCTGCCAAATTCCATAATTTCTGCTACCTTTTAGAGCCTTCACATGTGGAAAACTAAAGAATGGCTTTGTTTTCTTTCATAACAGATTCCTAGGCAATCTTCCAAGCCAGAAGGAGGATCCCAAATGGCGGAAAACGATAGATCAAAAGAATGTGTGAGTTGCTCTCTGGTGCTGGAGACTAATGTAGGAGACCACATACACAGTCCCAGTGACAACTCTCAAAAGCAGCCTCTTAAGGTTACAGAGCTCAAGGAGATATCAGAGGAGACCCGTCAACTGAAGAAGAAGGTCTTGAAGCAGATTCTTATGCAGCAGAAAGTAGTTCTTGGTGGCAGCAACAAGAAAGCATACAACCACAGATCCCCGAGGAAGAGTCTGACAGATTACACCCAGATCTCCTCATCATCTTCTTATACTCGTACAGTGCAAAACAGCAGGAATGCCGTCCCTACTGCAGAATGAGAATGGAAGAATAGTGGGATACAGTTTTCATTATTTAACCTGCAGGTCTGTCATGTTCATTTAAAGCATAAGGCATAGCAGTCATGGGTGCTTGCAGTGGGGTACGTCATCACCTTTACCAATGCGAAACTCAACAGTCAGTGGCCTACGTTTAGTTATACATATGGTGTTTTTTTCCATTTCATGTCTATAATAAAGCAGTTATTTTACTGTGCATAAAAATCATTCAGGAGAACTGATATACACTATTGTTCAAAGGTTTGGGGAAGGTAAGGTTTCATTTTTTATTTATTTTTATTTTTAAAGATTAATGATAAATGTAACTTATTCCTGAAATGGCAAAGCTGAATTTTCAGCATTATAACTCCAGTCTTCAGTGTCACATGATCCTTCAGAAATCATTCTAATATGCTGATTTGCTGCTCAATAAACATTTCTTATCACTGCTTAATATTTTTGTGGAAACAGTGATGCATTATTTTCAGTATTCTTTGATGAATATATATAGTTCAAAAGAACAGCATTTATTTGAAATAAATAATTTTGTAACATTATAAATGTCTTTACTATCACTTTTCATCAATTTAATGCAAACTTTTCCCCAAACTTTTGGTTACTAGTGTGGTTAGGGGAAAAAATCCTGATTTAGAAATTGTGGTGTGACTTAAATAAAATAAAATGTGTGCTTGAGGAATCACGTAAAGTTAGTTATCTTGCATTATTTGTGACTAATTATATTTGTAACTATAATTGCAGAGATGGTGCAAATCTCATTAATGTCACAAGGGCTACTTTTCAATATTTCTTTTATTGTATCAACAGTCACAGCAATTGGTGATTATACATTATTTCCATGAGATGTCTCTTGAAAAAGTCCTAATTTTTTTTTTTTTTTTTTCACTTTAAAGATACCAGAATGACAGTTACAGCAAGTCATTACAGCAAAGGTTATTCAGTTATTTCAGATTATTTATGGAACTAATATTAACAATGAACTTAATTTGTCCAAACGCCTCTTTAGTCATATCACAAAGAGCTGATCAAAATGTTTACGTGCATACTTGTAATGCCTGATTGTGGTCAATGAATATATTAATAATGTTTAAAAATGTTTTGTTTAGATTGTTGATAAATAAATACACATGTACATAAACTGTCAGCCGTACACCATGTATTCATTGCATCTGTAATCTTTCATTAACCATAGTTAACATACATTGCCAACCTGATTTTGGTGTAAAATTGTATTCAATACAAATACAGCATATTCATTTACTGATTGTAACATTGCACTGTACAATAGCACTCAGGGGAAGTGTTCCTTTGATTTATTAGCTTTATAGTACAAGAATTATTAACCGGTGTGGTCTAGAAACCAATACATGTTCTCCATAAAGCACTTGAACAGCCTCAGAAAAGAAGCTGAGAAAAAAACACATTCCGTGCTGCTATCTGAATGCACACAGATGCAGTCATCAAAGAGTCCATTGTAATTGAACTGCAAGACGGCCTTGAGCTGATAACAGCTCCTTGAATGATAATACCTGATACTGCTTGAGACTTTAGTATTTGATAAATGTAGCATAAGACAATGTTGTCTTGCGTCAGCTTATATTTTTAGACCACAGCACTCAGCATTGACTCATGAAAGATTCCCATGGCCATCATCACCACAGTGTTTATCTTCTTCCAACATTCATGATTATCTGCGGAAGCACTGACATCTTTCCTGTTTATAAGTAATAGCTCAAAATGTGCTGAAAATTTACTCACCCTCAGGCCAGTCAAGATGTAGATGAGTTTGTGTCTTAATCTGAATAGATTTGGAGAAATTTAGCATTACATCATTTGCTCACCAGTGGATCCTCTGCCGTGAATGGGTGCCGTCAGAATGCGATTTCAAACAGCTGATAACACCACAATAATCAACATGACTTCAGATACCAATTTGCATCTTGTGAAGCGAAAAGGTTTGTGTTTATAATAAAAAAAATAAAAATAAAAAAAACACATCAAGACATTTTAATGTCAAACCATTGCTTCTGGCTAAAATACGAGTTCTCTATCCATAATATTGTTTACTCCAGTTTAAAAGTCACCTCATCTGATTCAAGAGAAATATACACAGATCAATTACAGTTTAGAAGCAAAAACAGTTGTTTATGTGGATTACTTGTGAATTATTATAATGTTCTTATCCGCTGTTTCGACTCTCATATTGACGGCACCCATTCATTGCAGAGGATCCATTGTGAGCAAATGATGAAATACTAAATTTCTTCAAATCTGTTCAAATGAAGAAACAAACCCATCTCCATATTGGAAGGCCTGAGGGTCAGCAAATTTCCATTTTTGGCTGAACTATTCCTTTTAAAGTAAGCAAAGGAGGTTAAATGACATATTTATCCTCAAAAAATGGAATATTCACTCCACTTATGATTGATATAATCTGCTGCCAAATAGCATCTTAAGCATGTTCTCAGTGGAAGCCATCACCTTAGCAGACATACTAGGGCAATCTCTTAGTTGCCCACGTGGAAGATCCAGCTGTAGTCACATGAGAGATCCCAGACTCTCATGCAAGCCACAGCAACGCCTCGTCCCTCTCAGTGGATCTAAAATAGGTCATATCAGACCACATAGCCTTTATTTCCAGAGCTCCCATCAGCTTCACAGCGAATCTGTTCGCCTGCGGGCAAACACTGCAGACATGCTCTTCACAATGCCCTTGATGCCTGCTAACTTTTTCACAGACACCCTGGACTCCCTGATGCGATCCACCAGCCCATGGAAAACCATGAGGACACTGTGGTAGTTCTCAGCAGCTGAGACCTCATAAAACTGACAGTCTGCAGACAGTGCAAGCAGCCTGCCCTCTTCGCTGAGGACCGTACGGCGATGGTCCAGGTCCCTCTTGTTTCCCACAATAACTATGGGCATCTTCTCAAAGCCCAGAGTGTCCTTGTTGGTTTTGATTATTTGAATGAGTCTGGAGACCGCATTGAAACTGGCTCGGTCACAGATGCTGTAGACCAGCACAAAACCATCTGCCCACTGGACTCTCTTCTCACACATCAAGGACTCGGAGGACAGGTCCTGCTGAGAAGACAACCACTGGGTATTTATACAACATTTCAGATGGTGTATTTAATATTTGCTATTCACTAAATATGAAAAAAAAAAAAAAACAGCATAAAAAACTGCATAATCTGGTTTAAGATGGTCTTATAGCCTGTACAAGCTGATATACCAAGCCTGACAAGTTACACAAAGTGTCCAAAAAACCCTTATAAATCTAGCCAACAGATCACCCTGACCAGGCTAGGAGACCAGCTAAGACCACAACATCATTTAAAGCAGGTTTATGCAGTTTTTTTTCCACCAGGGATATCCAAAAATTATTAAGGGAAAAAAAAATGGTTAAATAGTTGACAAAAAGTCAATTTACATCATTTGCTCACCAGCGGATCCTCTGCAGTGAATGGGTGCCATCAGAATGAGATTTCAAAATACATCAAGGCATTTTAATGTGAAACCATTGCTTCAGACTGAAATACGAGTCCTCTATCCATAATATTGTTTACTCCAGTGTAAAAGATCAAGATCAAGTACAGTGTAGAAGCAAAAACAGTTGTTTATGTGGATCACTTGTGAATTATTATGATGTCCTTATCAGCTGTTTGGACTCTCATTTTGACGGCACCCATTCACTGCAGAGGATCCATTGGTGAGCAAATGGTGTAGATCTTCACCACATCATCTTAAGCAGGTTTATGCATTTTTTTTTTCCCACCATATCCGAAAATAATTGGGGGAAAACGGCTAAAAAGTTAACAAAAACATAAATAAATAATATTTTTTTCAACTGGTTCTGAAACAATGAATCACCTGTGAATATGGTGCATCCCATATATTCATAGTTTGCTCTCGTCCATCCACAACAACATTGTGAGTGTATAGGGACTCTGTAGAGAAACCACCGTATCAGTTATAATGAAATGTAAAAATATTAAGGAAAACTTATAAAATAAGTCAGTGAAAAGACAACATACCAATATCCCCATATTCCCCGATGAATCTACGAGTCAGGAATCGGACAATAAGTGCTGCAAAACACAAGTCACAGGAGCATTTGCTTATACGGCACGATGTTCATAAAGCTACAAAAGATGACTGAAGAAGAAAGAAATTAATTTTACGGATGTTTATCATAGTATACCTTCTAAAAAAATAAACTTACCAGATTTTCCAACATTGTCTGTGCCGAGTACCACGACGTTTGCATCCATTCTCTGTCCGTTTAGTCTAGTCATGTCCTTTACAAAGATGCTGCAAGAGCTCTGGAGCGTCTCCGCCGCAGTCAACAAAGTTAAACTGAGGAGAAGGCGGAGCCCCCGAGACGCTGATGTGCCCGACGGTGAGTTTCGTGAAGAGCAGATAACTCAAAACAGTCACAACATATTTTGCATGACCGTTGGTTGAAAGCCATAAAAGAGCTGTATGTCAGTGACCGGCATTTAACTGCCATACTTTCTTTAAAGGGGACTGTGAATACTGTATTTGTAGTCATTGTTTACATGGACTGTATTGAATCTATTATTGAATTGAGGGTTAGAGAATAATTGCTATTTTCTATATGAACTATATACAGTATATTTTGAAGTAAAAAGTAGTCGCACACATGTTTTTTTTTAGCTAACTGTTTCAAATTCCTGCTGGAAAAAAAAAAAAAAAAATAGAAACCATCACAGAAATTCTATTGGTTTCCTCTACAAATACCATTATAAACATTACAAAGCATCAACTATTAACCATTAAACCATTAACAAATGGTTCCCTGTAGTGTGTTTTGGGACATATTTCATTAGGATTTAATGGTTTTAACAAGCCACCACTAAAAGGTGACAGATTACAGTAGAGTAGAGAGACAAACAGGGATGATTAGTTTCCATTAAATCCAATATAATTCCCATTATAAACAGTAAAACCATTACATATTTTGTAAGGGTTTATATGTGACCCTGGACCAAAAAAACAGTCATGAGTGTCAATTTTTCGAAATTGAGATTTATACATCATCTGGTTTGTTAGGATAGGAAAATATTTGATCGAGATACAACTATTTGAAAATCTGGAATCTGAGGGTGCAAAAAAAAAAAAAAAAAAAAAAAATCAAAATATTGAGAATATCGCCTTTAAAGTTGTCCAAATGAAGTTCTTAGCAATGTGTATTACTAATCAAAAATTAAGTTTTGATATATTTACGTTAGGAAATTTACAAAATATCTTCATGGAACATGATCTTTACTTAATATCCTAATGATTTTTGACATAAAAGAAAAATCGATGATTTTGACCCATACAATGTATTTTTGGCTACTGCTACAAATATACCCGTGCGACTTAAGACTAGTTTTGTGGTCCAGGGTCACATATTGTTTTGTTTTGTTTTGTTTTTTTTCAGCAGGGATGTTTGTTTCAAACCATCTTGTTCAGTTATAAATTATAATAATGTTTGTGTATTCTAAAAGTTAAAATTGAAATAGCATCATTTGTAGCTATAGTAGCCTACAGTAGCTAGTATAGTGAATAAAAAGTAAATACAATAAAACCTCACTTCTATGTATCATGCTACTGTGCTGTATATTTAATGAATTTCTATTTTCCTGGAAAATAATGATTGAAATGTTCATTAGCTTTGGCTACAATATATATACTTTTGGAAACAGTTGTGCTGCTTAATATTTTTTGAGACCAGTGATACTTTTTTTCAGGATTCTTTGATAAATAAAAAGTTAAAAAGAACAGAGTTTATTCAAAATAGAAATGTTGTGTTACTATACACGATTATTCAAAAGTTTGGAGTCAGTAAAATTTTTTCTTTCTTTCTTTCTTTTTTTTTTTTAAAGAAATTAATACTTTTAGTCAGCAAGGATGTGATAAATGGATAAAAAGTGATAGTAAAGACTTATATTAAAAAGATTTCTATTTTGAATAAATGCTGTTCTTTTTAACTTTTTATTCATCAAATAATAATAATAAAAAAAAAGTATCACAGGTTCCACAGCACAACAGTTTCAACACTGATATTAAATCAGCATATTAGAATGATTTCTGAAGGATCATGTGACACTGAAGACTGGACTAATGGCTAATGAAAATTCAGCGCTGCCTCACAGAAATAAATTCTGTTTTAAAGTATATTAAAATAGGAAACTAATATTAGAAATTGCAATACTATTTCACAATATTGCTGTTTTTTCTGTATTTTTTATTTAATAAATACAGCCTTGATTAGCATAAGAGACTCTATTAAAAACATTAAAAATCTCACTGATCCAAAACCTTACAGATGAACGATAAAAATATTGATTAGTGACAACACTGATCAACTTATTTTTCCTGTGGTAAAAGCCAGGAAATGTAAAAATGAAATGCACTATCAAATGTATTGTCCATATCTGGCCACTAGGGTGCAGTATAATCACAATAATTAGACATCTGTCTATAACAGAAGTGGCATAGGACAAAAAAGTTTTGTCTGTAGTATTTAGATTAAGTTAGTTAAAACAGCTTCATCAGTATGCATACAGTGTATATACAAGCATATGTTGCTTTATTGAATAATAGCCCTTTATGCTAAGCATTCACATACTGCTGAAGGTGCCCACAGTGTTTCAGTTCTGGTTTGTGTGTGGCCATATCATGCAGTGTCCTCATTAAATATATGGGTGGCCTGGAGGAAGCAGCTCTTTATGATTTATGTACTGGTCCAAAGAATGTGGTACCATTATCCTGACTGCGGCAGTGAGAACAGGCTATTGTTTGGGTGGCTGGGATCCTCAGTAATTCCTCAAGAAGCAGTTGAAGACACACTTTTTCCACAAGCACTTCATCACCCCACACCCTCAAACCAATGAACGAAAATGTATTTTTCTTCTCTGAATTTCTCCACTTCTCTAGCTTGCTCTCTAATCTAGTTGTTCAATAAACCAGGTGTTGTCAATTACGATTATTATTGGTTCTCTGACAAATTGCTCTTTTCTTTGCTTTGGTATATAAATACAACTGTAAATTATTTCTGAACTTCTGCTTGTACCATACCTTCAGATGATCGTCTGCACGTCTCTGCCGCCCTGAGTTGTTCTGCTCCCATGCCAGGCGGTAATACTACCTGATGGGATGCTTTAAATAGCGCCTGTGTAGAAAGGGGGTCCTCATAAACTTCTCCTGCTCCTGTTGCGACCCTGCTGTCCCACTGTGACTGAGCTGCTGGTATGTGTGATTCATTTCATCTGTGACTGAAGGTGTGAAGTTGCTCACTCTTTTTTTCACTAATGGAATTGGAGTCATGTAAAGCCACACATCAGTTTAGTTATGTGTGTATCAGGCTTAAAAATAATTGTCTGTTAAGGGGCACTATTTGCTCCCTGGGATTGATTTCTGGGGGATTTTTCTTAACCTTTGTAAGAGCAATTTATAGAATTAACTTACTAATTGTATTTCTGTTGTTCAAGTATTTATTTAATTAATTTAATCATTCTGAATACTATGCTGTTACCAGTAAAATTTTATCAGCATAAACAAAAGTCATCTTTACTTCAAAGGCGGCACAGAAGCTGCATCTGACATAGCATGTTTATTCACACACTTAAAGGAACAGTTCACCCAAAAATGAAAATTTGCTGAAAATTTACTCACCCTTAGGCCTTCCGAGATGAGATGAGTTTGTTTCTTTATTGTAACAGATTTGGAAAAATATAGCATTACATCATTTGCTCACTAATGGATCCTGTGCAGTGAATGGGTGCCGTCAGAATGAGAGTCTAAACAGCTGATAAAAACATTACAGTAATCTACAAGTCATTGTAAGTCAATCAATTAATGTCTTGTAAACCAAAAATCTGCCTGTCGTAAGAAACAAATTCATCATTAAGACATTTTTAACTTCAAACTATAGCTTCCAGCTAAAATTTGTGTCCTTTATCCATAATATTTCTTTCTCCGCTGTTTGGACTCTCATTCTGACGGCACCCATTCACTGCAGAGGATCCATTGGTGAGCAAGTGATGTAATGCTAATTTTCTTCAAATCTTCATGAATAAACAAACACATCTACATCTTAGGTGTTAATTTAAATTTTAAGCTAATTTTAATTTTTTTGGTGAATTATTAATTTGCTCAAAGGAGGTGTACAACAGTTTTACAATGTTATGAGATTACAGTTTATAAAGTAGGCATATATAAATTATGAAATAAAAATAGAAATCATTACAGGGTAGGGCTGCAACATTAAGACAAAAAAAAATCATTGTTGGTTATTGCTCTTGACATCATAATAATGATTATTAATGCAGATTAACAGAATACATAAAATACTGCGATTAAAGTGAAAATCCATGAACAGTCAATGACTTCAGTGCTCACAAAAACTCTTATTATATTTAAAGAAGCTGTCTATACTGTGCAATGAACCTCTTACATAGATTGCATCTGCATGTACAGTAGATATGTAGATAGATACATACACATACATACTGTACGTACAGTATAGATTACACACAAACCTTACACACAAAAGTACCTTAGAGAAGTAATATGTACCCTTAAGGTACTCCTATGAACTACTATCATTAGAAATAAATAAGGTACAAAGCTGTCTATTTAAGGTTACTGCCCCAGTGACAAGCTGTTGTTACTTTTGTACAAAAAAAAGAGAAAACAACTTCTATGTTGAGATCTCAAAAAGGGTTAACTCATGTTAACTCTGCATTGTATTGTTTTAAAATATCAATCTGTCAGTCTAGCCTCTCTGCTTTAAAAAGGTCATGTCACATCATGTGTTTCATCCTTTTAAAACCCTGGTATATGCTCGAATCTGAGTAATTAAGCCTGGAATCAGTCAAAACATTATATGGTTTGTTAATTATTTATCACAGCTAATTAGCAGTATATTATTCATCTAATGTCATTTAATTATTTACACTTTTCTTGGATGTTTAAGGCTACTTGTGTGTTAGCAAATTTATCATTTAAATAGAACTAAAAATGCAATTGCAATAAATTATCTTTTGTACTGCATATAAACAGTTTAAATATTTAATTTTTATTAATTTACTTTTTAATCTAAAAGAGTTATGTTATCTGAAAATTTTCTTCTCTCTTACCCACCTAGAGCCTAGTGCCAAAGCTACGGTTATTATTTCCATACTGCCCTCATAAAAAGCCCTATCAAACTAATTTGAGGCCACTCTGTTGAAATGAAAAACTGTTAAGGGTTTCAGTGCCATAATAACTGCTCTCCTGAGCACATTCAGATCATATTTCTATGAATTGCTTATGAATGATCCATGCACAGCTTAGTCTCACCTGAATTGTTGAATGTTTCCATTTTTAGCCATCTATATTTTTAAAAAATCTGGAAAAGTCAAAGCAATGACAAGAACTGGACCAAATGAACACAGTATAATGTGATCTAGCTCATTACATGCTTGACAGACAGTAAAATGTGGTATTCTGTTCTGCGATCTCATTGCAGGGTTAGAAGAACACAGTGTGCGAGGTCATTACGATTCTCTTAGGAAAATGTTTTAATGCCTTGTGAAATGAAGTATATATATTATATGCTGGTAGCACCAAAGGGAATGTAGATAATATTGTACGCACCCTGGGGCCACTTCTTCAATTTCTGAGCTGTCAGAGGTTATATTTGCTCTAATTGCCACACACATTTGTGAAATACTGCAAGAGTGTCTTAGAAACATCATATATCCTGCACAGGTGACTGACATTTACTCCCATATATGCTGAGCTTTAGCATTTCATTTTGTTTTATTTTATTTTTTTATTATTGTTTTGTTTTGTTTTTTTATTTTATTTTATTTTATTTTATTTTATTTTATTTTATTTTATATTTTATATTTTATATTTTATTTTATTTTATTTTTATTATTATTATGAATATATATGTTTGTATATATTTTTTATATTTTTAATATATTTAATATATTTAATGTTATTATTATATTTATTTTATTTTTTATTTTTAAATGTATTTTATTTTATATTGGTTTATTTTGTATTTTATTCTATTTTATTTTATTTTTGCTTCACTAACTTAAAATATATAGGCATACATACAACAACTTAGGTTAAGGCTGAAATAAACACTTGAATATAATATAGTGTGATTATTTTTATTAGAATGTTAGTTATTAATAAGTTATTTAGTTATGTGATGTATGTAGTTATACATATAGGTTGAGCTTTAGTGTTTTAAATTTATTATTATTTTTGTTTTATTTTTTATATTATTATTATTATTATTATTATTATTATTATTATTATTATTATTATTATATATTTACTATTATTATTTTATATTTATTTTATTTTTATTTTTTCTTGTTAATATTATAATTATATATTTGTATATATTTATTTGTAATATATTTTAAATATTTAATATTATTCTTATATTTATTTTTATTTTTTATTTTTATTTATTTTTATTTATTTTATGTTATTTTATTTTGTATTTTATTCTATTTTATTTTATTTTTGCTTCACTAACTTTGCTAAAAATATATAGACATACATACAACAACTTAGGTTAAGCCTGAAATAAACACTTAAATATAATATAGTGTGATTATTTTTATTAGAATGTTAGTTATTAATACGTTATTTAGTTATGTGATGTATGTATTTATACATGCATAGTGAGCTTTTAGTTTTTAAAATTATTATTATTATTATTATTATATATTTGTATATGTTTATTTTTATATATATTTAATATTATTATGTTTCTATTTATTTTATTTTATTTTACTTTATTTTATTTTATTTATTTTATTTATTTATTTATTTTTTTTTTTTGGAGAATATTGGATGTAATAAATGTTGATTTAAAACAAGTGGGCATTAAAATGATAGGAGACACCAGACAATTGATTTGCAGTTGGTGGGTTTTGCATGAACTTTGATATCTGGTTACAAACCCAACTTCTAAACCTCCACTTATTGCAGCCATTTATTCATGCAAAGCCAGTTCCAGTAAAGCAGCTGAGTCCGTGTGTGTGCTTATGCAAATGAATCTCCTTATGGACTAATCTAAACCCCCTTCCATTTTTGATAATTCCACTCTTTCCTGATTCAAGTGTATAGCATATTGGCTGAGTAAAGGTGTGAGATTAGACCGTTCAAGTCTGAAATTTATATTGGATTTGTAATTCTTCATAAAGATAAACTGTCCAAAGCAAAGAGCGACTTTGATGACTTACAGCTTCTTGTATACATTAAACATTATTCCATTCAATTTATTTAAAATGACAACGTTGGAGAGAATCAGTTTTGCAAATTAATTGATTATTTCACATTTTGAATTTATATAGTGTGCCTGATGTTTAAACAAAATAATTGATTATAGTCAAAGTACATGCTTTATTGCATATTAGGCTAATCAAGCAGGTCAAAGCTGCTGCATGGTTATTACATGTTTATTAGAAGCAGTGGCACACACAGATCTTGCTATCAACCCATTAGCACATTTGATTTGATTTAATTTGATTGCATTTGATTTCAGTAATACCCATCATGCTGAGGCAGAGGTCTTTAGTGCTGTACGATGAGCATTTCTTTCTCTGCAGCCCAGATGTGCTGTTGACTCCCGCAGGAGAATGATGGAAGAGAGAGCTTGAGACAATTTGATTCCCTTTTTGCATATTCATGGATGGGTTTCAGACACTTCAATTATTTAGCTGGATTGATTTTCTTAAGGAATCGTCCAATGAACTGCCCACCTTGATCTGTGAGTGATGGGATTTAATGCATTTCAGAAGCGGATGGGATAATCTTCAAAGGAATGTGTTTGGCCCTTTTTGAACACAGGCCACCCGTATCTTTTTCAAAAATTTCTGCTGTTTTATTACAGGCGGTTTATGGTCGTCATGCATGGAGATATTGTGAAAATAAAATGACCTTTTTTGATATTGTAATGTGACCTCTCAAGCTTAATTCTACAATTAAAAAAGTGCATCATGTGCTAACATCTAAATTAATTGATTTTACTGAAGTCAAAAATATATTTTTAAGATCACTGAAGAAAACTAAATACATTAGGTTATACCAACATTTTATTTTATTTTTTATTTTTTTTTGGTCATTTAAATATTAGATTAGTTAGAAATACAGTAGAACCTTAAAGTAAAATTTGTAGCACAGACCCACCCCAAAATCTCAACTGGTTAAGCCACTGTTGCTGTGTAATTTACAGCATTTAATAGCTACTGAATTACAACTGTATGACTACTGAACACTCTCTCTCTCAAAAAAAAAATAAAAATAAAATAAATAATAATAATAATAATAATAATAATAATAATAATAAAAAATAAATATATATATATATATATATATATATATATATATATATATATATATATATATATATATTTATTTATATACATATATACACACACACACACACACACAATTTTTATTAAAAATAAATAAATAATACATACAATAATAAGAAATTATATTAAAAAGAAACAAATTAAAACTAAATACAGAAAATAATTAGTAAAGGACAAGAAACACAAATTTATTTAGGACATGAAAATCAGTTGTATTTGTTTTTACTCATTTATTTCTTTATTTATTTTTCTATTATTATATTTATTTAGTTATTTTTACTGTTCATGCTGCCTTAAAAAGTTAGTCAACCTGAAATGTAAAGTTGTATTATGCCACAACACTGATATCTGAGTTATCTCAGCAATTTAATTAGTTGTTCTAACACTAAGTTTTAAATTATTATAGCTATTTGCAAAAATATTTTTTTTAAAGAGGTGCTTGAACTTTTTAATACAAAAGCCCAAAAACTTGACTGAGGGTTGTGGGCTAAAAGTAAATGTTGCATTATATCCAACTATATTATATTAAAATGTATTACATCATTTAAAAATTTGGTAACACTTTATTTTAAGGCCTAATTCTATTAACTAGTTGCTTATTAGCATGAATATTACTACCATATTGGCTGTTTATTAGTACTTATTAGGCACATATTAATGCCTTATTCTGCATAACCATACTTTAGATTCCTTAACCCGACTCATTACCTAAACTTAACAACTTATAACTATTTTAACTTAACTATTAATACACAGCAAATTAGGAGTTAATTGAGGAAAAAATAGTTAATAGAGAATGTGTTCTTATATATATATATATATATATATATATATATATATATATATATATATATAACATTTTCTTAATTAAGTTATTTTTAAAGTCAGATTCATTGACAATTCACTTAACTACAGTAAAATGTTAAAAGGAAAATATAAATAAGAAATGAAGATGTGATTCAATGGCTTTTTTTTTTTTTTTTTTTTTTTTCAGTGGCTCCTCATTTCCCCATTAAAGTTTATGCACCTTTTAGGAATAGATGAGGAACAAAGTTGTTATGACTGAATCTGTCAAAGCCGATCCCTTCTTTGCCCTATGTTGCCTGTTTTGAGATGTTAACCACTGTTATCAGCTTTCATTAGACATCATTAGACATCTGCAGAGGAACCGTTACAGTAGGAAAAGATGAGACAATTGCTTTTTCACATCTACCTCAGGAAGGAAACGCTTGAGCTACTTTGCTGTTGAGCCACAAGCTGTGCAGCGAGGAGGCAGAATCGCACAGCCCAGCCTTTCACAAACAGCTGCTTCTAGTGCCACTAGATGTATTTTGGTGGGAAGGGGGTGGAAGCTGCATTTCTCAATGTGCCAGAACGTGTTATAAGTTCAGCGTTAATGCATGTGTCTTACTTTCCATTACCCGTCCCTTTATCATCATGTGTGTGTATCAATGAGAAACTGCTGCTGAATTTAAACGAGACATCTTGTTGCTTGTTGCTTATGTTTGTTAGTACGTCATGAAGACATTTTCTGAAAGGGTAATTTGTGTATTTCTTCCCTTAATAGGAAAAATTATTTATTTATTTTTTTCCCATACGACTGAATCATAAGAGGAATAATAGTAACACTTTACAATAAGGATCAATTCGTTAACATCAGTTAATGCATTAGGTATTAGGATCTAACAATGTACAACAATTTACAGGTATGATAATATTATAATGTTATGTAAATATACTATGGACCATTTTCATAGATGATGCATTTTCATTCATTTTTTTCTCTCTTTCTCTTGAAATATTTTTCCTCTTTTGGAAAGTCATGGAAACACATTTGTTATTGGGGCAAATGGGAACGCAAAAACTATATTTGTTGTAGTTTTTGTTCACCACTATATAATTTTACCCATTGTAAATAATGTCCACTTTTGAGAACCCCAGAAACCGTGTTGCCAAATCTGTTATTTTCCGCAGAATACTACTTTTATACTTTTGCTGCGGGTTGTTTTTTTTCAGCCTGCGAGTTGAAGCGAAACCCCATAATCGCAACTGGGCTAGTTTTGGCTGTGACTAGGCTAATTTTGAGTACCAATTGGACTTGTTTTATTACGCAGACCTGAAATATGAAATATGTTAGCTGAATTTGACTCTAGATTTTTGGTGCATGCTTGAGGGAAAAGCAACAAATGAGTAATTCATGGCATAAATATGGTAAGTGCTTTCAAATGCTCCCTAAACGCTCACCAAAGCTACTACAATACCCCCCTGCTCCTTCCTTTTATACTCAGCTGGATGTGTTATGCATGCATGATTGATTCTGTAAAACACTGCCATTACTTCATTAATAAACACTGTAAAATGGATAATGCAGCTGTCACGTATGATAAGGCCAAGCTTTAAAAAAGTTCTCGTACTGGAGGAAAATCTGTTTCAGATTGTTGAAATAGCGATCTTTACCTAGGCAATCCGTTTTTGAGACTTTTTTCCTTTTAACCTGCCAGTAAAATATGTGACAGTCTAAACAGGAATTGGTTAAGCGATTTCAAGTTTATCTTTCTCAGCTCACATGAATGCACCAATGCATTTAGCGGCTTTGCTCATTATCATGAATAGTGGAACGACTTGATGCCTTTTGTATTTTCAGTATTTTTCTCAGAGGACACATTTACCTTATTTGAATTGCACCGTCTCTGACTGTATCCACAGAGAGAACTATTTAACATTTATAAATATCTCTAGAATGTCACTGGTTGAATGAGAGCCGAGGCGGTTGCCATGACAAAAGGGCAAGTACATGCTTGGCTTGCATTGTTTTAAAAGACAAATGAAATCAAGGAGTCTTTTCCTTCTTTAGAGCAGCACAGGATGTGAGCCAACAGGGTGTGTGCAAAATGCGAAAACGCAAACCATCAAAACTATTTTCAAAAACAAAACTACAGTATTTTTTAACTATGCAGAAAAATATGTAATAAACCGTTTATTATCATCTTTTATTATAATCTGTCATTTCTGTGTAGTTAGAAAATACAACACATTATATATTTATATATACAAACTATATGACGGCAGTAGCTATATATAAAAACAGTTTATTTTTGTGTAAATTGATACTGATACAGCATCACTCAAAAGTTTCTGGAGTATGATTTAAAAAATAATGTAAGAAAGTTCTATATTTATATACAGTACAAACTATATGACAGCAGTAGCTATATATAAAAACAGTTTATTTTTGTAAACCGATACTGATACAGTATCACTCAAAAGTTTCTGGATTATCATTTAAAAAATAAAGCAAGAAATAAAAGAAATTAATACTTTTTTTCAGCAAGGATGCATTCAATTGATCAGAAGTGACAATACAGATATTTATAATATTACAAAAGATTTTGATTTCAAAATAAATATGTTTTTTTGAACTTTCTATTCTTTTAAAGAGTCCTGAAAAAAAATGATCATGATTTCCACAAAAATGTTAAGCAAAAACGTCTCAGTTACGTATGTAACCCTCGTTCCCTGAAGGAGGGAACGGAGACGTCACATCTCGGGGATCTCGCTTAGAAAGACCAATCCACTTCGAGTGTAAACTAAACGAGCCAATGCACATTGGCATGCGATGACTGCATCCAGCTGCCGCTGATCACAGCATGAGTATAAGTAGGCAGCAGGTGCAACGCATATTCAGGTTTTCGCTGAGGAGCCGAGCCGGTGAACCGGCCTCTCAGCGGTGGTACAGAAGCCGTGGTGATGGGACGTGACGTCTCCGTTCCCTCCTTCAGGGAACGAGGGTTACATACGAGACGTTCCCTTTCAGTCGGTCACTCTCGACGTCACGTCAGTAATGACCGACTATGGGATCCCTACCAAAGCGCCACAGATGCTGCCTCTTCCAGCCTCCTGTGCCCCCTTTTGGTGTAGGCCGGTGTTCGCAACAAGAAGGCCAGTCACTGTCGTCGTAGCACTACCCACTCAGTGAATTTGGATAACACTGGGAAATGTACCCATTCACTTGGAACAGGAACGTATGGAAGCCCCATCCTTCCCAAAGGAGGTTTCGGAAGCACTTACACATATGAACAACCGTTTAGGTGCATATGGAAGATTAGAGGTGATTGTAATCCTCTTAAGAACGCAGACTGACTGCCGGGGAAACACGGGCTCTGTGGCTATACCGTGGACTTTACAGATATGGGATCCAATTAGGTCTCTACATATGGAACCCAGCCCTCTACCGGTTCTCACGGATTCATCGAGTGAGGGCCTGGCGCCGGACACTCCGCCACGTCTGGCTGCCGAGGGGACAGAGGAGCTTGACAGGGTCTGCTGTATGGACTCTCTGGAGCAGTTATAGCAAGCCGACCCGAAACCGGGGCCTCTCAGTGCTTCTACCCGTTTGAGGTGAGAACACAGGAGGATACCGGCTCCACACGAAGGCTATAGAATCTAGCAAGCGTGTTAGGGGTTGCCCAGCCCACAGCTCTACAAATATATGCCAGCGAGGTGCCACGAGCCAGCGCCCAGAAGGATGTGACACTTCTGGTAGAGTGAGCTCTCAACCTGAAAGGGCAGGGCACACCCTGTGCCTGATAAGCCAGGGTGATGGCGTCCACTATCCAGTGGGCCATCCTCTGCTTAGAGATGGCATTCCCCTTCTGCCGGCCTCCGTGACAGATAAAGAGCTGGTCTGAGGTCCTGAAGCTTTGTGTCCGGTCTACGTAGAATCTCAAGGCTCGGACGGGACAAAGCAAAGCTAGGGCTGGGTCTGCCTCCTCCGGGGGCAGTGCTTGCAGGCTCGCCACCTGATCCCTGAAGGGAGTAGTGGGACCCTTGGGCACATAGCCGGGCCGGGGCCTCAGGTTTACCTGGGAGTCAGCCGGCCCAAACTCTAGGCACGATTCGTCGACCGAAAATGCGTGCAGGTCACCTACCCTCTTGATGGAGGCCAATGCAAGCAGGAGCAGAGTTTTCATTGATAAAAACTTCAGCTCAACTGTCCGCAAAGGCTCAAAAGGCTCAAAAGGCTTTAGTGCTTTGAGTACTAGAGACAGGTCCCAAGAGGGTATAGAGGGGGTCGTGGAGGATTTAGCCTTCTGGCCCCCCTAAGGAACCTGATGACCAGGTCATGCTTCCCCACTGACTTCCCTTCTACGGGATCGTGGTTAGCAGCAATCGTCGACAGACTTTAAGGGTGGAGGGAGACAGCCTTCGCTCCAACCCTTGCTGCAGAAAGGACAGCACGACACTGATCGGGCATCTTCGCGGGGTCTTCTCGGTGAGAAGAACACCACTCAACGAACAGGTTCCACTTCAAGGCGTAAGCACGTCTTGCTCTCGCCGAAGTGATGGTGTTAACTACCTCTTGGGGTAGGTCACCTAGAACCGCCGCGTCCAGATCTCCGGACGCGGGTGCACAGGGTGCCCCATCTCTGAGTCAGTAGATCCTTCCTCAGAGGAATTGGTCAAGGAGGGGCTGTCACGAGGAACATCAGTTCCGGGAACCAGGTCCAGGTGGACCAATAGGGCGCCACTAACAGGACCTGCTCCTCGTCCTCCCTGATCTTGCACAGTGTCTGTGCTAGAAGCTCACTGCATACTTGCTTAGGCCCCGTGGCCAGCTGTGTGCCAGTATGTCCGTGCCAAGTGTTTCCTCGGTCAGGGAGTAAAACACTGGCAGTGAGAGGTCTCTGGAGAGGCACAGGTCTACCTGAGTGGCTCTGAAACGTCTCCAAATCAGCTGGACCGTCTGGGGATGGAGTCTCCACTCTCCGAAGAGTGCAGCTTCCGGTCTGTGGTGCGGAAGGATCTACACATGAAAGTACTCGTCCTTCAGGTTGATCGCTGCAAACCAATCTCGGGGACGGATGCACCCGGAGATGCATTTCTGTGTCAACATCTTGAACGGTAACCGCTTCAGAAGGCCCGGTTCAAGACACGCAGGTCCAAGATCGGTCGTAACCCACCGCCTTTCTTGGGTACAATGAAGTAGGGGCTGTAAAACCCCGTCTCCATATCGGCTGGAGGGACCGGCTCTATCGCATCCTTCGCCAGTAGGACTGCAAACTCCGCACGCAAAACAAGAGCATCGGCTGCCTTCACTGATGTGAAGCGGATCCCGCTGAGCTTGGGGGGGACGCCAGGCGAACTGAATCGCAAAGCCGAGTCTGATGGTCCGCAGGAGCCAGCGTCTTACAAGCTGGACCAGCGGGACCACCGACATACCCGCGGTGGGGCAGCGAGGTGGAACGCAGGGACCCGGTCCATGGGCAGACTGAAGAGGGGTCTGAGTGTGCGGTACACGCTTACCTGGTTCTACGGTTGGCAGAGGGTGCGTGATTTGGGCCTTTGATGACGCTCTCGAACCACCCGCTGCTGCCTGCTGGCGAGAGAGGAGGATGAGTGTGGTCCGGTGTTGGTCCGTCTGCGACTCTCCATGCCCTCTCGGGACCCAGAGACAGAGAAACCTGCTCTCCAGTCAAGATTTATTTATTTATTTATTTATTTTGGAAACCAGATTCTCCACCCGGCCCTCTTCTGGGAAAAATAAATAAATAAAAATAGGTTGCTTTATGGAACTTCTTGCATTGCTTACAACTGCACCACTTTGGGTAAAAGATGTGACTCCTTTCATGACATGACAGACATTTATGTTTGCCCTTCAGTGCATTCTCATCTATCCACATACTTCCAATGGGTTTGTAATGAATTGAGAGGTGGCATGGCACCCTGTCTCCAAACTGCTGTCACAGTCAGGCCTGTGAAAGCACAGTCAGCAGCTTTTCAATTCTAGCTGAATTTATTGGGGTTTTCCAGAGTGAGACACTCTGAATTGCTAAACATGCTGTTTATTTCCTCCATTAGCTATCCATGGTGGCAACTCACTCTGTGCCAGCAGAAAGAACAGTGTCCCTTTAGTGCATTTATGTGCTCTTGAAAGGAGGTTATGGCAATTTATCTGTCCCTTGCTATAAAATCCATCACACGCATAAAACTGTATCAGTCAGGGAGAGGACAGCATAAATATCAAACTCGCAGTAAGAATAACAGTATCATTTATCTGAACTGTTTGGTTTTCTTTCTGTTTCAAAGTTTGTCACACCCTGGGATAAAAGTATCTTTAAACCATTCTTAAAGGAGCAGCTCACCCAAAAATGAAAATTTGCTGAAAATGTACTCACCCTCAGATCATCCAAGATGTAGATGGGTTCACTGGAGTAAGCATTTTTATGGATTATGAACTGGTAATTTAGCCAGAAATGAGGATTTAAAATTAAAATGCCTTAATGATTGACTGCATTTTCATTCTGACGGCACCCATTCACTGCTGAGGATCCAATGGTGAGCAAGTGATATAATGCTAAATTTCTTCAAATATGTTCCAATGAAGAAACAAACTCATCTACATCTTGGATGGCCTGAGGGTGAGTATAAATAAATTGTCAGAAATTTTTATTTTTATATGCATAAAATTTTTAATAAAAAATAATTAGATAAAAAAATACATTCACAGTCATAAATCATATTAGTTTTAGTTTCATTACTAAATTATTTATAATTTTAAATAATTTTGGAATTCAGTGTGAGTGGATGTTCTCTTTTATGCTTTTAGCTCTTTGTTTTAATCCTGTAAATTTGCTTGTAATTGTGTAAATAATGCAATTTTAATTCATTACATTAAAGTAACTGAGCTACATCAGCATATTTCTATGAGTCATATATACCCTTTTATTGAACTCACAACATAACACAAGCTTTTTTATTTTTAAAGGTTTAAGATTTCAAAAGGTACTACATATCAGAAATGACCTATAAACTTGCATAGATTTAGTTTAGTTATTTTATGTAATAATCACAGCAATAAACTGCAATGGACTTTTAATATACATCAGTAATTTGGATCTATATACCCTTATGAATTATTAAGCAGGCTATTGCTTGTGCTGTTTCACGTCTCCATTTTAAACTCTTAATTACAGGTAGAAATAAACAGAAGGAGATTTTCAGTCATTCCCAGTGGGAAGGTTTAATTAAAGGGATTATTTACCCAGTGAAATTTAAAACTGGGGGTTGATCCAACACTCGCAGTATGGCAATGCTATTAGAATGCAGAAGCGCCAACGGTGACGGCTCAGCGCTAGTCTTTTTCTACCAGCTTTTCATCTAACTGAAGTTTAATTTCCGAAATCTTTTAATCAAAAAGTGCAATTTTAGACTGTCAGCGCTGAGAAATCAAAGCACAAATCATGTTCGTGAGAAAGTGCCCTGTTAATAATTGCTAATCCTGTGTCGCTTCTATGGTCATAATACAGATGTCACATAAATATCTGGAGTTGAAAAGTCAGTTTGTGCTGAGAGGGACAGAGCATTAGAACGTTGGGCCTTGTTATTTTGAGGACAATTTAGCTGTTGCATGACCATCAAAGATACTTCAAACCAATAGCTCCAGGATATAGATGGCAATTTGTGTGCTGAATTTTATAATGTGCAGAATCTGCAGACTTTTTGCATTATCTGCCTGATTTAAGGGGATTTTCTGTGGATTGGGTTTGAATATGGTAAAATGTGTTAAATGAAACTACTCAATACTAAGTGTTTTAACTAGTGATTTTATGATTTATTTAGCATGAATATTAATGTCTAAAATAAGGTTTACATGACAGTTTGTTTAAATTGAATTGTATAAGATTGATCATGTTCTGAATATACATAAAATATACATTCTTCATGTTGATTCTAAATTAATTTGAGGATTCAGTGTTATGTAGCCTAAATGAAAAACTTTAGATGTGATTCATTGAAATAAATTACGGAAAATACATACATACATACATACATACATACATACATAAATGCAAGCTTGCTTGCTTGCTTGCTTAGCAGGCCTAACTGAAATATGTGTTAGTTTATTGTTGCTGGTGGTTTGTTGTTTGTTTGTTTCCAGTGGAAATGTCTGCCAAAAATAATGCTCCTTCCTCTCAACTATATCGGAGGAATTAATTACTTGAACAGACCAGAAGAGGGATTTGAAATAGCAAAAACTAATGCCTCATGTCCAAGAACTTCAGCCACAGATTTCATAGAAATAGAAGATTGGGAGGATTATGGGAATATGTGGCACTATGACATGTCTCTCTTTAGACCCCTGCCTTTGCCGCACATCAGCTTGAGTTACTAATGTATGTACTGTGTGTATAGAACTACACTTTACATTTACATTTACATTTAATTATTTAGCAGACGCTTTTATCCAAAGCGACTTACAAATGAGGACAATAGAAGCAATCAAAACCAACAAAAGAGCAACAACATGCAAGCGATATGACAAGTCTCGGTTAGCCTAACGCAGTTCACATAGCAAGGTTTTTTTTGTTGTTTTTTTTTTTTGTTTGTTTTTTAAGAAAAAAAGTAGATAGAATAGAAAAAAGAAAGCTAGTGTTAGTTTTTAAAGGAAAAGTAGCAGTTAGAGAATAAATATGCAACTGATAGAGGGTCAAGGGTGTGTGTGTGTGTGTGTGTTTTTACTTTTTTATTTTTTTAAGTAAAAAGAAGACAGATAGATAAAATAGAATTAGAATAGAGAGTGATAGAGTTAGAGGGTCAAATAAAGATGGAAGAGATGTGTTTTTAGCCGTTTCTTGAAGATGGCTAAGGATTCAGCTGCTCGGATTGAGTTGGGCAGATCATTCCACCAGGTGGGAACAGTGAATGAAAAAGTCTGTGAAAGTGATTTTGTGCCTTTTTGGGATGGCACAATAATGCGTCGTTCACTTGCAGAACTCAAGTTTCTAGAGGGCACACAGGTCTGAAGTACTGAATTTAGGTAAAGGGGTGCAGAGCCAGAGGTGGTTTTGTATGCAAACATTAATGCCTTGAATTATATCAGAGCAGTTATTGGTAGCCAGTGCAAATTGATGAACAGAGGTGTGACGTGCGTTCTTTTTGGCTCATTAAAGGTTAATCTTGCAGCAGCATTTTGGATTAATTGTAGAGGTTTGATGGAATTGGCTGCAAGACCTGCCAAGAGAGCATTGCAATAGTCAAGTCTGGACAGAACAAGAGCTTGAACAAGAAGTTGTGTTGCATGTTCAGAAAGAAAGGGCCTGATCTTCCTAATATTGTATAAAGAAAATCTGCAGGACTGGGCAGTTTTAGCAATGTGGTCTGAAAAATTCAGCTTATCATCACCTTTCAGTTTTGTTTTGTTTGCTGACTTGCTAAGGGAATCAGTAGGCGGAGACGTTCCCATTGCATTTAAGCTTGTTTTGCTTGCTTGCACCAGTGTGTGGCTTTATTGTTTTTCCCAGAAGTAAAGGTGCAGATTCGGTTCAGAGTCAACAATTAGGTATACATGGCAGGACCTTCCAGGAAAGCAGTTAGAGAGCAGTTTGTTCCAGTTTATTGAACCTCTGAATACTTACTACATTACACCTGAAGAACTACCGACGCTGTTGAGATTGCGAATGTTTAACGTTATTCTTTCCTCTAAGAGCGTGAAACAGCATAACAGTGTTGTAATTTACCCGTGCAGGATATCACAACCCATCAGTCCACATGGGGAAGGCTCTATATTTGAAACCCTCTCACTGCCACTGAAGTTTAAAAGCACATGTTGGCCTCTCTATTGATACCGAGGTAAAAATAGATGGAAGAGTGTGTGTGTGTGGTGGTTTGAACACAGAACAGATACTGATGCTCTATTAATAGCTAGGACAGCAAAACTGAAAAAAGAACATTTTCTCAGTCAACATCTGCTAAGCCTTCAAATGCCAACAAATATGGTATCTTGATAATCAGGATGTTTCCCAAGGGAACTATTGCTTTTTGGCAGAGGTATTATCATGAATGTTTGAGAGTACAAGACCGGACCCTGAGGTTATTGGCCTGTTTTCTTTGTATGTTATGTTTGAAATTTTTCTTTCCTGGGAAGACTGAAAAGCAGTGCTGTATATTTGTAACTGTTCTTTTACCTTCCAACATTCAAGAGTTTCTAGAGTGGAATGAATATTGAAGTATGAAAGGCAAAAGATAATCAGTACAGATGTACTCAATCTCATTCACTAATAATTGCTAGCAAGTCACAAATTTATGTGCAGAGAAAAAATGAAAAAATGAATAAAAAAGAAAATTCTGTCATTAATTACTCACCCTCATGTCATTCCAAACCTGTAAGACCTGTGTTGATCTTCGGAACACAAATTAAGATATTTTTGATGAAATCCGAGAGCTTTCTGACCCTCCATAGACAGCAAAGGTCCTACCACAATCAAGGCACAAAAATTTAATAAGGACATAATTAAAATAGTCCATGTGACATCAGTGGTTCAACTGTAATTTTATAAAGCTACGAGAATAGTTTTTGTGCGCAAAGAAATCAAAAATAATGACTTTTTTCAACCTTTTTTTCAACTTTTGCCTCAATAAACTCCTAATTAGGCTACTGCTTATTAATGGTTGGTAAGCTAGTTGTTAAGTTTAGGTATGGTCATGCTCACATCCAATAAGTTTGTAATATTCATGCTAATAAGCAAATAGTTAACAGTGAGAGTTGGTCCCTATACTAAAGTGGTACAATTCTTTATTTATTTATTTATGTATTTATTTATTTATTATACTTTTATTTTTATACATACATACATACATACATACATGTATATGTATGTATATATATATATATATATATATATATATATATATACACACACACACGTGTATATATATATATATATATATATATATATATACACACACACTTTTTTATTTATTTCATTATTTTATTTTTTTATTTATTTTTTATATATTTTTATATTTAATTCTACGACAAAATACATCACTACCCCTTATGATTTTTTCTTTTTTTAATCTTTTGAAAAGTTTTGAAAATAACATTTGCTAAAAGTGGAAAATGGGACTACAGAGGTTGTCGGGGACATTAAGGGTATGTTTACACGACAACCATATATTAAAAATGGCAACGTTTTTCTTTTACATTTTTGAAAAGATTTGTGTACATATAACAATGTTGTCAAAACAATAAAAACTCTGTATTATGCATGCCAGGCCAGTAGGTGGCGATGTCACTTTGTAAACAAACACTGTGTGCCTGCGCACACACCTATAGACTGAACACATAATACACATATGCATGACGTCACCTATTTCACAAATTTACATTTTGTAGTTTACACGGAGGGAATAGCGGTATCGTTTTCAAAAACTTACAAACTGAAACCCATTTTCAAAAGTTTGTGTTTTCAGATCCGCAAAACCTTGTTTTGGTGTACAGCCAAATTGCCTAAAAAGTTTTGGTAACACTTTATTTTAAGCACCAATTCTCACTATTAAGTAGTTGCTTATTAGCATACATATTACTAGCATATTGGCTGTTTGTTAGTATTTATTAGGCACATATTAATGCCTTTTTCCGCATGACCACATTTTAAATCTCTTAAACCTACCCAATACCTAAACTTAACAACTACCTTATTAAATAAGCAGCAAATTAGGAGTTTACTGAGGGAATAGTGAATATATGTTCCCTAATTCCCAAAGTTTTCTTAACAGTACTTATTTCAAGCATGGATTCAGCTGGTTCTAAACTTCAGCACAACTACATGAACTACATGAACATGTACCTACTCAGATTTTGGCTTCCTTTCATGCTCAATGGTAGAATCTTTAGGGACCTTGCAGTATGGTATCTGCTAAATGCTGGCACCTGGAGACATCACATATGTTCAGTCTCCAGGTGAAACTCCAGCCCGCTGGCGTGAGTAATTATGTTGCACCACAGGCCAGATTTCCTCTCCACCTGACTGATGGCTGCAAGTATGGCTCTACAATGTGGAAAAATCTGAGCTAGTGTTTCCTAACATTTTTTTTTGTCTAATAGCCCCACAAGCCCATCAGTAAGGCTCAAATGAGGTACAATGACACTAAATCATCAATTTGTTCCTTTTATAATTTGTTCCCATTTGTAATGTCATGTACCAGAACAGTGTTATTGCTGCATCTATTTGAAAACTACAGTGCCACTTTTCATTATGAAGCATGAGACAGGCCATTTAATTAAATGTAAATTGATTTTAGCTGTGGGAGCCTGTGTTTCATTTGTGCTTACTAATATAGGGCCACTGGTGTTGTCATAATATTATGCAGTTTGTGCACCATAAAGCACATTAGTGTAATGAGCAAGCCTTCGTTGCGCGTGGAGAAGTCATTAGAGTCGATAAAGCCTGCTGACTGCCTTCACCATAATGTGTGCTGGCAATGGAGTGCCTAGATATGGACTAATGCATCTGGAGAACTTTAATGCATATGGAAACACTTCTTCCATATCCCGCAACTTTCTAGCTGTAAAATATTAAGATGAGATAAAGTCTGCGTCAATTTAAATGTGGAGTTTTCATGAGTATAATGAAACCTATTGAACATATTTTGTAAATAATTAATATAGAATCTGTAAAAATGCAATATATTATGTTAATGTGTGCACATGTATAATATAGTTCCAGGAGACCAGAACCCGTAACAGAAGCATGTCAAGTATTTGGATCTGTTTGTATAAAGGGAGTTTCCGCATGGAATGAGGAGTGGAAATAATTCCAGGAGAGCAGGGAGTGTGTGTATGTTATTTTGATCACTTGGTGTTCATGATTTTATCAATAATACATGCATATTTGCCATTTCTAATCAACCTTTTGTTCCAACCCAAAGATGTTTCACACAAAAATGTTTTTAATTGTAATAATAGGTCCTTTGGTGCACTGCAGAAGTTAATATATTACATAATGTAATTTTTTTAACATACCTTTAGGTCCTTTAATTCCTTAGGAGACAGTTTCAAATCAGTTTCAGATGTGCTGGGCTATTTGGATATTGTGCATACAGAGGCATGTTGTTGTTAAATTGTCTAATAATTATATGTAACCTTTGCCTGGCCTGTGGTTGTGAAAATATAAGGGAAGCAATTCCAGAAAGGGCTTTAAAGGTTCTTTCTTTCTTAGAATTTTATGTGCAGATAGTAAAGTTACCTTTTAGATGCTTTATTGCTGCATGTTTTTATTAGAATTATTGTATGTAAATCATATACAAATACATATCAGGGAATTTTTAAAGACTTCCATGAATTGTAGTCCATTGGGTTACATTAAATAATTTTTTTTTATGGTAAGTCAATCCACTTGGTCGCTTTTTTGGTAATTGAAAACAAATACATTTTCGTGTTTGCATCACATAACCAGCTCCAAATAGTAAACTTGCTCAGTAGCTCACCTGGTACAGCATTGCAAACTGAATTTTTTTAGTGCCACTTATTTCATTTCTGAGCTGCTGTGAAACTTACAACAACCAATGTAATAAATCATTGCCAGATTCACATTCACCTGTTTTAAATAAAACTTTTATTGCCACTTACCTGACGTCACGTTGAATATGTCGCAAAACATGCAAGAAGCACTGTAATGTAAACAAATAGGCTATGACATTATGAAAAAGATGTTTAGCTGTTTTCAGATATTGAGCCTGTCAAGTCTGTGCCTGAAAAAGTGATTTAAAATTTTTCCATGATGCACTTGACTCGTGTGCATGAAGGAACTGCATGGTGAGTGTTTCAATGTGTAATCTATTTATATAAAAGCATGTTTTTTGGATCATATTCAGATCTCAAGCTGTTTTTTGAAGCTTTGTGTCCTATCAGCCTTGAACCCACCTGATGTTTCTTCTTAAATGAAGCTCTCAAAAGCCATATCTGGCTTGAAATTAACTTGGTCATCGTCAATGATTTCACAATTGAGAGCGAAATGCCATAACCAACACACAACTCAGAGGTAACATCAGCAGCCCAACAAGAACAAAATGTTCAAAACTAAATTAATATGCTCTAACTTGGTCCTGTCATAATTAGATATTACACTGTAAAAAAAAAAAAAAAAAAAAAAAAATCCGTAGTTTTTACAAAATAATTCTGGCAGCTGTGGTTGCCAGAATAATTTTGTAAAAAAATACAGAAAAACTGTAAACACATTTACAGAACAAAACTGTAAAATTTACAGTATAAAACTGTAATTTACAAACAGGGAAATTTGAATGTAAACCACTAAATTCAACAACACACACTGCTATTAAAATCTGTTTTGTACCTTTAAAATACTGACAACCACCATAATAAAAAGAGGTTGTAAAAGAGAAAGCCACATGAAGAATCAAAGCTCATCACAGGTAGCTTCACCACAAGTAGAAGTATATACTAATATATAGAAGGTGCACAGAGTCATTCATGCAAACACAAAACACCATCATGGTAACACGCATGATACTTAAATAATGCAATAAACTTTCATTAAACAACAAAAGATGTAACATAAAGACCAAATGTACATAACTGATAACAAAAACTATATAAAAAAAACATGATTATTTAAACAAAATACTTTCAAATGTAGAGTGTCACGCAGGGAATTCTGGGAATATCAGTTTACAGTCTTTGGCTGTAAATTACACATTGATTTGTTATTTTTACTTCTAAAAACTGTACAATTAATAGTATTTTACTGTAAAATTACATGAAATGTCTGGTTAGATCTTTTACAGTTTTTCCCCTGTATATAGCACAGGAACTCACTGTTAACATATTAACAGTTTTTTCAGTAGCGTTTTTACAAAATTTTACAGTTAAAATTACACTTATTTTTCACAGTGAGATAAAAAGATTGATCTCTGATATTAATATCATCCAGTTTGCAGTAAAGACATTATTTGTGCAGTGTGAGTGCAGACTCATTTAGTTTAGCAGACCTGCTGCAGCATCAGATTGGATCATTAAAATGAAATTTAGTTTCACCACTAGTGCTCTGTTCACAATAGTGCTGAAGTATTGACCTCATGGGAAACATAATGAAAGTCAAATACCGTTTAAGACTATTGATGTCATCACTACAATCTATGCCAAGCGTTGATTTATTTTTTGGATTTTACCCCCTGCTCTGCTCAGTGTGTATACAATCTGTCTTTTTATAATACTAATATTTTTCCACTAAATGGCCAAAAAGTGTGCATGTACTATTTTTTCTTTTCACACAGTCAAAAGAATTCCATTCAATTTTAATTTTTATCCATATAAAGATGTTACAAAGCCGCAGAATGTCTGTAAAAATTTTCAAAAACCTATAAATAACATCTCTATAGAGCAACAGCAATCTTTATATTTATATTTATATTTATATTTAGTCTACTTATATGCAATTCCACCATTCAGGCTGGTATACCCACATTAATTTTTGTACCTGATTCATATCCTGTTGAAAGAACAAACTGTAAAACATCTTGCATCATCAAACTTCTATATGTGTCCTTTATAACATTTAATCTTTAATAACAATATTCTTAATATCAGTATTATTTATGTTTAATAATATTGTAAATGATAGATATGATAGGTTTAATTAGTTTATATTTCAGTTTTAGGTTTAGTTCAGTTTTGTTTTTATGTATGCAATATTTTATTTTATTTCAACTTTATTTCAATTAACATTTTTAATAGGTTTAGTTTTAGTTAATAATAATAACCCTGCTTAATATTCTGACAAGCCAGTATTAACTATTCATCTACTTACCATTGATTCTCTCAGTTGTCTAAACAACGCACCCATACATGCTAAATCATCAGAAAAGTTAGAGAAAAAAAGCAGTTCTTCATGACTTAACAGCTGCTGTAACATGTTTGCTATGGTAACCAAACATAGGCCCGGGTGCAGCAGCTCTAAGTGTGAGTGTGATGAGTGTCGGCTTCTACCCTATAACTGCACCTAGCATGAGTCAGAATTTCACACTCTTCTTCCTCAAAACTCTGACCAGAACAGTGTGTTAGTACTGTAACCACAGCCGCCATTCTGCTGTTAAAAGTCATGAAACTAGTAGTTGTTCACCAGATGGATCTCAAAGAGACAAATAACATTCATTCAAAAATCAATTTGTGAGGCATATCTGCTGCAGTAATATAATATGAAATGATCACACTTGCCATCAATTCATCAAAAACAAAAAGCTAGTCCGTAAAAACAGCTGTTGAGTTAAATAAGCAAGCTGTTAACCATGTTATGTCCGCTTGCAATGAAATAGTCCTAGGCCTATCTTTATGACGAGTCTTTAAATTCTGTGATAATAATTCAGCATTAAAAAAATTACAAGGATGCAAACTCATATGTATGCGAACTCCTTATGAAATTTTGTACTGTATCAGCAAAAAATAAATAAATAAATAAATAAATAAATAAACGTTTATTCATGTTTTTGTAGCAATATGCTGTTTTTTTTTTTTTCTGTGCAGCATGCACTAAACATTTTTAAATAAAGGCCGTTCCTTTAAGAAAACAAGTAGGCCTTCCCTATCTATCTATCTATCTATCTATCTATCTATCTATCTATCTGTTTGTTTGTTTGTGCACACTATGTCAAAAATTTGGAATGATAATGATTATTTTAATGTTCCACAAAAATATTAAGCAGCAAAATGTTTTCAACATTCATAATAATAAGAAATGTTTCTAGAGCACTAAATCAGCATATTAGTTTTGAAGGATTATGTGAAAATCACGATTCGAGAAATGTCTGCCGAAAATTCAGCTTTGCCTTCATAAGAATAAATTATATTTTAAAATATAGGCTATTTCAAGTGGAAGTTATTTTAAATTGTAATATGTCACTATATTACTGTTTTACTGTAGGCTATTTTGCAGAAGTGCAAGAGAATTCTTCTTAATTATTCCAAACGTTTGACTGATATGCATACGAGGTCGCGCAATTTATGATAAAAAACATTACGAAAATCGCTAGTGTTTTGTTTCAAACGTAATTGTACACGTGCTATGGGCGTCAAAACCCAATGTTGTGTTGCGTGAAACGAACCGAATACACCCAGAAAACTACTGACAGAAATGATTTCAAACATGCTATTTATCTGCCATTCATGTGCCTGTATTATGAATACAGTAGTCAGTAAAGCGTTCAGCTTATGATGCCTGCTGCACAGCGCCTCTACCGAGGTAACGTTATGTGCCGTGTACTGTACAAGACAGCAGTCCTGTAGAAACGCTCACATATCAGTCATAATGACCGAGGCGGAGAATCAAGCCTGCGGACCAGAGCGATGGTGAGGGAATACGAGTTAATAATGTTATACAGTCTCAGAGGGAAAGAAAGATGTGTGGAGTAAAAACCAGCGACGTTTTATCCTCCGTTTCCGCGATAGAGTGCAGCACAGGAGGAGAGTTTAGTTCGGCTTCATTCATCGGCGGAGTTTCAATGAAAAGTCTACAACCTGTCACACGGCACAGAGTCTGACTGTAAACTACAGATACATAAAGACACGCTTGATTTAGCGTTTATTCTCCGTTTGCAGTAGTTTATCGCTGCGTTTCTAGGTTGTTGGATTGCTCAGGATGCAGGTGAAAAAGCAGAGGCGCTCTGAGGACCCTCTGCGGGATGATATGAAGAAAAAACCCTCATGTTTCTCAAATATTAAGATATTTTTAGTGGCGGAATGTGCTCTGATGTTGGCACAGGGCACAGTGGGCGCATACTTGGTAAGTAAAGCGATGCTTCCTTTTGTTTTGAATCACTTTTACACTTAAGACTCTGGAAATGACTGTTCTTTTTTAACTTTTTTGGCTCAAGGTTCAGTTCATTTGGTTTACGCTAATCATTTTCTTCAACCTTAACCTTCCTGTACTTGAGAGCAACGTAGTGCATGGCAAGAAACGTGAGACGGATGTGAGTGTCATCATATAATGATCTTCAATCATTCATTCTATAACATGCCATGCCCTGAGTTCAAAGAAAAAGAAACCGACGAAGTGAACATCACTTGAGTGTTCATGCAATAAAGCAGCTGCCTCGGCAGACATAAACAGAGATTATAGCTGTCAGGCTCAGAGAAATAAGTTGCATGGTAAGCTGTGGGCCAGTACATGTCCATAACAGATAACCTTAAGTGAGTCATTTTAAATCCACATCAATAAAAACACTATTAAGCAACATCACACGAGCAAAATTACTGTTGGAAGTGGACTCGATATCAGCACTGCTGTAATTCTGTAATTCGGGCGATTACAGCTCTGCTGATATGCAGATTGTGGGTGTGATATTGCTTTTATTCAACAGCTCTATGAAAAAGTAATTCATATAGAAAACTTATTTTTTTACACAACTGTTACTTTGGGTATTTCTTCAAAACCAACGAAAATAGTTCCAAAAGAAGCAACAGCATCAAGCTTTGTGAGTGAACAAGCAATGTACTTTACAGAGTTAAGCCGGTCGACAACAGAGTGGAACCCACTTATCTCAACAAATCTCAAGTATTCTAATTTTTTGAGATAGTGAATTGGTGGGTTTTTGTTAAATGTGAGCCAAAATCATCACAATTAAAATAACCAAAGACTTAAACTACTTCAGTCTGTGTGCACTGAATTTATTTAATACACGAGTTTCACAATTTGAGTTGAATTACTGAAATAAATGAACTTTTCCACGACATTCTAATTTATTGAAATGTACCTGTATATACCTTTAGTATTACAGGAAGCTAGAATATCAAAGTTTTCATCTTTTCCGTGTTTTGGCAAACATGCAAGATTTGTTTGCTTGTTCTATTTTGACACAACAGTGCTGCTTTGCAGTTGCCTCTGCTTTGTTTTTAGTGTCCAATATCTAAAAGAAAATTCTCACATTGCTTGCTGTCAGTGAGTTGGACATCGCTCTATATAGCATCTTTGATAAGGAAGAGGTTTGTCCAGCCATGTCCTCCATACCTTTGGGACGTCTCTGATGTCTGTGAGTGCTCAGACCATATTTGGAAAGGAAACAATCATTTGCTCTGTGCCAGAAAGCTACAATACATCATGAGAACAGTCTCAAAGGGGTACACTTGTTGTGGACTGGATTTGTTCCCAGCTTATGGAAATTCTGATGTTTGGAAACCAAATCAACACAACTTTGCCACTAAAAAAAAAAAAGTTTGTGGGACTGGAAGATGCAGAGATTGCCTAGATTTATTTTGACAGATATATACAGCGTTAAACTAAACTTATCCTCCCTGGGATTTTTCCATAGACAAACCAGCCATCAAATTGCTTCAAACTATTTCCAAATATGTCTCATTGGAGCAAACATTTGTGTGAAATGGTAGAAGTTTGTATACTCAGAATGCTTGTTTAATGTCTAGGTCATTGGGTTATTTATACATAGAACACACTATCGATATTCTCACATGACAGTGTTTTATTCAAATCCACCTTTATTTGTTCAACATTAAAGATATAATAGAGTTTACCAATACGCAGGTCATGTAGTAGCATTTAATAAAATTTTCCATGTTATTTCCGAATGATTCAATTAGATTATCTCAGAAGCAACTGTAATTGTCCATTTTGAGGTGGAGTCTCCACCCTCCTTCACAGACTGACTCGGTGGCTGTTTCAGACATCATACTCATTCCTGGGCATTGTGTCAGTTTCCTATGTTTAGCCTCAGCCCTGAGCTTGACTCTGGGCAGTCTGGACTTCCCCCATGAGCTAAAAGAGCCAGTATCTTTTTTTAATCTCCTGAAAGCACTCACAACCTGAGCACATCTTTGTATAGCTTTCAATGTGCATATGTTTAAGTACTCTGACTGTGATGCAAAAATGCTGGGGCAGTGTTTGCAAATGTCCTTTGGCAGACGTGTCACGTGACATATCCAAACAAATATATCTGGTTCATCTAACCTTAACTCTTTACCTTGTGCCTGCTCAGTTCGCTTGTACTTAATGCAGTAAGCAAAAACATGTAGATGGCTGTATGATGTGTATTTATGACCACCATATTGCCCCTGTGAGATTAGCTGTTTCAATAAGATAAAAGCAAATAAGTGATATTAGACAGATCTTCAGATGCAGCAGTCCCAAAAGGTCAGTTTAATGATGTAAAATAATGCATTGTAGTCTTTCCATAGTTAATATTCTTCTTTTATGAACTAAGAATAACTTATAAGCATGAAATGAAAATTCACCCTCTCAGTTTTCTAAATTACAGTGGATGACATTTAATTTTTACTTTTGCCAGACCTTACAGTGACAGATTTCTCGCTAGTGACATAGTGCTGTAGGAAAACATATACGTTAGCATCACCCTGATTTCCTTGACAAAAAAAACAAAAACAAGGAAGAAAAAGAAAGAAAATAAGCTCTGTGATCAACAAAAGTTTATGATTCTTACATTCTGTTCATCATTAATCTTTACAAATAAACACACCTTCTATGAATGTTGAAGCCTAAATACAATTGGCAGAAATAAAAAGCTAAACTTAGGCTATAAACAAACTATACCACAGTTGTGTGACTTCAAACATTTCAGTCTATTTAAAAAAACACTGTCCCTAAAAGTTTGAACGAGGCTGTGAAAAGTGAACTATAGTGAGTACGTGAGTTTACCTGTTCGGTGTGATGACGTTTAATGTCCCTGACAACCTCTATATTCCCATTTATATAACGGATAGTTCCGGTCCTTGATTCTGATTGGTCAACAGCTGTGTTTTATTCACGATAAAGCATGGTTATGACCGCTTCACCTAATGGTTCTGTGCATCACTGTGCAACACTCTTAACAACTACCCATGTATTATGTATTTCAGTAAAATTAACTGTATATTATTTATGTAGTGAATTATGAGTGACCCCTACTGGCGTTATGTTGCATCGCTTGCCCTTCCCCCGTCAAAGAAAATATTCCCATGTGGGAGATACCTTGATGTGTGCATGTGTTTGTGTGGAAGTCAACAGTTTCCGAAGTGCGGAGGGAATATCACTGTATTTATTACTTTTCTGGTTTCAGGTATGGTACTGTACAGTATGTCCATCAATTTACACTGTAATGACGCTTGCAAACTTGCGCTGTGCCGTGAATCGGTCTGTTTTAAACTAAAAGATGGGAAACAGACAGCTGAGAGATAAGCAGATGTATGTGTGTGAGAAAATATCTGATGTATAAAAATATATATGATGTAAAAAAAAAATTATACAGCAGATAAGAACAGTTCCTATTCTCTTTTTTTTATTTGAGCTCCATAAAATTTTAGTTTAGAGCAGTTGCCGTTGCTAGGAAACGCTTGTTTTGTTTACTGTGTTGAGACTTGCTTGTTTGGTCTCGTACTGTATCGCGTATCTTGTCAGTGTCTGCACTTGCTTGGCCATTTGTTGTGATAAACAGGAAAGTGTGTTCAGCTGAATTCAATTAGTGATTTGTTAGAGATGTATAAAAAGGTTATTTTACGTCGTGTGAAGACCGAAGAGTGTAAAGCGCATCAACTCTACTGTGCAACTCCATCAGGCAGGGACCCCGGCAAGGGATATAAGTATTGCTTTTTATTTATTTTATAAATAAATTTTATTTTATTTTTTAAATATTTTATTTTTTATCGCTCTTTCCTACTACTTGTTTCACTTCTGTTTTAGTTTTTATAACCAATTCTTACTATGTGTTTTCAGATCACTTCTATCACTACCACTCGCAAACCACGCATCACACAGTGTAGGCAGCGCAATCCTAACAACCTGCGCACTTTGCCTATGTCTGCTAATACATTACTTTCTTTTTCTATTGGTCTCTGGAATTGTCAGTCTGCTGTCTACAAAGCTAATTCCATTACTTCCATTACTAGTCATTCAAGGCTAAACCTCATGGCCCTTACCATCTCTGAGTATCAACAGCTCCTTTGAATCACATTCGGTTACTATTACCTACCCTCTAAAAATCCATTTTGTAGTTGTTTATTGACCTCCAGGACCACTAGGTAACTTTGTGGAAGAATTAGATGTGTTGATCTCAACCTTTCCTGTGGATGGTACTCCTTTAGTTATACTTGGAGACTTAAACATCCACCTAGATAAACCTCAAGCTGCATACTTCCACACTCTACTTGCCTCTTTTGATCTCAAGAGAGTGTTAACTACGGCTACTCACATATCAGACAACCAACTGGACCTTATTTACACACGACACTGCTCCACTGATCATGTGCTGGTTACTCCACTGCACACATCGGATCACTTCCTCCTCACTCTTAACCTCAACATGATTCCTGACACAACACATACCCCTCCACATGTCACTTTTCGACATAACTTACGCTCATTCTCACCCTCCCGGCTATCTGCTATGGTTTCATCTTCGCTTCCTTCCCCTAAACAGTTATCATCTCTTGATGCTAACAGTGCTACTGATACTTTCTGTTCCACTCTGACATCTTGTTTAGATACTTTCTGCCCCTTATTTTCCAGGCCAGCCCGTACCACTCCTTCTGCCCCTTGGCTATCTGACGTTCTCCATGAACATCGTTCTAAGCTCAGGGCTGCAGAAAGGGTATGACGCAAATCGCAAAATCCTACTGACCTTAATTTATATCGATCGCTCCTCTCTGAATTCTCTGCTAATGTCTCCACTGCTAAAAGGACATACTATCATGACAAAATTAACACTAACATCAACTCTAACAGCTGACGACTTTGCCACATTCTTGCAAACCACACTGCACAAACCTCACCACAAACTGTCAAACACATCTTACCAGCAAACATACACTCGTTCACATTCTTCTCTCCACTCTGTGAGGCAGAAGTCTCTAAACTCATCCTTTCCAGTCATTCTACTACTTGTCCGCTTGATCCTATTCCTTCTCATCTCCTTCAAGCCATTTCTCCTGCATTTGTAGCTGCACTCACTCACATCGTTAACACATCCCTTCACACTGGAGTTTTTCCTTCAGCATTTAAACAGGCTCGTATAACCCCACTTCTTAAGAAACCCACTCTTAACCCAACTCTTTTAGGGAACTATAGACCGGTTTCCCTTCTACCTTTCATTGCAAAAACACTTGAACGAGTTGTGTTCAACCAAGTCTCTGCCTTTCTCACACAGAACAACCTCCTGGATAGCAACCAATCTGGCTTCAGAAGTGTACATCTGACCGAAACTGCCTTGCTCTCAGTTGTTGAAGCCCTAAGACTGGCAAGTCATCATTACTTATCTTGCTGGATCTGTCCGCTGCTTTTGATACGGTCAACCACCAGATCCTCCTGTCAACCCTATTGAGAAAGGGCATCTCAGGAACCGCACTCCAGTGGTTTGAGTCTTACCTCTCAGATAGATCCTTCAAGGTATCTTGGAGAGGTGAGGTATCCAAGTCGCAGCATTTAGCTGCTGGGGTGCCTCAGGGCTCAGTTCTTGGGCCACTTCTCTTCTCTGTCTACATGGCATCACTAGGTTCTGTCATTCAGAAACATGGCTTTTCATATCACTGCTATGCTGATGACACTCAGCTCTACCTCTCATTCCATCCTGATGATCTGACGATAGCTGCTCGCATCTCAGCATGTCTAACAGACATTTCTTGCTGGATGAAGGACCATCACCTTCAACTCAACCTAGCTAAGACAGAACTGCTTGTAGTTTCAGCAAACCCATCACTTCATCACAATTTCACCTTCCAGTTAGGCTCATCAACCATAACTCCTTCAAAAATAGCCAGAAACCTTGGAGTTGTGATTTATGATAAGCTGAATTTCTCAGACCACATTGCTAAAACTGCCCGGTCCTGCAGATTTGCTTTATACAATATTAGGAAGATCAGGCCCTTTCTTTCGGACCATGCAACACAACTCCTTGTTCAAGCTCTTGTTCTGTCCAGACTTGACTATTGCAATGCTCTCTTGGCAGGTCTTCCAGCCAATTCCATCAAACCTCTACAATTAATCCAAAATGCCGCCGCAAGATTAATCTTTAATGAGCCGAAAAGAATACACATCACACACCTCTGTTCATCAATTTGCACTGGCTACCAATAGCTGCTCGCATAAAATTCAAGGCATTAATGTTTGCCTACAAAACCATCTCTGGCTCTGCACCCCTTTACCTAAATTCAGTACTTCAGACCTATGTGCCCTCTAGAAGATTGTGTTCTGCAAGTGAATGATGCATTATTGTGCCATCCCAAAAAGGCACAAAATTACTTTCACAGACTTTTTCATTCACTGTTCCCACCTGGTGGAATGATCTGCCCATCTCAATCCGAGCAGCTGAATCCTTAGCTATCTTCAAGAAACGGCTAAAAACACATCTCTTCCATCTTTATTTGACCCTCTAACTCTAGCACTATCTAATTCTATTTTATCTATGTCTTCTTTTTATTTAAAAAAAAAAAACATACACACACTTGACCCTCTATCAATTGCTTATTTATTCTCTAGCTGCTAGCTTTTCTTGAACTAACACTAGCTTTCTTTTTTCTAATCTATCTACTTGTTTCTTTAATAAAAAAACAAACAAACAAAAAAAACTAGGTTTCTTTTTTCTATATTCTATCTACTTGTTTTCTTAAAAAAAAAAAAAAAAAAAACCTTGCTACATGTACTGCGTTAGGCTAACCGAGACTTGTCATAACACTTGCATGTTGTTGCTCTTTTGTTGGTTTTGATTGCTTCTATTGTCCTCATTTGTAAGTCGCTTTGGATAAAAGCGTCTGCTAAATGACTAAATGTAAATGTAAATAAGATGAGGCATGTTACATTGGAACATTTTCTTGCTGTTTATTGTTGCTGGCAGGAACAATTTTTTTAGCAGAAAGATAGGATTTAATTAAAAGTAACATATCAATACTTACATTTTGGTTGTAATATTTCTATTGTGTGGTAACCATTTTATAAAAGCAATAAAGTACTCGAGGTTTGCTGTACTGTGAATAAGTCACAGCTAAATGGCGTTGTTAGGCACGACGTGAAGTGACTTATTCACAATGCAGCATGGCCTCTCGTACCTTATTGATTAATTAGCCACTTGTTAGCAACTGCCTTTTTCAAGACAAGAGAAAGCTTTAAAAATATCACAAGGCAGTATTACTGATGCAATATATGTTGTGGAATAAAATGTGAAAATATATTGAGCTTGTGTTAACCACAGACCTTATTTCACAGACTGAATCAGTGGCTTGTTTGAGACGTCATACTCATTTCTTTGCATTGTGTCAGTTTCCTATGTTTAGCCCCAGCTCTGAGCTTTTTAAGTTGTGGATTAAAACATAAAAATATCTTGAGCTTCTGTCAACCACTGACCTTATTTCAAGCATTTAACCAAAAACACATTGAAAAACCCTATTGACTTCAGCACGATAGAACTCGAAGTGTTATAATGAAATGGTGTTGGCCTACAAAAATACATCATCCCTGCAGTTCACTATTCATCTGTGTCCACTTTTGAGTGCAACGGCCACATCTCAAAATCCAATCAATAACTGATAAATAGATCCCCACTCCACATTTTCTTTGTCGATAATCTGTTACACTCATATACATCACAATACAGAAGAAAAAATCTGTTGCTACTTCAGTTTCATCGCGACTTTAAATGTGCACTGTTTTATGCTTTTGAAAAAATAAAAGTCACCTTGTACTTATAGTATAGCAGTCTCATGAATGTAGTGGCATGCACATTTTCAGTACACTATTGTAGAAATGTGCTATTCACAGTTACCCATGATTAATTTATTTTGTGACTACAAGAAGTTACAGAGATGAGTGATATTCATCAGGTCACACAATCTCCATAAAAGTGGCCTCCATGAGTGCATATGATTTTAAAGATATTTTTCAAAAGTTCAGTTCATTTCTTTAGGGGTGTTTTTGTGGTTGGTGCAGGATTCACAATCAATCTCTGCCTGTCGGCATACAATGGGCCAATACCGCAAATGACATATTTATGACATAAATGTTGTGGTGAATGCTGTTAGCAGTGAGAACAGCCAGATATTTTGCTGTAATTTATTTATTTTATCCTTTGAAATTATTGTATTGAATAGGCTTATACTAGTCCACGTTCAGTTAAGTAACACATTCAAAAATCAAATAAAACAAACCAATAAAACACTTAATTCATGGGGATGAACAGATAAACTAGCCTAATTATGAAACCTCTTTTTAAATGGATGTCAACTTATCTATAGTCTCTTATGGCTGGAATACACTACACAATTTTTGGCCTGATTTTCCACAGATTTACAGTCTGGAAAAGTTTATGCTAGTTGCCAGTCTGCAGATTTGAGTTTACAGAATCCATAGAAATCGATTAACTTAACTTAAAGTGACAACCAGCAATATTTAAAGTCTGTTTATGAAGTATTTACATAGACGTTCAGTGTGGAAGAGCTTAAAGAGAGCACACTGAGCTTAATTGGAGCAGCAACAATTTTTAATAAATTTCATGTAATATTTATTAAAATGACAGGATTTTGCTAAATAAATAGTCATACATATTTTAATATGAACAACTATTATTAACAATATATATAAAATTATACTTTTTCTTATTGATGTCACACTGAAGCTGTGTGATTTTCATAGTAGAGCACCCTTTAAGCTCACCTTACAATAATATGAAGTCTTTAAAAATTACAGCACTGTAAAACGACAGACCAGCAATAAACTGTCAATTCATAATATAATGGATGTAAAAGTACAAGCCAGTAATGCCTGTGAAGTAATATATTAGCGTAGCACACAATCTTATACAGCTAGTCAGCTAACTGTGTTCTGTAGCATCTGCGCTATGTTGCTAAAACTATCTTTTGGATCTAATGTAATTATTTCCCACATCCAAGTTCCAGGTTATAAAATGCAAAAGTCTGAACATTAATCTCTTAATTTTACAATAAGTAGTGAAACTTACCCAAAATAAAGGCTTAAACATCTAAAAAAACGCACATTTAAGGGGTCTTTTGGTGAAAGTTTTTAGACAGCTTTCAAAATGGCCGCCGGACAGTGTGAACACATGGAGACCCATATCTCAGTGTGCAATGATCTGATTGACTTGAAATTACAGGAGGTGTATAATAACAAACACATCAAGTATTGGTTAAGACATCAAGTAGGATAATAAATGATTTTTTCTTTTTAAAATCTGATCTCAAAAATGGAAGTGTGCTTAATGGGTACGTTTACCCTATATTTAGCTGTCGTGTGTCATAATAATACCACAATGTTCTTTATTCTTTTAAACAATATTTTTAAACATATAGATTGTTTTGATTCTCTCTCTCTAATACAGTCTACTACTGTAAATCGCTTGAAAGAACATCAGTACTGTATAAAATCAGTAAAAGAGGTTTGCGCCGCACCCAGAGGAATTAATTTGTGAAACATCACTGTTTTCTATTGGTCCACCCTATTTTTGCAGAAACCATGGAAAGTTCAAGTACTATTGTTGTTCTGTTTCCTGATACTGGTAAGGCAGTGCTGAGTCTCTCTCATGTTGGAAATCAAACACAGATTGCTGGAGGATGCCTGGAAGCGCACATGTTCTAGAAACCATTTCACGCTTGAATGATACAGACTGGTTGTTCTGCACTCAGGAATTTGTCATCACCTGTTATGTAAGCTCAACTTGACTCAACAATAGCACGATAGACATTTTTTCTCTCATTGTTCAATAATTCATAGTCTTCCTAATAATGTGGTTTCATGCTGAGGGATTAGAGAGCGATGGGTGTGACTATCGACAGAGATTTGGCATTAGTTGACGCTGCTGTCTTGGCATTAAGGTAGCAGTCTATGTGCCCTATCGCTGTGCCACTGGCACTGATGTATGCAAAGAGACCCAGCTATTCAGTCAACAGGTTTCAGCAGGTTGGCAGAGACTCTGAGGCAGGCAGAAAGTGGAGGCAGATGGGGATGTGGCCTGTCCCGTCCTTTCGTCATGCTTCCAGAACTAGTAGGCTGGCACATATCTTTGGGCTTGACAATTTAGCAGAGCCAGTGTAAATAGTACACAAGCACACACACATACTCATTCAAGAGGAAAAATTTGCTTGACTAGAATTAAAAAGTTGTTTTTTTCTTCTCTTGACTAATGATTTATATCACCCTGGATTCTTTAAGCGTCAGATTTAGTTGCTGAAAGATGCGAGATGTTTATTATTAAACGTTTATTATTATTGTCAATTTCATAAACAGTATACCAGATACCTTGATATACCATTTCAAAAGTTTGGGATGTGTGTGTGTGTGTGTGAGTTTGTGTGTGTGTTTTAATTGAAATTAATGCTTTTATCCAGCAAATATGACTGTCAAATCAATCAAAAGTGACACCAAAATATTTAGAAAGATTCTATTTCAAATTAATGCTGTTCTTTTGAACTTTTTATTCTTCAAAAAAAAAAATAAAAAAATCCTGAAAAAAAAGTTTCTGCAAAATATTAAGCAATTTAAATTGATAACATTGATAATAATAAGAACCATTAATAACGAGCACCAATAATAATTGAGCAGCAAATCAGCATGTAAGAATCATGTCTGAAGGATCATGTGGCATTAAACTAATTATTTTAAAGCTTTGCATCACAGGAATAAATTACATTTTAAAATATATTAAATTAGAAAATATTTATTTTAAATTTTAATTATATTTCACAATATTATTGTTATTATTGTATTTTTGATCAAATAAATACAGCTTTTCTGAGCATCAGAGACTTCATTAAAAACATGTAAAAATCATAATGATTTCAAATTTAACTGTGTGTGTGTGTGTGTGTGTGTGTGTGTGTATATGTGTGTGTGTATATATATGTGTGTGTGTATATATATATATATATATATATATATATATATATACATATACATATACATATATACATATATACATACATACATACATACAGTGTTGGGCTAGTTACTCAAAAAATGTAATATATTACTCATTACTTTCTGGCAACAGTAATTAGTTACACTACTAGTTACATTACTTTTCTTTCACGCCCCACATAAATTGCATATCTTCCCTATAAAATTATTCTAAAATGTTACTAACAATATATTTCTGCCTCATCATTTCACCAAATTGGATTGGATCGCAGTCAGAAGTTATCACAAGCACTCAGTGGTGATTAATAGTAACGTTTTAGTAAAAGTGTTGTAATAATCTCATTAATTGTCATGTGTAGCTTGCAGCTAATTGTAGCTCTAATTTCTTTGTTACCCATATCCATGATGTATTTTATCAAAAGAAATCATAAGAAAAAGTGAAGTTCATAAGAAAATGTTTCGTTCTCTAAAAACATTTTATGTATTATATATATATATATATATATATATATATATATATATATGTTTATTATATATATATATACACACACACACACGTGTATATATATATATATACACACATATTAGAAGCTTTAAAGCTTTACTGTTTAGTTGTTAATCTGTGTTACATCTTAAATACTGTTTCCATGATTGGCTCTTAAATTAATGTTGCTAATGTTGGGATAACTCTGGGATTGAAACATGCATATGCTTTTTATATGACATTTTGGGCCAGATCAGGGCTCGCAAAATCGCTAGCCCGACGTCCCGGGGCTATTGTGTTTTCCAGTCGGGCTACCAAAATGTATCACCACTCTGCCCGACGGGCTATCTTAAAAACAGGGCTCCTACGGGTCCTTAAAAACTCTTCAATTTAGTTGCATCAAACTTAAGGCCATAAAAAGTTTTAAATACGTTAAATGGTATAATGTATGTCTTAACTATAATTTCAAAAGGTCTTACAGTTGGGGACGGAAAGACAAGAATGGCGATACAGCTGGATTAAACTTCAAAAGGCAATGATGCAATTGAATAAATATGAGCGCTGCACGTTTCAAGTCAAGACGCAGAGCAGATGTCTTTATGTGAATGTGTCTGAAGGGAACCGACTGTCCTCAGAAATGTGTCGTTGGCATTTTTATTTAATCTTACCTATAATGCCTGATAAAGCAGCGTTTATGAGCGCGGACGGTGCTGCTTTGTGTACAGCCGCTAACAGGGAGTTTCTCTGAGGGAAACCGCTATATTAAGCCGCTCCTAAAGCGCCACCTCGTGGTAGAGAATGAATTTGCATTTACAATAAGCCTTTCTTGCTGTTTATGGTCAGATCAATGCAAATATCGACCCATGTTTTTTATGCAGCAAACACAGAGTTGTAAATGAGAAAGAAGTTAATGTGCCTTCTAAAAATCTAAACAATCAAGACAGTAATATTTATTCGTTTTAAATTAATATAATTATTTATATGCTTGATTTAGCCCTTTTCAAAAAAAAAAATGGTCTAAAGGCTGAAATGCTGTTGTATAAGATTTTCGTTTTTGTGAAAACCTGTATCTGAACTGTAAATCATGTCATTTTATGGCTTAATACTGTACGTTACCATAGACATTGTCCAACACCGCTAATACTGTGTTCATTTTACTTGTGCAGCTCTTAAAATGGGTCATCTTTTTTTTTTATTTTTTTTTTTTTATTTGGGCTAGTTAAATTAATTTTCGGGCTACCAAAATCTGAAGAGTACCTGCCCAAAGGGCTACCAGGGATTTTGAAATTTTGCGAGCCCTGCAGATCTTAAAATAGTTCTCTACTGGCACAATGGAAATGTTGTTGGTAAGAAATAGTCTCTTATTATTTCATAAATTTAGATGAATTAATGAATTTAGACACACATACATTAACACAGACACCTTTTTGATAGAAAGATATTCAAAATGTGAAGAATGATTATGGACATTGACCAAGTAGCTTTGATATTCAAATTGTGTCACCAGTATATGCATGACCAATACTATGTTTCTTGCAGTTAAGTAATATACCAACAGTTTAACGGTAAGGGAGTGAGAAGTGTTTTGCATGTTTCATATTAAGACACCATTAAGTTAGGCTTCTAACAGACTGCAAATGTGTCACAGACAACAGTTCTGCACAAAATAGAGCAGTTTGCCAGATTGTCCAAGGTACTTTCCAATTAAATTGCACCAGACTAACTACAGGAAATTCAGTTAAAGCAAACTTAGTTATCAGACAGTTATGACAGCAACATCACTGCTCTGTTTAAAGCTCACAATAAACTGCTTATTCACAACATGCATTTTAACTGTTAGGAATATCTGCCTCTGCACAGAATTTACAGTATTATGCTGCAGATGATTTGATAACAGAAATTGTGCCTTTTCACACTGCACAATTATATCAATCCAGCCATTGAGCTGTGCTATTCAGAAATTCAGATGACACCAGAATCACCATGATTCACAAAGAGGCCTATAAATAACACTGGATAGAGTAGTAAAGGCCATCATCAAATGCATGTACAGTTGATTCTATCCTTTTTGGACACATTTACTCATAGACTTGCATTATAGAAACTTGCAAAGTGAGAGAAAGGCAGAGATTTAAGGAGTTTTTTTTTTTTTTTTGTAATAATGACTGGCAGATTGCACATTATCCTTCTTTTTACATGAGTATTTAAAAAGTAAAATAAATATATGGACATTAAATATTCATTTTAGTTGTTAATCTATCTACAAACATACACACATTCTCAAAACGGTGACAGCTATTCTAACATCCATTTATATGAAAAGAGAAAGCATCGTTATATTTCCATGGACAACAGTGAAATATCATTTATTGGCCATTATATAAAATATTGGTCCATGTAATCACATTAATGCCACGACTGACCAATCAGAGACAAGTATTCCAGAGAGCTGTGTATGTAGCTAATCGAGAGAATCCATGCATATTATCTTGTTTATCAAATCAAAATGACCCAGCCTGTAGGAATCTGTAGTGCAGCATGGGGAGATTTGCAAAGACCACTACGCAGCATCTGAGAGATGCCTGCTCTAGAGAAATAAGATTATAGTAAAGAGCGTGGCCTCAATAACATGCTCTTTTCACAGCCATGCCATATTTGTGTTGCTCCAGCTCAAAGCTGCTTCATTAAAGTCCCGCAATTCCTCATTAAGGCTGCCTGGTGGCATTTTTTCACTTTCACCAGCTATTTTTGTCATAAGCTTTGATAATGAATGTGTGACAAGTAGCATGTTGATGATGTTTTCACAGATTGAAAGGACTTTAGTTGGACTTCAGCACTACGTCCGCACAATTAAAGTGCATTAAGCACAAAAATAATTGTTCCAATTTAGCAGACTTTAAGTATACCAGTTTACTATACTAAAAGTACAATTGCAAGGCATTTTTATTAGGTACATAAATATGTAAATGTATTTGTAGTATACTTAGCATGAAATAAATGTATTTCAAATACATTTTAGTATATATATTTTTCACTAGGGCAAGTTAGATTCAGTCAAATTTGGTTTCTGTGATGACATTTATACTTTTATTCAGCAAGGATACATTAAGTAAAGGTCTACAATCATTTAGGTCTACAATGTTGCACATAAATATTAAGCAGCACAGCTGTTTTCAACATTGATAATAATAATAAATGTTTCTTGAGGTTCATATCAGCATATTAGAATCTAAAAGATAATGTGACCAAGTAATGGTAATAAATTTACTTAAAGCTTTGCCACCACAGGAATAAATTATTTTTTTTAAAAACATATTAAAATACACATTACACTTTACGTCACTCTGCCTGAACACCAACTTGTGATAAATAGAATTGTTGTCCGGTTCAGATACTGTAATATGTGAAATGATGATATTATACAACTATTTTAAATTAGCATTACAGTAATTCTATCATGACAACTCTCGGAAGATTTTAGCATGATAAAGGATATGACAATGTTAATGTATTTGGTCTTGGCGGAATAAATCTGCTATGCTGCTGCTGCTGTTGGTTATTGCTGTTGTTGTAGATTATTGCTGCTGCTGCAAAGCAAGTACAGGAACTTGCTACTGCCAATACATACACCGATACTCTGCTGTGAGTATTTCAGACATACTGCTGCTGCACAAATAGCATATATAACAACCTGTAGCAGATCTATACAGGTGGAGCTGGGGAGGTGGAGAGTTTCAGAGGAGCTGCTCTAGTGAATGCTAACTAGCCATTTAAATGTAAAGCAGTAAGCTCATTGGCTGCGTATGCATCATGAACCAATCAGCTTATGCCAAGTCGTTTAACACTGTGAATATATTCAATTTGCGTTAACAACCCATCAGCCTGCGCCATCTAGAGTTCCCTTGCCAGAACTTGGCATTTATTCTGCTTTGTTTATCTCTTAGATAAGCGTGCTGACTACACTGGAGCGGCGCTTCAATCTTCAGAGCGCTGATGTGGGCGTCATCGCCAGCAGCTTTGAGATCGGCAACCTGGCCCTCATTCTCTTCGTTAGTTATTTTGGTGCTAAAGCCCACCGCCCCCGGTTAATTGGCTGCGGTGGCATTGTCATGGCTTTGGGAGCGCTGCTCTCCGCATTACCCGAATTCCTCGCCAGTCAATACAAGATCACAGACACACGGAGCAAGGATCTGGGGCGAGACGTGTGCTCCAACACCTCTAAATCTGATGAACCGTGTGGAAATAGAGCCAACACCAACATGATGTACCTGCTTCTGATTGGAGCCCAGGTGCTGCTGGGTATTGGTGCCACACCTGTTCAGCCCCTGGGTGTGTCCTACATAGACGATCATGTGCGGAAGAAAGACTCCTCTCTCTATATAGGTAAGTAAGTGTAATTTATGTTTGCTACATGCTTAGTTTACATAGCCACAGGCAGCAATTGTTTCGCATAAGTGAACTGCACCACAATTATTTAAGGAAAAGCATGTATCTCCCCTACAGCTTAGTAAGTAAAAAGTAGATGATTATCAGGGTGATTTATTGTGGTTTCAGGCCTTCCAATGGCAAGCCAAAAACCACTGATGTATTAAAGTGAAACAGCAAATAAGAAGGTTGAGCTGTTATGTGCCAGAAAGCAGCGTGTGCACAAAACCACTGGATCAATAAAAAAAAAAAAAGCATATGCGTGTGTGCAGACGTGTTATGTTTTATGTAGTTTGTGACCACAGCTTTCACAATATAATCAGCAGGTGAGCAGTGCTGGGAGGGTTTTAAACATAATTACTTCTATTTTGTGTATGTAGGGAAGAAGGGCATGGAAAAGAGATTAGAAATAAAATAATGCTTCTGTGGGAACAGTAGATAGGAGGTTTGGAGGTGTGCAGCATATATATTTGTATAAATGAGATAAATAAAAATGGGAAAATAAATAAATAAATAAGTACATACATACATACATACATACATACATTCATACATTATATATATATATATATATATATATATATATAGATATATATAGATATATATATATATATAGATATAGATCACATACATTACCATTTGGATACTTTTTTAAAGAAATGAAAATTTTTATTCATTCAATTGATCAAAAGTGGCAGTGAAGACTTCTACATTGTTACAAAAACAAAAAAATAAATACATTTCTAGTCACCATGGTTTCCACAAAAATATTAAGTAGCACAATTCAGATAATAATAAGAAATGGTATCAGCATATTAGAATGACTTCTGAAGGATCACTGAATACTGGATTAATGGCTGCTGAAAATTCAGCTTTGCCATGAAAGGAATAATGTTATTTTGCATTTTAAGAATATAATTAACTATATTAATGTTTTTTTTATGTATTTTGATTAAATAAATGCAGCCTTGGTTGGCATAAAATTGTTTAAAAATTTTACCCCCCAAAAAAAATGGTAATATTAACGTAACCTAACCTAACCTAACCCTATACATATTATATTTACACCCATTCCAGATCAGGACTTGCATTTCCAAAGAATTATTCTGAAAGACAGTCTTAGATATGAAGATATGTAGACAGAACATGACTTTAATATTATCTTCAGTACAAATACGTGACTATAACTGAAAATTGAGCGTTTAATCTTATCATTATACATTACTGACATACTTTGTCCTCCAATTTGATACTGTTAAGTGCTTTGACACAATCTGTATTGTTAAAAGCGCTATATAAATAAAGGTGACTTGACTTGACTATAGTTTACTCGGTTGATTTTGCAGTTGTCAGGGTAACAACAACAAGACAAATTTCATGTTCACAGAAAACAAAAAAAAAACAACTCATACAGGTATAGGCAGCAATTCTTATAAAAGCACACAGATTTCCTAGTCTCAAAGAAAGTGGGCCATGGTTTGTTTCACATGCATGCATCTCAGAGACGAGGAAGAGAAGATAAGTGTTGAAAAGGAAGTGCCTTTAGTCCCTAGTTGATGCTGTGATGCTTTACTGGTTCGACATAAAACAGGTGTGAAAGTGATGTGGAGTTTAAAATCACACATTTTAAATCATGACGTGACTAGATAGAAAATAGTAGGTCAAGTGATATTTCTACTATTTAACATCAAATATGAACATGTTCTGCAAATATGTTATGCTAATAATAATAATTAAAAGTGTCTTCATTATGAACTTCTATGTGCCTCTGCTGTTAAAAGTAGATTCCACTTGCTTTGATATTTTGTCCTATAATATATGTATATTATTTTTTTCATTCTTTCTCTTTTGTATGTGTACAAAGTATTGATTGTATTTTTCAGTTATGTTTATTCTCATGTTGTGCAAGCTGAGTGTCCTTTTCCTGTTTAGCTCTTTTTCTTACCTCAGCTCCTGTTCAAAGTTCTTTTATACATGCAGCAGCAACAAACCAGCATTTCAGAAGGCTTTTGGGCAAGCGCTGTGCTTGTTTGACAGTGAGCAGTAGGAAATGGACACACACTGATTTCAGTTTGCAAGCTCAGAGGGAGATTTGGAGCTGTGCTTCTCCGATAAGCGCACAACAGTTTGAAGGCAAACAAGCAGCGTTTCGTTTGAGAACAATGTTGAATTGTAGTGGAAGCTGCTCTCAGCTGATCGTCTAAATCCCCGTGCTGCAGGCATGGCATGTGCTGCATGAATGGGCCAGATTGTTCAGACATCACCAAGAATTCTTTTTTTTACGTACTGCTAATATATTCCCAATTTGCAACACAACAACATAGCTTGTGTAATTGTTTTTCCTCTCGTAGAAACTGTTGAGTGCCGTTTGCAATGTACAAATGTAGGCTAAATGCTTGCTTCAATGAGTTAAACATATGTGTTTCATATAACTAAAACAAAGAGAAAGCAAATTGAAGTAATGCATTTTGATGCTTGTGGTTTATGCCATATGTATGGTGGTCTACTGCCATGGTTCATACTATTTGGTGAAGCTATTTTCAGCGTAATTGTGTCAGCCTTCATTCACTGTTTAGAAGAGCTATAGACTAGAGCTAGATGATTTATAGAATATTTGTTATATATTTGTGCTTATTTGCTGGTCATGTAAAATTAGGTAACATTGTGAATATTGCAATGATTTTAATGCATCCTTTTTGGTTAAGTTTCCAAAAGATTAACTAATAGACTAGTTTCCTAGTGTTAAGATGCTGTAATAGAATCTCTGATAAACTTTGGTAATAAAAATAGTATCAGGTTTATAAATATGTATTTTATAATGTATAAAAATAGTTTAGGGTCAGTAAGATTTTTTAATGTTTTAGAAAGAAGTCTTTCATGCTCACTAAGGCTGCATTTATTTTTATCAAAAATACAGTTAGAACAGTGAAATATTATTACAGTTTTAAACAATGTTTTATAATTGAATATATTTCAAAACAATTTATTTCTGTGATTGCAAATCTGAATTTTCAGCGGAATTTACTTCAGAGTCACGTGATCTTTCTAAAATCATTCTAATATGCTGATTTGATGCTCAAGAAACTTATTTTTGTGGAATTGTTAGACATTTTGTAACATTGTAAATTTTACGAGGTGGCTAATTTGAACATTAGCATATTTCTCAAACCGCTTTCCTGAGGATAAAAGCTCCATTTAGTGTTCTTTTCAGATTTCAGCAGAAACAAAAGTAGGCTAGCACTTATTTTAACAAAGTACTTGATGCATAATAATTCGTACGGATTCGTAAGACCTCACTTGTATGATGATTCTGTGTGATTTCTGTGACAGTTAAGTTTAGGGTTGGGGATAGGTGTGGTCCTTCGTACGAATTCCTACGAATTTGCCACCTTGTAAAATAAGTCTGATTTTTCACAAATCGGATGAATTCGTATGAGTGAGGTTGTTCGAGTGAGGTCGCATGAATTCGTACGAATTAGCCACCTTGTCAAAAATGTACAAACTGCCATGAGATCGGGTTGAAATGTCTTTACTGTCACTTTTGATCAATTTAATGCATCCTTGCTGAATAAAAGTATAATTTTCTTAAAATAAAAATTGAATGGTAGTTTATATACATAATATTGATTATGTATTAATATATTCATATTTATATATACTTATTATTTATGAAGTCATAGTTATTATTTATGAAGTCAATTTGATTTAAACAATATTTATATTTTTTATTTTTTATTCATTATTTCAGTAAAAGGTGAGAATTCTTTAGCTCTATTATACAGCTCCATTCTGAACTGATATGTGGCTAACAGGCAAACCTTATATAGAAAACCATATATAGACATTTTAATAGCCTCCGTTACCCTTTACCTTTAATGAGCTCGAACAGACTGCATCATTGTGTCTTTTATTGGCTGTCAGCATCATTGATTGTGGCTTCCAGGTCAGGCCACACTGTCGTTCTTATCTGCACTCCTGTGGCCTGAACGTCACATTGCACTCATGTGTTTCTTCACGCCTGTGCGCTCTCAGCACTCACACTAAAAAGCCTTCATTAGTGGAGCACACGGTGGGATCTTATTAAAAAACCTTCATTAGTAGATTCAGTGCTTTAAAGCAAGAAAGTGGGGAAGAAAAGAATCTTCATGAAAGATGTTGCACACCTTAGCTTTCAGTGTCTGTATTATTATCCATCAAGTACTTTGTTAAAATAAGTGCTAGCCTACTTTTGTTTCTGCTGAAATCTGAAAAGAATGTTAAATGGAGCTTTTATCCTCAGGAAAGCGGTTTGAGAAATATGCTAATGACGGATGAGACAATTACCACCTGTTGGCCATGGCAACAGACTACTGACTTACTAAATGGTGATGTAAATTGCTTCAATAAACAACTTATTATGAAAATGCAACAAGATGCATGCATGGCATTGAGGTGTTTTCTAATAATGAACTAGGGCAATCTGTCCAAAACATGTAAATGTGAATGTAAGAAAAGCTAAATGCGGGGTGTTTCCTCTGAGGAGGCAGTGTATAAACTGTATATGACTTGTTTTTTTAAAGTCACATGCAAGAAGGCAGTGCCTCTCCATTGCGATATGATTGACCTATTGCACTGCTCATGCGATAAAACTTGCCTCTCGTTTTCATGCAGTTCCTCATCCTCATATTTATCTGAATTAATAAATAAAGGAATTAATGGATAAACTAATTAAAAGTAAATAAACAACTGACCTACTTAGAGATCACTGTTTTATATCATGTCACATTAAAGTTTGAAATGACTTGAAAACATCTGTGAGGGATTTTTAGTAAGCAATCAGCTTGATGCAATTAACTGACTGATGATCTGAAAATAAATTGTCTATTAAAAAGATCAGTTAACAAATAAAATATACATTAAATTTGTTACTGTGTTCTTATAGTTATTATTTTGGAATAAGTGTAAAAATTCCTAAAAAAAAAAAACACTATAAATTACAGAAATACACTTCAGTTTAATAAATAGAAAATTAATTACAATAATGTAAAAAATACATAATAGAGTTATGTTATAACTTATGTTTACATTCATTCTCAAAGGTCTAACAAGCATGTGGAAAGCATTTCATTCCCCAAATTAATATTGTAATAAATATCATGATAATGTTTTTTGGCCATATCACCCAGCCTTACAATAAACCGTCCTGAATAGCATAAGTCAGTATGGAATGCACAAACACGGTGTTTTACATGTGTGTGTTGTTCAGATGAGACCAGTACATGACAGACATGAGTGCTTTTAGAGCAGGCTTCTGGATGATCTCCGTAGGAGTGGAGACGTAATTACAGAATGAGGCTGGAATGCCAACCAGTCAGCCATGAGGTGGGTCTGAACTGGCCCGACAGCACATGCAAACCGCACAGCCCTATGAAAAACAACTCCCACAGGGGGAGCTTGGCTTTTCCTGCTTCCTTACAGTAAGCCTCCCACAAATCTGACTGCCCCGCCAAGTGCTTTTCATCAACAAACGCACAGATTTAAGCTATTAGGTCACTATTAGACCCGCTTCTCGTTTTAGCTGTAGAATACATGAAAAGACAGCATATAGGGAGCAGCTTGTTAGTAGCCATCTTTAGTAGAAACAATAGGTCAGAGGTCACCTGTAACAACATTTCTGCAACGCTGGCTCAACCAGACTTTACACTTCGCAAATACACCTCCAATTTTTTGTAATTGTGACTTTATATCTCGCATTTGCAAGTTTTATTTCTTGCATTTTTGAATTTAGATCTCACAATTACAATTATTTCTTATAGTTATGACTTTATGGGCCAGATTTACCAACAGCTTGCGTCAGCACAAACCAACTTTTGGTGTTAAAATAGTACTGTTAGGATTTACTAAAGACGCACAGTGAAGAATTAGCACTGAAAAGGCGTGGCCAGTTATTTTTGCGCCTGACCTTATTGAATATGCATTTGTAGGAGTTTCTCTTTCAAACGCAAAATTTATGCAAGGAGAGTATTCAAATAAATCGTGCAACGTGATTTACGTTTGTGCTCATCAAATTACTGGTATTTGCACCATTATTTAACACCCTCAAAAAAGCATGTCTTAAAAGAGGCTGTAATTTGCACTGCTCATGGTAGATTGCACTGGTCATTATGGAAATGATCTGGCTGCGTCTGTGTTCTTTAATGTGCACATTGTCAGTAAATCACACACAGAATTTTCCCCTCCCATCAGCGCTTTTATGGAATTGCGCTCTAACGCTAACTTGCCCTGTTTAGTAAATCTTGCCCTATATCTCACAATGTCTGATATCTCTCAGCTGCAATTTTATTTCTCGTAATAAGGACTTTATATTTCGCGATGTGGCTATATCTCACAATTGCAACATATCTTAAAATGTCACTTAATATCTCATATGTGACATTATATCTTGCAATTGCAACTTTATTTCTTGTAATTGAGAATTTATAGCTCACGGTGTGACTTTATATCTTTTTGTACTGTTGCAAGTGGTAATTTTACATTGCAAGATCTTGAAACTTCTAGTTCTTGATATTTTGACTTTATATCTCACCATTACTATTTTTTTTTATAATTCTGATTTAATATTTCACAAAAATTGACTATATATCTGACAGTTGCACCTTAATCATAATTGTGCCTTTATATTTCACAAATATATTATTATTTTTTTTTTGCATTAAAGTATTATAGCTCACAATGCGACTTTATATCTTGTAATTTCAACATTATTTATTGTAAATGTGAATTTGTAAATCTCACAATGCTTAATATGCTTAAAACTTTATATCTGACAATTGTGACATTTTTGTATTATAGCTTAATATCTCACATTCTAACTTAATATCTTGCATTTGAAACTCTTATTTCTTATCATTTTGACTTTATATCTGACCATTACAGCTATTTTTTTATAGTTCTTATTTAATATCTTACAAAAAGTGACTGTTTGTTGCAACTATTTCTCATAATTGACTTTATATCTGATAATGTGACTTTATGTTACACAATGTGACTTCACATCCTGCAGTTGTGACATAATATGTATGACTCAACATTTGGGCATTTGACTAAAGCAAACAAACGCAGACGGGGGTCAGTACTCAAAATGGACGCTGTTCCCAAAGCTCTTGTAACCTTTTGCAGTCCACTGCTAATTTTGGGTCTTCCCACCGGGGCTTGACTGTGGAAATTCACAGCATGTACATGCAGGGATCAGGGTATTACCATGACAGTCAGGAACGCTTGAGCCTCACCGAACTGGCTCTCAATGCTTTACAAGCTTTTACAGTGTCAGTAACATGATTCCTGTATGTTGACGTAGATGATTGGATTCATGTAGCCCAAAGACATTGAGGGGACAGCTGTAGACAGAGCTTATTCAAACACATTAGCCTGCTTGTGTGTGAATATCCGGTATCTAGTAACTGATAAAAATCAATACATACACAGAAATTTCCAGACAAATCTGCCACAAAGAACTACAGATTCTGAAACTCTGATTTGTTGATAAGAACACTGAGGAAAAACACTGAGGAAAAATTCCTTACAATAGTGTGTGTGAACACAAAATATTTTGCAGAAAATAAAACGTCAACAATAAAAAAAAAACTGAAATGCAGTCACGTACAGACTGCAGCTAACACAGTGACACACGTGAAGGCTGTTTGTTTTTGTCTCTGGTTAGGCGGTTCTGGGAAGACTTAAACCAGACCTGCCCTGGGCTTCGTCACACCACCCAGGCCAAAGAAGATATGACAGATAAGTGGCTGGTGGAGGCAGGGAGACAAAGTTCCTGCTTTATTCTGCTGTAGGTTTAGATGCAGGACACTTGCAAATGTCTTTAAAATATAAAACACAAGCATCATTCACAATGTGAACATTTATTAGCATAATGCAATTTGTTGAGGAATGTCTAATTTATGTTAAAGTTTTGTGCCTGCTGATAAGCATTTAATGTGTGCATCATATTTAAAAATAGTAATAATTTTGCATATAGGTACACTCAGTAATTTTTCTGCATTAAAAAATATTAAATATCTATTATATAGTTTTAAATAGGGCATGTATACAACTTTTTTTTGCATGATCTACTTTGAAAAGTCAAGATAAATGCCATTCCAATCAGCGCAACATGAACAAAAAATTAATGAGTGCACCTTTAACCTTAAAGGAATAGTTCATCCAAAAGTTAAAATTTTCTGTACGTTTTCTCACTCTCAGGCCATCCAAAGATGTAGATGAGTTTGTTTGTTCGTCAGAACAGATTTGGAGAAATTTAGCCTTATATCACTTGCTCACCTATGGATCATCTGTAGTGAATGGGTGCCGTCAGAATGAGAGTCCAAACAGCTGATAAAAACATCACAATAATCTATAAGTAATCCACACAACTCCAGTCCGTCAATTAACATCTTGTGAAGCAAAAAGCTGTGTTTATAAGAAACATATTCATCATTAAGGCATCATGAAATTTTTAAACCATTTTAACTTTAAACTGTTGCTTTTAACCAAAATATGAGTCCATAATCCATAACATTTTCCCTGTTTTCCTCTCACATCAAAATCTATCAACATATTTGTTTGTAACTGTTTTAGACTGTTTATGCTTTTAAACAGTGCTTGATCTGCGCATATTTCTCTCCTGAATCAGATATTATGGATAGAGGACTTGTATTTTAGCCGGAAGCAATGTTTTGAAGTTAAAAACGTCTTAATGAGTGATTTGTTTATTACAAACATGCAGCTATTCACTTCACAAGACATTATGGATTGAGTTGTATTGATTATTTGTGGACTACTGTGATGTTTTATCAGTTGTTTGGACTCTCATTCTGACGGCACCCATTCACTGCAGAGGATCCACTTGTGAGCAAGTGATGTAATGCTAAATTTCTCCAAATCTGTTCTGATAAACTCATCTACATCTTGAATGTCTTGAGGGTGAGTAAAATTTTATTTTATTTATTTATTTTTTTTCATTTTTAGGTGAACTATTCCTTTCATTTAAAAATTCTGTCAATACTGTTGTCCACAGGTCTTTAAAAGTTCATATTCTTCTATTCTGAAGTTATCAAAGATACTGATGATAATGATTAACGATACTGGCAAATGCAATAATATACAATCTTTTGAGCATTGAACTTTATTCTGCTATGTTGATGTTTATCTGAGTGATGTTGACGAGATCTCAGATGCATCCTTAAGAGACACGTCAGCATGACTGCTGCTGCAGTGTTTCGACTTCACCCCCTGCCATCAGCCACGCATGCTCGTAAGCAACTGAAACGCTGCACATGTAATGTCATCTTGAAGGATTAGATTCTAAATTGATTTTTCCATCTCGCTGATAAGCTTCGTGCCTAGACCGTGCCTTACTAACTCCTGTTTGTTTAATTTGAGAACAATGAACGTTGTCATCTCTTGCTCTGCAGGGGTGAGAGAACAGACTCCTGTCAACTCCTGCATTATTTTGCAAGATAAATGTAACCAACCCTCTCTTTAAGTTAGTCTCAAGTGCTTTAGCGAATACTTTAAGAATAATTGGCAGTAGCACATAATCAGGGGTGTCATGCACCTATTTTTTTGGAGGTAAGCCAGAGTTAATTTAGGTAAGACATGACAAAATTATTTTTTGTGGTTATTGTACAATTGCGTTAAGTATTGTACACACACACATACATACATATATACACACATACACATATATATATACACACACACATACATATATATATATATATATATATATATGTATGTATGTATGTATGTGTGTGTTATATTTACAGCATGCCAATATTTTGGTGGGAGAGTTGCGTTATAAACTCACTTGGCTCAGAAATCTGAAGGGTTTAGGTAGTTTGAATGGCTATAGCACTTCTGCAGAAAGAAACTAGCAGGTAAAGCAGGGATATGCTACTTAGAAAGAAACTAATCACGTGGGCAGAAAGCAGCACTAAGATGATTATGTTGAGGAGAGCATGTCCAACCTTGGTGAAGCCTGATAGAAGTTGGACTTGGATGAAGCTGTGATTCATTTAAATGGAACAAAGGCAGACTTCAAGATTAGCATTAAGACCGCATTAAAATGAGGTTAAGTAACATCATTGGAGTCATCTGGCGTCGCTCGCCTTACTTAATCCTATCACTGGTCAATCCTGCTCGCCAGTCAGACTAAACAAATCCTAGGTAATAGAAAAGAGCTACTTTCCCTTCCAAACAATCTGTGCTAACCACAGACAGTCATTCAGGATACAGCATTTGAATTGCAAGACCATTATTATATCATGTTTTATTGCTACTATAACCACTTAGACCATTTAATTTGTCTTCATTATAATATTCATTATTATAAAAAATAAGAAATGAGTTTGAACATTGATTTCCATGCTTCTATCCTACTCCACTAGCCTTAGAGGATGTGATATCAAGTGTTACATGCAGACACAAGCCAGATCTATGTGTCCTGCTGGCTGCTCGTAATTGTGATTTTCTGTTTACATGCTCTACAATGCTTGTAGCTCTGTCAAAAATGGTTTGTTGGAGATGTCTTATGAGATGTGATGACCTAGTAGTCCAAAAAACTGCTTGGGAACTTTCAACCACTTTTCAACTTTCAACTGTATGAATGTCATTGCATAAGGAATTTTTGCTTTGGCTTTTAACCAAATAGTGTCAAGTTACTGTTTTATGGATATATGACATTAGTTCATCACATTAACTATAAACATGTTTCACAAACGTTTGAAATCCACAAAATGTCCAAATGCAATTTGTCCTAATACTCAGTAGTTTTAGTAGTTGTTTTATCATTAAAAACCAAAAAAGAAAACATATTTTGCTTAAAAAGTATATTGCATTTTTTGTTATTTGTTTATTTTGTTTTGTTTTCTTTAAAAAAGTCTACTTTGTTTTGTTTTGTTTTGAATTTGTTTTGCTTTGCTTAAAAAAGTGTACTTCGTTTTTTGTTTTGTTTTGTTTTTATTTGCTGTTTGTTTTGTTTTGGTTTGGTTTGTTATTTGTTTATTTTGTTTTGCTTTAAACATGTACTTTGTTTTGTTTTGATGTAGTTTGGTTTTTGTACAGTTTTGGTTTGGTTTGGTTTGTTATTTGTTTATTTTGTTTTGTTTTGGCTCATTACCACATTATTATTCACTAAAATATTTCTATTTATCCACAAAAGCATTTATTCACACTTCAGCTTCAAGTTTGTGTGTGAAGATATAAGCCTGTATTTTATTTTATTTTATTTTATTTTATTTTTATTTTTATTTTTTTATTATTATTTATTTTTTTTAATAAAAGGCCTTTTTTTAGTGTGGCTGAATTGTTCAAGTACGTTTTGTGGCTGCTCAGACTTTTGGACACAATTCACAGATTTTTTTTTTTTTTCCCTCCAGTGAACCTACAGTATAAAGTGAATGGTCAGAGTGCAGCTGTGTCACAGGAGATGGCATTTTGGAAAGCTTTAAAATTGGTTATGTTTCAAGAAGGGCACCTCTGAATATCCCATGAGGCCAAGAGAGTCTCTGATGGGACTGATGGTGGTCCTCAAGCTGCATCATCTTCCACTGTGCAGGCTTTTATGCTTATACAGTAATTATTTAATAATATTAATAATTTAATAACACTGTCAAATGTGATCTATAGCAGAATGAATGTCTATTTTATCTGTTTTTCATACATTATAATGTTGCTATGCCTAAATTCAGCTGTAGGATTTAAAACAACTACTTTTAGCCTTTGTAGTTGGAAGTGCACAGGAGATGTGTCACAGGAGATGGCATTTTGGAAAGCTTTAAAATTGGTCATGTTTCAAGAAGGGCAGCTCTGAATATCCCATGAGGCCAAGAGAGTCTCTGATGGGATAGATGGTGGTCCTCAAGCTGCATCATCTTCCACTTGTTCACCAATCCCCATGACCTTGATAACCTGTCACTGCGGAAATCTGGGTCACCGCGGAAGTCTCTGTCTCTGCTGATTACAAAGCGGATTTTTTTGGTGCTGGTGGAAAACATGGGGGGGATGGTGGCATTATAAAATACAACACATCAGTGGTTTGTCTGATTGTGCAATCTGGCCTTGAAACTATCGGATTGAGATGCTCTGTCCCTCCTAAGGCACAACATTTCTCACTGTCTTTCACTGATCCAGGAATGTTGGCACTTCAGATCAGGGATGATTTGATTAGGATAGCCTGTTCTTACAGATTCATGCTGCCCCTGGCATTAGTGTGAAAACCTGGACTCGTTGATTGAGTGGTTTGTAAGTAGTAGCTCTCTAAACTCCTTCCTGCGTGTTAACATTTTGCATCAATGGTGATTTGAGGCGCAGGATGAGGTTGTCTAATTAAATGGGTGTGGATCAATAAGGGTTGGCTAAAATTATTATATTCAGCATTCACCCGTTTTATTGATTGTTATGAAACATCCTCCATTTTTCTCTGAACATGCTTAGCTGAGTAACACAAGAAGTATTGGTAGTAAATATGCAGAATAGGACTGCACATTAAATACACCTCTGAGTTAATGCACAGCTCAGGTTTCCAACCACAATCCGCTGTTTATCCACAGTGTAAGTCGATGGAAAAGTATTTACAGTGAATAAAATCAATACTGTCCGTGGATAAATTCTTTCCTTTGTCAGGACTAGTAGTAGATTGATATATTGGTCAGGTTGAAATTGAGAAATTTTTTGGCCATTTTGACATTATTAAATCTGAGATTTGTGGATGAGTTCTGCTCAAAAGTTTGGGGTTGGTAAGATTTAAGCAAGTCTCTGAGGCTGAATTAATAGACAAACAGTAATATTGTGAAATATTATTACAAGAAAAATAACTGCCTTCAATTATAATAGAAGCATTCTTTGATGAATATATATATATATATATATATATACTGTGCAGGCTTTTATGCTTATACAGTAATTATTTAATAATATTAATAATTTAATAACACTGTCAAATGTGATCTATAGCAGAATGAATGTCTATTTTATCTGTTTTTCATACATTATAATGTTGCTATGCCTAAATTCAGCTGTAGGATTTAAAACAACTACTTTTAGCCTTTGTAGTTAGTTTATTCAGACAAAATAGTATAGAAGTTTAATATAGGCCATTTATTTATTTTTTTTTTAAGTTGTCAGCATGCTATTGTGCATGTAAATCAGAACATTTGATATCTTATGTGTTTTTGTTAAAGTATTATGTTTATATATGGCCATTTTATCAGCAACATGCCACACTCATCTTTAGATATCAGCATTGACATCTGCCATTACAAAACCCATATCAGACCGCATTAGTCAGGACATGGCATAAAACAGGTGCATCTCAATAAATTAGAATGTCATGGAAAAGTTCATTTATTTCAGTAATTCAACTCAAATTGTGAAATTTATTAAATAAATTCAATGCATACAGACTGAAGTAATTTAAGTCTTAGGTTCTTTTAATTGTGATGATTTTGGCTCACATTTAACAAAAATCTCAACAAATTAGAATATGGTGACATGCCAATCAGCTAATCAACTCAAAACACCTGCAAAGGTTCCCTGAGCCTTCAAAATGCAGGACTCTACGCTTACTTTTTCTTTTAGGAGCGCTTGTGCTCCTAATTTAAAAAATTAGGAGCACGGTCAAAAATTTAGGAGCACCTTCTAATCAATAATCAAAAATTCTGATCAAAAAATTAACCTTCCTATTTCGAGGTTATATTTGACTCCTTAAAGTGATTTACAGGGAATTTTGTTTTTACCTTTGTAATGGAATTTTTCTAACTTTATGAAAAGTATATCATCTTTTGTCAAATTCAAAAAAATATATATTTATAAGCTTTTTAACATTTTTAATTAAACAACAGAATAAGAAGTAGAATAAGAATGTTACCAATAAAATTAAATCAGTATTTAAGAAATAAATTTGTACTACAGAGGTGGCACAGAAGAACACAAAAGTGGCTTGTAGGTGTATTTTCAGACATTTAATGAGGCTCAGAGGTTGCATGAGTGCAATTCATAAATTCATGTTGAGGTTAATGTTTTAAATATGCAATTTTGAATATAGAAATATTAAATGATTTAAATAACAGAAAAGATACTTTAAAAAATTAAATTAAAACTGCCAGCAGGTGGCGTCAAGTCACTGATTTTATCACTGAATCATTCATTTAATTGATTCGTTCGAACGGCTGATTCATTCAGGAACGAAGCATCTGACTGTCTTTATGAATGGGGTAATTGAATCATTGACTCACTCGATTCATTTAAAAACGCAGTTCATTCATAAACAAAACACCGCTGTGTTTGAATGGAGATGCGCAGCGGCTCAGCTGTGACTTTGTCTGAAACTATTTTCATTGACGAAATAGAGCAAAATAAGGCAATAGTGTTGTAGTCAGACAATATAAGTCACTTAATATTAACTTCTTGTTTAATGAACTGTTGTATTAAATCAATATCACATTTGCAAGCTATCACTCTCCTTAGTTCATCATGATCTTACAAAACTCCATTATAATCAACGCAGCTCTCTACACTGCACAGTTAATCTCTTATTTACTCTCTGTCTACACTTTGTTTGTTATAATGAGAGGATACATCTGTGATACATTACTCAGCGCTGCAAAAACACGTAGGTACGTTAGAAACCTTTGAAGCTCCCTCAGCGCAAACACAAATATGCTGGTCAGTCGCACAGGTGCTCCTAAATATTTTTTCATACTCACACGCAGTAGTTTTGAGTCGCAAATGCAACTGAAATGGTCGCACTGTAGAGACCTGAAATGGTCTCTCAGTTTGGTTCACTAGGCTACACAATCATGGGGAAGACTGCTGATCTGACAGTTGTCCAGAAGACAATCACTGACACCCTTCACAAGGAGGGTAAGCCACAAATATTCATTGCCAAAGAAGCTGGCTGTTCACAGAGTGCTGTATCCAAGCATGTTAACAGAAAGTTGAGTGGAAGGAAAAAGTGTGGAAGAAAAAGATGCACAACTAACCGAGAGAACCGCAGCCTTATGAGGATTGTCAAGCAAAATCGATTCAAGAATATGGGTGAACTTCACAAGGAATGGACTGAGGCGGGGGTCAAGGCATCAAGAGCCACCACACACAGACGTGTCAAGGAATTTGGCTACAGTTGTCGTATTCCTCTTGTTAAGCCACTCCTAAACCACAGACAACGTCAGAGGCGTCTTACCTGGGCTAAGGAGAAGAAGAACTAGACTGTTGCCCAGTGGTCCAAAGTCCTCTTTTCAGATGAGAGCAAGTTTTGTATTTCATTTGGAAACCAAGGTCCTAGAGTCTGGAGGAAGGGTGGAGAAGCTCATAGCCCAAGTTGCTTGAAGTCCAGTGTTAAGTTTCCACAGTCTGTGATGATTTGGGGTGCAATGTCATCTGCTGGTGTTGGTCCATTATGTTTTTTGAAAAGTCACTGCACCCGTTTACCAAGAAATTTTGGAGCACTTCATGCTTCTTCTGCTGACCAGCTTTTTAAAGATGCTGATTTCATTTTCCAGCAGGATTTGGCACCTGCCCACACTGCCAAAAGCACCAAAAGTTGGTTAAATGACCATGGTGTTGGTGTGCTTGACTGGTCAGCAAACTCACCAGACCTGAACCCCATAGAGAATCTATGGGGTATTGTCAAGAGGAAAATGAGAAACGAGACCAAAAAATGCAGATGAGCTGAAGGCCACTGTCAAAGAAACCTGGGCTTCCATACCACCTCAGCAGTGCCACAAACTGATCACCTCCATGCCACGCCGAATTGAGGCAGTAATTAAAGCAAAAGGAGCCCCTACCAAGTATTGAGTACATATACAGTAAATGAACATACTTTCCAGAAGGCCAACAATTCACTAAAAATGTTTTTTTTTTTTTTTAATTGGTCTTATGAAGTATTCTAATTTGTTGAGATAGTGAATTGGTGGGTTTTTGTTAAATGTGAGCCAAAATCATCACAATTAAAAGAACCCAAGACTTAAACTACTTCAGTCTGTGTGCATTGAATTTATTTAATACACGAGTTTCACAATTTGAATTGAATTACTGAAATAAATGAACTTTTCCACAACATTCTAATTTATTGAGATGCACCTGTATATCTTCAATTCATCTTTAGCTCAGTTTATCATAGTCATGTTTGTTTTAAAGATCAGTACTGCAACTTTCTACTAATACTAAAGTTCATACATGGCAAATCTGGTCTATTTACTGCCTCCATTCCGGATGCAGTACAATTAGCGCCTAATTACGAATAGCAGGCATGCTCTAAGGGGCTTCTTTATTCAGTGGCCTGGTTCCTCTCTGGATACAGCTTGAAGTATCTGGAGACCCGCTGTTGGCACCGTTATACTGATAATTAGGCCAAGGCACCTGCTGAAGAAGGGTGGACCAGCTGTAGTCAATACTGTGGCCCCCTCCTCCAGTGCAGCTGGAGCTCTTCACCAGCAGGCCCATGGAGACTTCAGGCCTGCTGCTTCTTCGAGGCCTCTGCCTGCTTATCTTCTCTCAGGGCCTTTTGTGTTTCTGACTCTTAGCCCAAGGGAAACATCTGACACAGCAGCCAAAGTATGCTAGTTGTGCCAGTGGCCAGGACATAGCTGCTGGATTTTGGGATCTTTTGAAGTGAGTCAAAGAAAGTGTACAGCTTCAGATTTCTATCTTTCTTCAAAAGACAGGTTTTCTTATCTTATTCCTGTGAAGCTGACTTAAGGTTAAAATTGGTTAACACTAAATAAGGTTAACACTAAATTAACATTTAGAAGTTTACAGAGTAAAAGGCAAAAAAAAAAAAAAAAAAGCTACATTGTGTTTTTAATGTCTAATTTTTTTAAGTGATCCAACTTCACTGTATAATCACATCTATTGTTCAAATGTTTCCTGCTTATATTTGCATTCAGAACTCCTCCAGTAAAACACTAAGGCTGTAATTTAATAAAAGAATATGTTTTGTTCATTCTAAGCGGTGGTGGTGGATGAGAAGATTCCCCTCCTTCCATGTAAAGCGCTTTGAGTACCCAGAAAAGCTCTATATAAATGTAACGAAATATTATTAATTATTAAGCGTTTTCTATGGATACACAGAGCACTTGTGGTCCTAACCATATCTTCTGTCCTTGAAAGACCCCATTTCTCAAATATAATTGCTGTTACTATTATATTCCTGCCCGGGGGCGATATAGACTGTGTGCTATTTGTTGCGGTTTCAGGCTACGGTACTTAGCACTGACGCAGCAATGCATTAAAGAGCCATCAGCTTTCGTTCTGAAGTCTAATGTGTGGTCTCAACCTTACAAGACGTTTAAACCCCACCAAAGTGTTAGTCAAGAAGTGTTAAACTGCATGAATACTAGATAAAGAACAGTATCCCTAAGTGCATATAAGTGTTATATGTTGTAATGTGTGCATTTTGAATTTGGCTCCTGCTTTCACTCTCTTTGGCTTTGTCATGATTATTTAGGTCAGTATGGTGGAGAACTGAAACACTATCTATTTAATGAGAAGAAGTTAATTAGCATACGATTCCTAATAACTCACACAAATGTTCTAAAAAGACACTGCTCCAAGCGTCTTATGCTGTCTCTTAGTTGAGTCTGGGTTTGAGTCATAGTAGAATATCTCTTTGATTTTTGTGTTGTTTGTTGCTAAATAATCTGGTCATGTTACAAATACAACAGAATAAGGTCTTTATTTCTGATTTAAAGATGTCTTGTAGAATAGTAATTACTTGTTGTGTCATGTCCCATATTTCATTATGATGCACCCATACTGTACAGAAATAATGAAAAGCAGCATAATCTATAAGCATCCACTGCCATTTTGACTGATGGGTCCCTAAATTCTGTGGCTCAAATAGATTAAAGGATTATCTGTTTTATCAAAGCTTTTTTGATAAGACAGATAGATCTAAGATGGCACTGCACATGGCAGCCACAGTGCTTAGCTCTCCAGTGTTTGTACAGTTTTTGTTAGTTTTTCCTGTTTTTTGTTTCTCAAACACGATCAGTTTTACCAGGGATGAACTGCTTATCATTCGGCAGAACACACCACAAAATATTTTACCGGATTTTGATTATTCGGACGTTTGGCTGAACGTTGTAGTTGGCGGAGCAAACGCTTCACGACGCGCAGATGGGGGAAGCGAGCCGGCACACTCGTGAAGCTCAGACAGCGCTGCTGCTCCGCCAACTACAATGTTCAGCCAAACGTATATACACACACACACACACACACACACACACACACACACACACACACACACACACACACACACACACACACAGTACACTACCATTCTACCAAGATTTTTTGATGTTTTTGAACCACCAAGGCTGCATTTATTTGATCAAATATAAAATAAAAACAGTAACTTTGTGAAATATTATTAGAATTTAAAATAACTGTTTTCTATTTGAATATATTTTAAAATGTAATTTAATTATATGAGTATATAACCATATAAGGGTGTTTCTTCAACTGTGGGCAATTTTGTCCCTGCATTTGTCCATTAACAGTGTCCTCTATATATATATATACACACACACAGTACACTACCATTCTACCAAGAGTTTTTGATGTTTTTGAACCACCAAGGCTGCACTTATTTGATCAAATATAAAATAAAAACAGTAACTTTGTGAAATATTATTAGAATTTAAAATAACTGTTTTCTATTTGAATAAATTTTAAAATGTAATTTAATCATATGGTAGCACAGCTGAATTTTCAACATTATTACTCATTATTACTCAGTTTTCAGTGTCAGAAATAATTCTAATATGCCAATTAGCTGCACAAGAAACATTTCTTATTGTTATCAATGTTATTTTTTTCAGGATTCTTTAATAAGTAGAAAGTTTAAAATTAGTAACATTATAAATGTGTGTACAGTAAATTTGAATAAGTTTTTTTTTTGCATTATTGCTTAATAAATGTATTTATTTTTTAACATTTTTATTATTTTTAATTTAATTTAATTTTATTTTATTTTATTTTTGAACATTTTCACCACAGTGTCATTTTCACCACATCTCAAAAGACGTATTCTGTTTAATTGCATCCTTGATTGAAATGATGGTGGTGGAAAATTGCATTTGACTTTTTCCACATAATTTGACAAAATTACAGTTTGATTTGAAATGAAATGATGGAACAATCAAGTATTCTGTTTACAAACCTTGTTTTTCCTGTTTTCTTCACACATCACATCTCATATGATGAAGTTTTACAGTTGTAGTGTGATCTTCATTTAAAAAAAGCAAAAGCTTAAATCTGTTGACAATTGATAAAGATGAAATGTTAATTTAAAAAACAACCGTTGGGTCATAAAAGTGCCTGAAGTTGAAGAAACACCCTTCTAACTCCATAAATAGCAATTACAGTGTGTTTGCCTTTTCTGACACATTTATGTCCATAAAGACACTGAAGCCATAATATCTTGTTATCCTAAGTACAGATTATATTACAATGCCCTAGTGAGATATTGTTTGTGAGCAGTCTGTAATCGTGTCATTAAGCGCCGGCTCTTCAGATGTTCGGGTGTGTTTGCTTTCCTGCTATGTGTTGCTAGTGTATCTCTTGGAAACAAGTTAAGAGAACAAATCCACAGGAGTCCACAGATGCTGTCACAGTGACTGCTTGTTAAAATGAAATGTGGAGAGCGACCTGGAGGAGGACATTCAGTGACCCTTCACAAGCTCTATGATGGTCCATAAACTCTGATTCCCCAGCAGAGAATACATTTCCTTTCTATTTTGATTGCCAACATTCATTCCTCACTTTCACTTTGACTCAAGCAAAATAAAAGACCTGTTATGCTCTAGATCCACGTTTTGAGGCGATTACCTCATGTCACAAGCTATAATTGCATAATCATATGATCATAATCATTATTATAATCCGTGTTCATTTGTGTTTTTTATTTAGAGGTGGCTGACTCATAAATCTTTAACCATCAAACAGCCTAAAATAGAAATCCATGTTCTGATAAAGCCAGAATGTGTGTGTCAAGCAGGTTATGAATTATATAATCTGAGAGATTGCTTATGCCCTTTTTTCGCATCATGTTCCAGATGCCAGACGGAGTAAAGTTCTTAGATGGGGAATTTGAGAAAATTCCTCCCACTCCCTGGGAAAGCCAAACAGTCCTAAACTACTTGGACAGAAATCAAAAGCCTCCTGGCGTCTAAACGTCCCTGCATCAGAAAAGATGTGTGTCTGTGTGCATTTGTGTGTGCATAATGCACCATAGGGAAAGCACATATTTGCATTGGTTTCACCTTAAAATTATTTGTTTGCACTGGGTTGCTGTGTTGATTTGACCAGTTTTGCTATGACACGACTGTGGTTCCAGTACATAAAAGATTTTCTTTATTTAGACATATAGGTTTAGGTTTTTGGGATTGGAAATAATGTTTGAGATTAAGGCTACGATATTTTAAAGCGTATTTCTAGTACAGTACAATCTTTGTTTTGTCAAAAACCCGGCGTCAACATTCTGAGCTTAGATTCAGACTGACAGGCCTCTGGTCAGTGGCATGTAGCATTAGTCTGTGAGTGACAGACAGTTTGATGTATTTGAACAGCAGGGGAGAAATGAAGAGAAGGGACACATATATTTATTTTATCAGGATTTTATTACATAATATCATATCAAAATTGTAAAATAAAATAAAATAAAATGGTGTAAACTGCATGGAAGTGAATGGGAATTTGAGTAGTTTTTAAATCCATATTCACAATCAAATATAAATAATTAAATGTGACATATCAGACTTGATGGCTTATAATTACTGAAATCAAACATGATGTGATGCATCTAATAGCACCATATTTGGTTTGAGAGCTACTGCAAAGGAGTTTTTCAGAGAGTAAAATAAAATAAAATAAAAGTGAATGGGAATTTGAGGGGTTTTTAAATCCATATTCACAATCAAATACAAATAATTAAATGTGACTTATGTAACTTGATGGCTTATAATTACTGATATCAAACCTGACGTGACGCATCTAATAATGTCATATTTGGTTTGAGAGCTACTGAAAAGGAGTTTTTCAGAGAGTGATGACATATATATTGATTTATTCATTGCACAAAGCTATTCTGTTAGTTTTTACAGTGCTTTTAAATAGCGTGTACAACACATAAGGCAAAATGTATGATACTTTTTCGTTTTTTTCTTAATTTATTAATTAATTTGGATGACGCTTAGTAGCATCCGTCCCCATTCACCTTCGTTATATCGAAATAAGTGTCCAGGATATTTTTCTGTATTGTGATATATAGTGTACAACAATATTTTTTTATGGTATTTCGTCTTCTTTCTTTCTTATTCATTTATTAATTTATTCATTTGGCAGCATCTGCCCCCATTCATCTTCTTTGGAAATAAGTGACCAGGACATTCTTCAAAAATTCACATTTATGTTCTGTGGAAGAAAGAATGTCATACGGGTTTGGAACAATACATTTTCTGATTTTTGGGTGAATTGTTCCTTTAAGAACATAGAGTTATCCAGTTGTTGTCTAGGACATGGATACACTGAATTTAGATTTCTGTGTAGATTTATGATGCATGTGCCCACGTCAGTCTTACTTAAAGAAAATAGTGTATTTCTTTGGTAAAAAATATCATATCAGACACACTGGCCTTGAAACTGCTAGACATAATTTCATACAGTCAGTTTTCTTCTGCCCTGCTGTTATGAGACTGACTGACTCTCCTTCAGCATTTAACACTGTCATTTCATCAGTCGAGTGCTTTAAAAATATAATAATCTTGGTCTGATAATAATTTCATCCTTGTATAGCATCTAACTGGTTGAACTGATGGTGTTACAATTCACACCGTGTTACAAAACTCTTGCTCTCCCCTACGGAAAATGAAAGTAATGCACATTCACATTCTGAAACAGGAATGGAGGAAAAGAAAGTGAAAATTTCCGTCTGACAACATGAATATGTCCCTGACCTGACTTTATGTTTGCGTCATTTTTCCGTTCCTTCGCTGCGTAAATGTCTAGTCCAATTGCTTCAATGTCACTGTGGATGTTTTTCGCTGTCAGTCTGTCAGCAGGCTCTGAAGGACACACGTTACATACAAGAAAGCACTCATTCTCTTGCTCTCGTTTGCTTTCTTTCCATTTTTGACTATGTCTAAAACAGCCTGGTTTGTTAGGTCAGATTCTGTGACACTTGAGATTTTGACATTGTGTCATGCCACACAGTTCAGACTATTGTGCGAGTCTTTGATTTATGGTGGAATACGGTGCAGCTATGTGATCTCATGACGAAAACTTACCTCTGGAAACTTTTTCGCAAGACGCGAAATACGTACCAACAAGTACATATCACTGCAGTTTCCAACAGAAATGAACACTAGAGGTGGTACACAGTGAGCACTTGTAATCGTTTTCGTACACAGTTATGATTACAGCTCCATATGTTTCGCTTTCCAGGTGTAACAAGCTTGCTTGGTTGCTCAGGAATTGGACTTAGGATGCGGAATCCTTGGGTACAAATCTCATCAAAAACATGACTCAAGATTAAAGAGCTGAAAGATGAGAGATCGAAAAACAAGCTAAAACGCAATGTCACATAAAATGTACCATATGTATGTTCATCTGTTCCGGGGAAAAACCTGAACACTATTTTAGCACCACCCAGTGGCCATTTCATATCGAATATGTCACGAAACGTACATGGCGGTACGTATGTCGCGTTTTCATCATGAGACCAGGTTGCTGGAAACATATATTACTCATGTTCAAGACAGTTAGGGTATGTTGAAAAACTCCCATCTCATTTTCTCCTCCTTCTACATCGCTGTTTTACCTTTTTTTGTAAAGGGCGAACATCTTGGATGACAAGGGGGTGAGTACATTATCTGTAAATTTTTGTTCTGAAAGTGAACTATACTCCTTTAAGTGAGCATTAGATGATGGCAAAGATAATCTAAACATAGACATAAAGGAAATAATTATCCAATATTAGGCAATATATACCTAATATCAATAAACAAATACAATATAATACCGGCTGAAAAGGTTATGGTATCAGTATATATTGTGGATCCTTTTTGTGCTGAAGTCAGCTCAAATATTACTTGAATTTAAAAATATACCACATGCACTACCAATTGAGCACCAAATCAGCATATTTGAATGATTTCTGAAGGATCATGTGACACTAAAGACTGGAGTAATGGCTGCTGAAAATTCAGCTTTTCCATCACAGCAATAAATTGCATTTTTAAAATACATTCAACAGTTCTTTTAAGTTGTAAATTAAATAATTTACAATATTACCTGTATCTTTTTGTCAAATAAATGCAGTCTTGGTGAGAATAAATAACTTTTTTTCAGAAACATATGTAATTTGGCTTTTGGACTAGGTATACAAATTAAAGCATAAAATGTGTGACATGCAACCAGAAAATGCAGATCTTGGGTTAACAATTTAACAGCTATATCTAACAGGGTTTGTAATATTATCATTGTGAGAAGCCCATTATTTTCCCACTCTTACTGTTAGAACAGTGTTTATTCTTTTGCTCTCTAATGCTTTGTTTTCTTTGCACTTGACATATTTATCATTTCTGTCTCACGCTGAAAATAAGATTGAATTGATAACTGCTAAAGACCTGCTGAGATGTGTGAGTGTGGTCTGTTGTGTGAAGTACAAAACCCAGCTTGTGTTCAAATCTTTATAAAACTAAGCAGTTGTTTTGGATATTGAATAAGAATATTGAATATCATTTGTCTTATTAATTATCCTAAATGTTAGCCATTTATCTTAAAGTGCGATACTATGTCTCATAATACTGTCTCGTATGATCATTTAACACACCATTGTGTTTCTTACAGTCATTTTACACCTCATTAAAGTCATCTAACACCCACTGCCATGCTTTTAATGCATCACTGACAAAAAATTAATAAATAAAAATCAAGTTATCACACATTTTAAATATTTTTGTTGTGAAAATTATGGTTGGAAATATTGAAATGATATTTTAGTTCATATACACTTGATAAATTATTTTTTTTAACAGAACTTTTTTTCTGAATTAAATTAGAACACATTGAATTTATTATAAAGTATGACTTAAGATTTAATGCTTTTACAAAGATCCTTTCTTGAAGGGTTGCCAGAGTTCATGATCATAGACGCTTAGCTGATTCATGTGTAATTCTCAGTAAATGTCATTCTTTTCTGTCCTCTAAAAAGTCATTTCAGGCAATAAATGGCTGCAGCATTATACCATTATGTCTAGGCTGTGCTGAAAGTGGATGTTAAAATGTGGCGGTGGAATAGGCCACACATAAATGTTTTTCCTTGGTACCCAAACAAGACTTCCTGGAAGAAAGACCAATTTCAAAGGTATTTAAGTGAATCATGGACCTTACCCAGCGTGCCATTTTAATACCTGCTCTTTTCTTTAATGATGATTTAAGTCATAAAGTTAAAAATGCTTACCACCGAATTTGTACTGTGCAGTAAATTGGACATAATTACCTGCACGTTGATGATTAGAGGAAAGGATGTATGAAGTAGCCCATTCCTCCAGTGACTAAAGGCCCAGTTTTGTGTTCATGAAAGTCAGGAGGTTTTTATTAACCCTATATATGTTACACATCCCCATGAGAAATAAAATGAAAGGACACTCAGGACAGACGCAGTTTTGGAGGAGAAGCAGCAGAAAGACAGATAATGGAACAAAGAATGAACACTTTTTGACCTTTAAATCATCAGATTATCTCCAATTATATTAGATTATGTGACAAAATCACGTAGGACTTCAGTTTTGATTTTCTCATCAAAACCATCCCACCTCAGTATGGTTAAATATGACGTCTGTTTAATAAGAAGTGATGCTTATCAATCACACAAAACCTGTTATTTTGCATTATATAGAAAGAAGCTGCATTCTGAAGAAGCTGATGGAAATAGTTTTCTGTTCTCACTGTGGTAGGGTCCTCAGCCCAAAACAGCTGTCACAATACTTTAAAGGTGATTGCAAGATTTCTGCTGCCTTTTTGAGGTTTCCTGTTCGGGTAGTCAGTTCTGAAGCGTTGCTATGAGCAATTGGCATACATAGATGCAAACATACACATGCAGTCTCTAAGGAGACACACAGTAAAAACACCACAGTGTCTTCCACTGGGCAGCACAACAGTTGGGATGGAAACTCTGCAGCTGTTTCTTGTGAATCCGACACCATGGTTTTACTGGAGATTTCATGCACAGAATCTTTCTTTCTGTCTTTCTTTATTTTTAATATGGTTATTTATTTATATATTTTTTTTTTTTACACAGCAAATCGCCGTGAAACCTGCAGACTGAATAATGCATAAAATTTTAAAAATGTAAAAAAAAATGCAACTTTTTAAATAAAATGTATAAAAATTTCTATAGTATGTAAGATACAGTATATAGTATATTATTATTTTTTTTTAAAATGTAAAAAAAAAATTACATTTCTGATTTCTGTCAATATTTCTTTTTGTGGAAACCTTGAGAGATTTCTTTTTTCGGGACTCTTTGATAAATCGAAAGTTCAAAAGAACAGCGTTTATTTAAAATAGAAATCTTTTGTGACATCCAAAATGTCTTTAGCAACCTGATCTCATAACGAAAACGTACCTCTTGGAATTTTTTCGCAAGACGCAAAATATGTACATTTCGTGACATATTCGATGTGAAATGTCCACTGGGTGGTGCTTAAAGAGTGTTCGTTTTTTTCCCCGGAACAGATGAACGTACATATGGCAAGTTTTATGTGACGTTGGTTTTGTATGTGTCGCCACAGTTCTGACGCTATAAGAGTGTAATGCTCCGTGACGTTTTAAAATAACATATCTGCACTACACCTAAACCCCTGATAGTATGAACAAAAGTGAATGTGATGTAAAAATGCAATCGGAAGCATGCCATTTTAGCTTGGTTTTCGATCTCTCATCTTTCAGCGCTTTCATCGTGAGTCATGTTTTTGACAGGATTCGTACCCAAGGATTTCACATCTTAAGTCCAATTCCGTGCCGGCTGAGCTACCGAGCAAGCTTGTTACATCCAAAACGTGAAACATATGGAGCTGTAATCATAACTGTGTACGAAAACCATTACAGGTGCTCGCTGTTTTACCACCTCTAGTGTTCATTTCTGTTGGAAACTGCAATTGTATATACTTATTGGTATGTATTTCGCATCTTGCGAAAAAGTTCCCAGAGGTACGTTTTCGACATGAGACCAGGTAGGTCTTTACTGTCATTTTTGATCAATTTAATGCATCCTTGCTGAATAAGAGTAATCTTTTTTTTTTTTTTTTTTGACTCCAAATGTCTTTACTGTCACTTCAGATAATTTTTTATGTGTCCTTGCCAAAAAGTATTAATTTCTTTAAATAAAAAAATTACTGATTCCAAACTTGCTTTCCATATTTTAAATTGTATGCATTTTATTAAACAATTTTTGAATTTCAAAAAATATGATCTAAAAAATGTATTTTAAAAAATATAAAACAGTTTCCCCCTTAAATAGCTTATGCAGCCCAACCCCTCTAACTGTCAGTAAGTGGTAATTTCTATCAAAAGTGAAGGAAAACGTTTCACAACAACCTGTTCCTATTTGATTCATGGGAAACATGAAGATGTTCTGTAAATCAAGAACAGACCTTGTGGTTGCGATTTCTAACGGAAAACATGCGGTTTGCACTGTGTACGTGTGAGTACACACTCTTCGGTGGCCAGAAGCTCAGGAAACAGACTAACAAACAAGCATTTGTGCACGCATTTAAGCTGCCGCTCTGATCTGAGGCATTGTAATGTAGGGACTGGTGAAAGTGACTCATTTTTTCCAGACAGACTCATTAATTGGTTGCTGGAGGATAGTGAGCCACATCTGTTGTGCTTCTGCCTTATAAGTGGTTGAAGCGTCGATCTGGCTCGGTGTGGTGTGAGCTCTCTTCCTCTGGGGCGACTGACCTTAGTGTGGCTTCAGTTTCGTCTATCTGACTCTGAAATGCAGCGCCAGTACTCAGATATGACGTGTCTCTGTATGTGGGTTTGATTGTGGGTTGGGTGTGTGTCTATTAAAGATGCATGCCCTTTTTCAGTTTAATGTGTGATTCTGTGGTTTTTCAGCGTAGAGATTGAGAATTGTCTCGCTATCAGGCACATTAAGCAGTACTTGAGGAATTCCAGCTCACTGATCAAAGGTCGCAGTCTAGCAAGTATCTCAGCAGCTTTTGTTTCAGCATCGACATCAAAGTGAAGTTTCTCAGAAGTTGATGAGTGTGGTTTTCAGTGGGTTGGGTTTTTAGTCCAATATATATTCTTGTTACAGTTTACATGGTTCCCAGTTATAATATTTATAATTGTTTCATTGTTAAAAATGTATTTGCAATTCTTTTTTATAATTAATTTTAATATTTGATCTAGTAAGATTTTTAGGTCACATTATTATTTAGTTTATCTTTTAATTAGGGCTGTGAATCAATAAAAATGAATCAGGGTTTTGGCAATATAAATTCATGATATAGTTTACATGGTTCCCAGTTATAATATTTATAACTGTTATATTATTAAAAATTATTTTCAATTATTTTTTATAATTAATTTTAATATTTGATCTAAAAATAGTTAGATTTTAGGTCAAATTATTATGTAGTTTATCTTTTCATTAGGACTGTGAATCAATAAAAATGAATCAGGGTTTTGGCAATATAAATTCATGATACAGTTTGCACAGTTCCTAGTTATAATATTTATAATTGTTATAATATCAATAATTTATTTGTATTTATTTTTTTATAATTTATTTTAACATATGGAAAATTGGATTTTTAACTTAAATTATTATTTGTGTATCTTTTAATTAGGGCTGTGAATCAATGAAAATGAACCAGGGTTTTAGCAATGTAGATTCATTCCTAGTTCTAATATTTATGATTGTTACATTATTAAAAAATAATTTTCAATTATTTTTTATAATTAATTTTAATATTTGATCTAAAAATAGATGAATCAGGGTTTTAATCAATATAAATTCATTATACAGTTTGCACAGTCCCTAGTCATAATAATTGCAATTGTTATAATATCAATAATTTATTTGTATTTATTTTAATATTTGACCTGGAAATTTTTATTTTTTGCTTAAACTGTTGTCTGGTTTATCTTTTAATTAGGGCTATGAATCAATAAAAATTAAAGTAGTGAATGACAGTTCTCTAAAGGATTACATCTAATTTTAAAATTTGTAATCAGATTTTAATCCCCAAATGAATGTAGAATAAACATTATGTAGTATTTAAAATAGAATAATAATAATAATAATATAGTCTATAATCTAGTCTGAACTGAAAATTATTACTCAATTAGTTTATTAGTAAATTAGTACTTAATTTGTTTCAATTTATTTATGAAATTCAAGATGTAAACTCATTATAATTTATTTAATTTTCATGCTAAATAGGCCAATGAGTAATTTACACAGTTTGATTGCATATTTCCTAATATTGGTTTTCTGTTATTTTTGCACTGTCATTTATTGTTATTGCCTCCCTTTCTTCCATTCACAAACACACTCCTGGTGTGTATATTATTATTATTATTATTATTTATTTATTTATTTATTTATTTATTTTTTAATTATTATTAACAATATTAAATAATTATACCATATTAAGTAAAAATTAATTTTAAATAATTAATTAAAATATTACTAATAATTATTTGGGTGAGCACACTTTTTTTAATACATCTTTTACTCCCAAACTCCCTATAATATTAGGAGGTCTGTGTTGAGTATATAAAAGGCTGACATAAGCAACGTCAAGCTCTACACCTGTCAGGAACAGACTGGCCATTTGTGTTTTTTAGCTCTCTGTAATTGTCCTTTCAGCCTGCTGTATCCCAATGACTCATAGCTGTCATAAATTACAACTAAATCTGTGTCGGACTTGCTACCGTCAAATCGCAGTTCTGCTTTGTCTGTAACACTCATTTGGCACAATCACTGGAGCATTTTATCTTTTTCTTTGCTGAATAATCATGGTGGGAAGGGTAGAGCACTTTTTGTGATAGCACAGGCGCGCATTGCTTAATGAAACAATATTGTGTGTGTTTTAATAAGAGAATGGCAGAGGATGAGGAAAGCTGATGAGAGTGCCTGGATAAAGGCTTCATAATCTCAGAAGCTGCATGTGACCCACAGGGCTATTGCTGGGCCGCTGTCACACTTTTTGACAGCATATTAATAGGGATTTGTGCCCCAGATGTCTGTCGCTTCTGATAGGTGCCAGCACAGCATCGTCTGTTCGGAGCTCTGCCACTCCATTCTGCTCAAAAGCAAATCCCTTTTTTCTTGCTTTCTGAGCAAACCTGTCAGGAACTGGTGAATTACTCTGACTGTGTGGAATTTAGTTCTCATTCTTCACTTGGAATATTTGTTCAGGCAGCTCGTAGTTTGAGAAAGTCGTCTGTTTGAATGCTCCTGCTTATTATACTGTATTTTTAGTATTACTATACATGGCATTCCTTACTTTATTTTTAATGCATTACTATTGATCTTGGAACATGTAGTGTGAAATAACAGTATGTAATTGTTTCATATAGCAACGGCATCAAGGAATAACATTGTTTCTGTAGACATCTGTTACCCTTTGCTTGTTTGAATTTATGTTATTTTGGAAAATGTGGGAAAAAAATATTGGAAAAGGATGAAAACTTCTCACTACATACGCACTACAACATTTATTATGCAAAAATGTTCCTTTATGTATTTCTGATGGCAAATCTGTCTTCTTTAGAAGAGACTTTTCCTTGGTTTGACTGTGCCACCTTGTGGCTGAAAAAATTAAATATTTCCCTGCTTTTGTAATTTTGTGAAAAATTGATTACTGTTGTTTTATATTATAAACTTCATTAGAAAATATTTACATTTATTTTATATAATATTGTTATATTATAAAAAGTAATTTTAATAATAATAATAATAATAATAACATACAGCAACAATTTTATTCATATTTATTTTAGATCATATTAAATGTGAAAAATGTATTACTGTTGTTTTATATCATTAAATTGATTAGAAAATATTTACATTTATTTTGTATAATGTTGTTTTAAGAATAATACCATACAAATAGAATTTTATTTATATTTACTTTAGATAATATTAATTGTGATTTTTTTTACTGTTGTTTTACATAATACACTTGATTAGAAAATATTTACATTTATTTTGTATAATATCCTTATAATATAAAATGCTGTTTTAATAATAATACCATACAAATATAATTTTATTTATATTTATTTTACATATTAATTGTGAAAAATTGATTACTGTTATTTTATATCACAGACTTCATTAGAAAATATTTACATTTATTTGATATAATATTGTTATATTATAAAATTACATTTAATAATAATAATAATAATAATAACTGTGAAAAATTGATTGTTGTTTATATCATAAATTTGATTAGAATATATTTACATTTATTTTGTATAATATCCTTATAATATAAAATGTTGTTTTAATAATAATACCATACAAATATAATTTTATTTATATTTATTTTAGATAATATTAATTGTGAAAACAATTTTACTGTTGTTTATATAATACACTTGATTAGAAAATATTTACATTTATTTTGTATAATATCCTTATAATATGAAATGTTGTTTTTCTAGTAATACCATACAAATAGAATTTTATTTATATTTAGAGTATATTTAAAATACATATTTTTTTAAATAAACAAATATAACAACAAATGTTAGAAATACTTTGTAACTGTTGTATGATCATATAATGAGCATCTTATAATTTCAATGTTTCCAACATATGATTTCTGATCATTTTTATTGTTGTATTTCAGGTATACTCTTTTCCACACTGGTGTTTGGACCTGCTTGCGGTTTCATCCTGGGATCTGTCTGTACCAACTTTTATGTGGATGCTTTGTTCATCGACACAAGTGAGTTTCAGCTCGTCCTCTGTATCTCCAAATACAACACAAACACTCAGTTTACAACAACAGAAAACTGCTCCAAGGCATTTTGTTTCCCACCAACACGGCTCTTGCATCTATTGAATAATTGAAAGCACAAGGCCTCATATTCTGTCTCACTGTCACGATCAATAATCAGCGAGAGAATCAACTAAAAAACAAAAGGACAAAGAATTTTTCACACTTAGGATGCTCATTCCTACTGGCTGATGCATTATGTTGTCAAAAGTAAATGAACATTTTTTTCTATTTAAGCAGTTTGGTCATTTCAGCTACATCTATTCCACCAATAAAATCATTTTTAGTAGAAATAGACTGACCAAATAGCTCAGTGACTTCAATGACTTTAAACAGCTCAGTGGTTTTGATGTCAGATGTTTCTGAATTGCATCATGTAATTTGGATCTTTTTAAATGTCTGGATATGTGAGAGACTTATTCCGCTACACATAATTTATGTATTTCCAATCCTATTTCAGCTAAACTGGACATCACTCCTGATGACCCCCGCTGGATCGGTGCATGGTGGGGTGGCTTTCTCCTCTGTGGTGCCTTACTCTTCTTCTCGGCCCTCTTCATGTTTGGTTTCCCCCAGTCTCTGCCCGGAAAGGAGGTGGAGGGAGGTCTTGAGAGCGAACAGGCCATGCTGCCCTCATCTTTACCCCAGGATTATGAGAAATCCAAGCCCAGCAATGGAGTCCTGCAGAACTGCCAGCCCAACAGCAACAGCCTGTCCTGCTGCCAGCAGCTCCGAGGTCTCAGTGCCAGTAACTGGCTCCAATCACTACACACTGTTACACAACTGCTAAACGCTTCCTTTTCACTCAATCTGTGACTTCTAAATTCACCGTGAGATGTTCAGTGTATTCTTATTGAGATTAGTCTGCTTCAGCTGAATACGCTTACACTTGTTTTTAAAGAATAAGAAGAAATGCCTGACGCAAACACCTGATGTGGGTCTTTTTCTTGATTAATGTGTATGTGAAATTGAAGGGTTGGTCTGCTTAAATCTGTTTAAACTGTACCGGACATCTTCCTCTAATCGCAAGTCTAATTATACTTAATGATACACTGAGGAGGCAATTAGACAATTAGAGTTAAGTCATACTTATTAGCAGGCCCACATGGATTCTGTACCCGCAGGAGTTTGTAGAAAGCTCAGCAGATTTCCACTGAACGTCTACACATTCACATCCACTTACGTTTCAGCATTAAAAAAAGACTTGGAAAAAAAAAAAAAACCTATTAACTGAAACAATTTTTTTTTATTTCATTTAGTTTATGCCCAAGTACTAAAATAACTAAAAACTAAACTTAAAAACTATACGGACATCTTAAAACATAATAAAAATGACAAAAATTACTAAAACTAAACTAAAATTAAAAATTAAATTAACTCAAATTACAACAGAAAATAAAGTCTAATTCAAAATATTAACAAAACTATAATAGTATCCTCTAATACTATAAAACTATAATGATACTAAAATAACACTGGCTGAAATCAAATATAAATATTTGATGAAAAATGTAAAAAGTAGCCTTGGCAACTCCCTGAAATTAAAAGTAGTACAAAAATTACTAAAACTAAAGCTGAAATTAAAGGGATAGTTCACCCAAAAATGAAAATTCTGTCATTAATTACTCACCCTCATGTCGTTCCTAACCTGTAAGACATTCATTCATCTTCAGAACACAAATTAAGATATTTTTGATGAAATCCGCAAGCTTTCCGACTCTGCATAGACAGCAACGCAACTGACACGTTCAAACTCCAGAAAGGTAGTAAGGACATTATTAAAATAGTCCATGTGACATCAGTGGTTCAACTGTACTGTTATGAAGCTACAAGAATACTTTTTGTGTGCAAAGAAAACAAAAATAATGACACAACAATAAGGTTGAACCACTGATGTCACATGGACTATTTTAACAACATGAACGACATGAGAGTGAGTAATTAATGAAAGAATTTTCATTTTTGGGTGAACTATCCCTTTCAATAAAGCTATATATATATATATATATATATATATATATATATACACATATATATATATATATAGCTTTATAGTAAATATATATTTATAGCTCATAGTAAAATGATATTAAAGTAAAATAATTAAAAATGATATTATGAAAAGATAAAAACTAATTGAAAATATTAATAAATGTGATATAAATAATACTAAAATAACTAATGTTTTAAAAAATGTTTTGTTAGTGAAGTGTATTGTGTAATTTAATTGTGCTTTCACCAGTTAATAGAAGTGTAGTGCTCTTATGTTTCTTATGAAATAGGATGTTCAGTTAGCTAAAGTGCAGGGTAAGAATTTATTTATTATATAACAGAATAAAGCCTGGTGGTTAGAGCACTGTAAAAAAAAATAATAATAATAATAAAAAATTAGAATTAAAAAAGAATTAAAATGATTTGTTTATTAAGAGTATTTGTGCCTCTTTTTTCAAAGATACATTTGCACAAGAAGCAACACACTGCAAGATATTAAGACTTATGCATGAAATTATAAATTTTATGCATTGTTTCTTGTCAAGTAAATTATCTGGTTTCAAATATATATATATATATATATATATATATATATACATATTACATTTTTGTAAAAAAGAAAAAAAACACTTTTATAGCAGTGAGGAGAGGGGGTCAAAATTAGATTAAAAAGATTTAAGAAAAACATATTTTCTTTGGAGTAATGTGCAAAAACAAAAAAAAAAAAAAAAATCATTAGTTTCCATCTGGGTCTGCTTATTTGAGTCAAGATTTTAAATATGATTCCAGCCAGACATGAAGAAGCACTAAAACTTTCAGCCTTAAAGACTTTTTGCATACTAACTGTCACTCTCCGGGTTCATACTGTCGTTCTTGTTTCTCGTCTGTTTGTCTGTAAATAGAGTAATTGTTATGCTGCCATTGCACTATACGTGTAAGGCTCTCGTTTTGTACAACAGCATCCATCAATCATGTAAGATCTGATTACATACTAGCTAACGTGATGCATTACTAGCAAAGAAGCCATGGCAGCACAAGCTAAAGGCAAACAAACAAGACTCTGCATAGTAATAATGGAGGCAGCTGTTTTGACCAACATGGTCGATGCATTTTTCAAGGTTTTGCCATCTGGTATAAATGCAGTCTCCGTCGTGATGTTTCAGACACATCTGTCAAATATATCAATCAAAATAATGGTTCCTCAGAATGTATCCGCAGCTCTGCAGCACTTTAGAAAAGAAACAGGAAATTAGGAGGTGAATGTCTGTTGATTGCATCATAAATCATCTGTTTGTTCATTCAAACGTCAATCTTAAGTTTAAGTGAATGCTGTAGACTAGACTAGTCTGTCATTACTCTGTATTTTGGCTCAGTCACTGAACTCTCTGTCACTGTCGCTTCCTTTTTCACTCCAGTTATTCCCAAGGTGACCAAGCACCTGCTGTCAAACCCAGTGTTCACGTGTATTGTCTTGGCTGCCTGTATGGAGATTGCTGTTGTCGCTGGCTTTGCTGCATTCCTGGGCAAATATCTGGAGCAGCAGTTCAACCTCACCACCACCTCTGCTAACCAGCTGTTGGGTGTGTATAAAACTCATGCTGTAGACACACACTTACGCACATACTGAGAGCTCCAAACTGTTTTTACTCATTTTAATTTTTTTCTAATACAATTTTTATTGAAGTTCTTTGTCTAATACAATTTTTCATTGCAAATTATTAGCAAAAATATCTTTCCTAATTGTATTATTTTTAATTTAATTTTACAAATTTTTAGCAGTAAACTTTTAACTTATTTTTGTAATTACATTTTTAATACAATTTTTCATTGCAAATGTTTAGCAGAAAATGCATTTTTCTTTTTTTGTATTATTTTTGTAATTTAATTTTAATAGAATTATTATTTAATCTAACTGAATTGAATTTTTACTCATTTTAATTATTTTTTCTAATAATTTTTTTTATTGCAGTTCTTTGTCTAATACAATTTTTCATTGCTAATTATTAGCAAAACGTGTTCTTATTTTTATTATTTTTTCTAATTTAATTTAAAATTTTAAAATTTAATTTTACATTTAATTACAATTGATTTACAATTTTTTTTCTAATACAATTTTTATTGCACATTGTTAACATAAAAATGTCAATTTCCCCTATTTTTAAAATTATTAGCAGAAATTGTGTCTAATTTTAAAATGTGTATTTTTTTAAATTCATTAGCATTTACAGTAGTTTCATCAAATTTGTCCTAAAACAAAAACAATACCCGTTCTTGTCTTAAGACAGCTTTGATGAACTTTTTTGATTCATTTCAAATGTTGACTGCTATATTTAATTGCAAATTATTAGAAGTTTGTTTTGCTATTTTTATTTTTTTTTCCAACTGAAATTTTTAATGCAATTAAAATTATTTTGACATTTTTTCTAATACAGTTTATTATTTTTGTAATTTAATTTTTAATACAATTATTTTAATGCAATTTAATTACATTTTTTTACTAATTTTAATTATTTTTTAAATACATTTTTTATTGCAGTTCTTTGTCTAATTCTTTTTGCAGTTCTTTTTAATTTCGTTCTAATTTAATTTTAAATGCAATTACAATTAATTTTACTAATTTTTTCTAATACAATTTTTATTGTAAATTGTTGACAGAAAAATGTCAAATTCCTCTATTTTTAGTATTATATACTAATTTAATAGATTTTTAAAAAATGATTAGCAGAAAATGTGTCTGATTTTAAAATGTGTATTTTTTAAATTCAGGAGCATTTATTTAATTGCAAATTATTGTTTTGCTATTTTTAGTTTTTCAACTGAAATTTTAATGCAATTAAAATTATTTTGACTATTTTTCTAATACAGTTTCATTGCAAATTATAACAGATTTCCCCCTATTTTTAGTGCGATTTACTAATGTTTTACCAATTGTATTTTTTTCTAAAAATATTAGCAGTTTGTCAATTTTTACTCTATTTTTTATTATTATTATTTTTACTTATTTAATAAATATTTATTATTTATTTATTTATTCAATAGCGTTTATTCCATTGCAAATTATGCATTTTTCATTAAAACAATCATAAGTGAAATAAAATTGGATTCCCAGATTTTCAAGACTTTCCCAGTCTTTTGGAACTCACTTTATCTTAACACATTTATCTTTGACTCTTACCCAGTAAACCTGGAATTGCACAAATTATAATTTATAATTTTAAAATTTGCATTTATTTATTTAGCAAAAGCTTTCATCCAAAGCGACTTACAAATGAGGAATACAACAAAAGCATTTTATTGACATCTGAAGTACCCTCAATACAAAGAAAAGTACAAAGATAAAAGGATATACAGGTACACAACAAAGCTTTACTTTATGTAACACGTAATTGTGTGGATATTCTCTCGGTAAACAGGGATGACGGCCATCCCGTGTGCCTGTCTGGGCATATTCCTGGGAGGTTTGCTGGTGAAGAAGCTGAACCTGTCTGCTCTGGGAGCCATTCGAATGGCCATGCTGGTCAATCTGATCTCCACTGCCTGTTACGTGTCCTTCCTCTTCCTGGGCTGTGACACAGGACCTGTCGCTGGGGTGACCGTCGCCTATGGCAACGAGTACGGACGGCTCAGCTGCTTTTTTCTCCTCACAGCCTTGTTATTTTTTGTGCCATTTATAATGTCTTAGCAGAGAAGCTAGAGGATGACAAGTCATGCTGAAGCCTCTGTTTTAGTGGAGTATGTATGGATGAGCCAACTTCAGTATTTTAGACGTTTCACTGGTTTTCTTATTGAGTATTTCAAGGGAATAGGAGAGGACAGATTAGTAATATATCCCAATTTATTTTCCAGGCCCACATGGAATCTGTCAGACAGATAGTGCTGTGGATTTTGATTGATCTCAGTGACTTGAATGTTTTAAATCTGTTCATTTGTTGATCTTTTCAGCTGTTTTCCTCATTACACCAGTAGGTGGCAAAAATTAGTCTATTTTTGCATGTTATTGAATAGCTCAGATTCTTTAAAATGTCATTCATGATCAAAATATATCTTAAACTTAATTCAAATAGCCATGTTTACAAAATTACTTAGAAACTACAGAAAAAAAGGGGGTTTAAGTATCATGAGAATGTTCCTCTCAAATGAAATAAAGCAGGTCTATATTTGTCATCCAAATTATTTCATTGCAAATTATTAGCAGAAAATGTCTATTTCTTCTCATTTTTATTATATTTTGATATATACATTTTTAAACAATTATTATTTTTTTTGTAATACAGTTTTCAGTGCCAATTATCAGCAGAAAATGTCCTATTATCCAATATTATTTTTTAATAAATGTAATTTAATAATTATTTTTATAATTTAATTGTAATAAACAAAAATTATATAATATTATTCTAATACAATTTTTGTTGCAAATAGGAAATATTAATTGGTAAAATGTCTATTTTTCCATATTTTTATTATTATTAACTATTAATGTTTTATTACTTTTATATTATTTTTGTTATGTTATTATTTTTTTAATTTAATACATTTTTTTTTCTAAATTATTAGCAGAAGATTTTCCTCTATTTTTATAATCATTTCTACTAGTTTAACAAACAAAATGTTTAATTATTAGTTATTATTCTTTCCTTTTTTTAATACAACATTTTATTTCATTGCAAATTATTAGCAGAACATTTTTTGTGAAAACAGTTTTAGTGAATTTTATTGAAAATCTGAATCCTAGATTTTAATTATTTTACATAAATTCATTTTAAAATGAATGAATTTTAAAATAAATTTTATTATTTGTTATTGAAATGTCTATTTATTTTCATTTTTATTATTATATTTTGATATATACATTTATAAACAATTAATTTTACTATTTTTTGTAATAGTTTTTCATTGCCAATTATTAGTAGAAAATGTCCTATTATCTGATTTTATTTTTATCTAATTTAATTTTTGTACAATTAATTTTTATATAATATTCTAATACTTTTTTGTTGCAAATTATTAATTATTTTTCCACATTTTTAGTGTTATTATTAACTATTAATGTTTTATAATTTTTTATTTTATAGTATTTATTATTTTTAGTAATTTAACACAAATAGTTTTTTCTAAATTACTTGCAGAAGATTTTTCCCAATTTTTATAATCATTTTTACTCGTTTATTTTTTTTAATTATTAGTTATTTTTTCCTTCTTTTTAATGCAACACTATTTATTTCATTGCAAATTATTAGCAGAACAATTTTTAGTGAATTAGATTTTGAATCCCAGATTTTTACACATTCATAATTCTTCTCTGAATAAGACGAACTCACACGCCCCTCTTGTTCACTCGGTCAGCAGATGTTTCATTCATTCAGTTTGTTCATGAACAAGCCGTCCCAAATCTCTTTCAGTATTTGTTCAATATTTCTGTGTATACTATCCCACGCTATTGGTTTTCCCCCAAAATGGGACCAATTCCATCCCCAAAAGTCAAACAATTCCATCTGGGCCTGCTAATATCTAAGCTGCTAAACAAACAGGGCTATTTGTGATAAATCAGATGAACTCACTGACACTAAACATATCAAACGTAACACAAAGGAACTGGCGTCAAACAGGTGAATGTGTGTTTGTGTGTATATAGGACACTGCAAGTAGGCCAGAGGCTGGAAGCCCCCTGCATGAGTCATTGTAATTGCTACACTTCATCCGTTAGCCCCGTTTGTGGCTCCAACGGTGTGACCTACTTGTCCTCCTGTTTCGCTGGCTGCACCAGAGCCATCAGCACCGGACTTCCACCTCCTCTCTCTCAGGTCATTATCCATCTCATTTACACAACAACATTTGTCTCCTGCTCTTTCTTTCCTCTTTGCTGTCAAATACTCTCTGTATGTCTGTTTTTCTCGCTCTCCACTTATTTTCTGGACAGCACATGTCCAGCGTGGGTCATTAGAAGCGAAGCCCACAACGCTCATCAGATATACAGTATGTCGGAAAGGACACAGCGCTCTGCCTGCCAGGCATCTTAATGGCTACTGCAATATGGGCCTCTGCACTCATTACCATACAAAACGAATGGTCCAAACTGGAATAGATGAATCCAAGACAACAGTCACAACCATTATCGTAATTGAGCACTGGCTCACGACATGAATATACCAACTGGTGGGTTTAATGAGCCTGTTTCTGCCAGGGTTCGTGGGTGAATCAGTTCTCTGTAGATAAAAATGACTATAGCACGTTTAGACAGCTAATAATGACTCGTTTACTTTACACCAGTCCACTAAACCCTCATTTAATATTTATATTATTATTTTTTATTTTTAAGTAAACCCTCATTTTAATTTAATGGTCCATGGTAGCATATATTGAGTGATTTAAAAACACATTATTATTATTGCTGTCTTATTTGCGCACATCGGAAGGCAAAATTATTAGCAGATTTATTTTATGAGGAGAATATAAATGTTATTTGAGGTAAAGGTCCTTGCACACTGAGTCCGAAATTTTCATATGTGCTTTTTCGTATTCGTCATTCTAAAAATTTGTTACGCACAGAATCCTTGGACACTGAGTCCGAAATTTTTTTTTTCGTATTCGTCATTCTAAAAATTTGTTACGCACAGAATCCTTGGACACTGAGTCCGAAATTTTTTTTTTTTGTATTCGTCATTCTAAAAATTTTATTACGCACAGAATCCTTGCACACTGAGTCCAAAATTTTCATATGCGGTTTTTCCTCATTCTAAAAATTTGTCATGCACAGAAACCTTGCACACTGAGTCCGATGCGTGTTAATTCATCCGTTGTGAAAAATTCGCAAAACAATACAAAATGCAGTCTTTAAGCAGTGAGGATGATTTTGTTGTCCTCTCTCTTCTTAAAAAGAGAAAAAAATAGAGGAAATATTGGGTTCATTCAATTATGAGGTAGCGTAGAGAGGAGGGAGTGTTCCACCTCCTTATTAAGGAACTGCGGGATTATGCCGGGTGATTCAAAGTTTACTTCAGGATGTCAGTAAACTTTGATGCTTTGCTAGCATTACTGGAGCCACATATTAAAAAGAAGACCACCAATTTCTGTTAACTTAGTGTACAAGGACCTTTACAGTGCTTTGTACTGCGAGACAAAGTGAATGAACTTGTCAGACGCAATTCTGGATTTTGGCGTTCGTTTGTACAGTGGCTCTGAACTGTCAAAACGCTTGCTACGGATGCGAAAAATGCAAAAAATCGAACCCAAACCGTATTTTAATGACGGACGAAAGTTTCATAGGCAGTGTGTAAACGTTATTGAGACAACGTGAGGTCGTATTTATTTCTTAACGTGCGAAAATTTCAGACGAAAATTTCAGATTCAATGTGGAATGACCTTAACAATTTATTTTAAGGTGTCCTTGTTACACGTTACATGTACTTAGTATTATAATAACAATAAATTATGCATAATTACATGCAAGTAACCCTAATCCTAACCCTAATCATTTAGTAAGTACATGTAGTTAATTAATATTATTCAGTACTTAATTGTATAAATAAACTGTAACAAGGACACCTTAAAATGTGTTAAAAAAAAAAAAAAAAAGTAACCTTATTTGATTGTGATGGTGTTTTTTACTTTCAGAACATGACAGGATGTGCGTGTATCTCCGCATACAATGACTTTGCTACGGCTGTGCCAGGTAAATGCCCACGTCCCGGCTGCCAGGAGGCCTTCCTCACCTTCCTGTGTGTGATCTGTGCCTGCAGTATGATCGGAGCCATGGCCCAGACGCCCTCCGTCATCATCCTCATCAGGTGACTCTGCTTTCACTTATTACACACTGAAATGAGAGTAAAAACAGAGCTCCAGTGTTGAGTTCCGTGCAAACCAAGAACAGTAACTATAATGATAACCATGATAGCGTTGATTATTATAAGCGTGCACTGCAGTTTTGTTCTATCTATCTATCTATCTATCTATCTATCTATCTATCTATCTATCTATCTATCTATCTATCTATCTATCTATCAGGGATGGGCAGTATTTCAAATACATGTATTTAAAATACTTATTTGAAATACAAAATACTATTTTGTATTTAAATACCTTTGAAAAAAATCTAATGTATTTTGTATTTAAATACATTTAATCTTAGTATTTTTGTATTTTCAAAATACATAAAGTACTTTTTGCCAGTCAACCTCTTTATTAGACTGCTGATTTGCTGTATCAACTAGTTCAAACATGCCACTTTCATGCATGTGAGCTGCAGCTGTATGACTCCATCTAGAAATGGGTAATGACATTTTCTGGATTCCTGTGAAGAAATAAGGAATAATACTGCCTTCGCGTGCTATCAAAATTTCCTACTTCCAATTTCAGAAGTCCTGATTACAAGCTTGTCACATTCAAGTGCTTTGCTGTTGGAAAGAATAGGAATCGTGGAAGATGCCAAGTTTCCTGGGAAAATCTTATTGAAGCCAAAATCGTAGATATTCAAGATAGGCCTATTTAATTTTGAATAAAATGTAGCATCCCATTCATTGACAACTATATAAACATTCACAGTGCTATCTTTATAGTTAGCTTGTTGACGATTCTGGATTTTCAGTCAAAAACATGCTGTTTTGCTGTGTATAAAACATACAAAATGCTTGAAATGGTTATTGCACTACTATGTGCATGTCTTTAACATTAAAACAAAGTGATCTTGATTCTGTGAGAAAAAAAGCATACCTGTCCCAGCAGCAAATGTTTTCCCCTCCACCATATTTAAAGTTTATGGCCTGCACAACTCAGAAACTTGGGTATAAAAATTATAGTAGAAAGTAGTAAATATGACAACAGCATTCATTTCCAATTTCCAACTAGAAAAGTCATATATACAGAAAAAAGAAAAAAAAATTGGATAGCTTGTGAAGGCAGCGTAAGATAAGGTAAGGATGTCATGGTCATTTGTACTTGTTGATTAAGGTTCAAATGGAACATCATTCAGATTTGCATTTAGTTAGCAATAGCATGAAGGGAAAAAAAGAGCACTAGCAAGGGGAACATAGCATTAGCACTAGTCAGTATTGATATTTTTGGTCAGATTTTGGTTTTATCAACTAGCTAGTCAAATGTGTTCATTAAACTTTAAGCATTACTGCTTGCTATAGCGATATGAAATTATAAATGTTGGCGATGATATAAAGTGTAAATCAATTGATCTTTTTCTATGTCATTTTTATATTGTCGTGTTATGCAAATATATTTGTGGAGCTTTTAGTGGGCAGAAGGTATAGAGAATGAAGTGTTACGTCACAATCTTTTCACTCCGCGTTGCATTTCGGGAAGGCGCCGCCATATTAACAGGATACGCTATCCGTTTCCATGGTTACTTCTCATTCTCTATACGGATAACTGCTTATCTTTTGTTTTGTTTTTGCCTTTAAGTTAAACAATCATTCATTCTTCATTATATCGTTTTCAGAGAAGAGAAGCTAATTTATCGCATTGCATGATAATTAGATTTTGTTTTCTCTTAGGTTTTGTAGAATTTCATTTACAATGTTGATCTGATTACCATGAAAACAGTGTCGCCCGCTGGACGCTCGCTGCTGCTTCAGCCATCATATAGTATTATCCAAATAAAAGTGTGTTCAAAAAGCTGACAGAAGTCGATCCATTTCTTTGTTGGAAACTTTTAAATGACAAAGAATAATTGTTGTCATTATCAATATTAATTTTTCCATGGCCACGGAGGAAAATCAGTCAAATCAGTCAATGGGTCACATTCAGAGAGTTTAATATTTATTTCAACAAATGACAAGCAAAATCAAATCCCTAGGAGCTTGTGAACAGTTTGTAGCATTTTAAAATGCTGGTTTAATGTACTAAGACAGTGATGCTAAAAGATACGCAGGTGAGCCAGATTTATTATCACTGTCTCGGTGCATTAAGCATGTCCTTATGAGAGGAAAATGCTTAACGTAAATAAACGCGTTGCGTTCACATTTTGAGCTTATATGTGTATCTGTACATAGTATATGCTTTACAATTTTGTCTTTATCACTGTCTTGGTACATTAAGCCACTTTAAGCATTTTAGAAAGTCCCCTGTACAAGTTCTACTATTTCACAAGCCATACTAGCAAAGAAGGTAATGTTAATTATTAAACCAACAAAATGAAATCTTTCAAAAACACACAGAAATGTGATTATTTTATTGAGTGAGAGGCAGTGGGCCTGCTTCCTTTAGTGTTTTAACACATAATAAACTGCTAAAAAACATACTGCATAATCCAGTTTTCTCTCAGAATGATGATCTGAGTTACTATTGCAATTCTTGATGCAGCATGAATGACATACAATGGTGACATTTTTCACAATCACGACAAAAAAAAAAAAAAATCTAGTATTGCCCTGAACTCAATAGCGGAAAGGCAGCTCTATCCTGCAAGTATGGCGGATACACAAAGCAGTTGCCCAGAACTCAACGCGGCGTTATGTCACATTCTCATTCTCTGAAATACAAAGTATGTATTTTGTGTATTTTCAAAATACAAAATACTGTATTTGTATTTAAATACATTTTCTCACACAGTATTTTGTATTTGTATTTAAATACATTTTTCCACACAGTATTTTGTGTTTTTATTTGAAATACATTTTGATGTATTTGTGCCCATCTCTGCTATCTATCTATCACCAAGGCTGCATTTATTTGATCTAAAATACAGTAAAAACTGTAATTATTATGATTCTTTGAAATAACAGTTTTCTATTTTAATATATTTAAAAAAGTTATTCCTGTACTGGCAAAGCTGTTTTCCCCCCACTCTTTAAATCATTATAATATGCCGATTTGGTGTTCAAGAAACATTTCTTGATATTATCGATGTTGAAAACAGTGTGCTGCTTAATATTTTTGTTGATGTGTTTTCAGTATTCTTTGATGAACTGAAAGTTCAAAAGAACAGCATTTATTTGAAATAGAAATCTTTTGTAACATGATAATGTCTTTACTTTCACTTTTGATCAATTTAATGCATCATTGCTACATAAAAGTATTAATTTCTTAAAAACAAACTAGTAGTGTAATAAATAAAATAAATATATGATATATCTGAAATACGTGTATTCGATTTTTTTTTTTTTTCTGAGGGGTCACATTTAATTTGAATGTGTGTGTATCAGGAATGTGTGTATGAATATGGACATGTTTTGTGCTCATCATGTTGACTTGTCTCTTGCTCTTTCAGAACTGTGAGCCCAGAGCTGAAGTCATACGCTCTTGGAGTTCTTTTTCTGTTACTGCGACTGTTAGGTGAGATATCGCAGCACAGAATAACCACATTTACAACTCAAACTGCATGCTTTCACAGTATATTGTAGAGAGTCATTTGTTTGCCTCAGTGAAATAAGCATACTACTGAGTCAATTTCCTCGCAATCCAAAGTGCCATAAAACAAGGACAAGTTCATTTGCCACTTCTGTTCAAAAAAAGCAACAGTTTTCTAGCAGTCAAATTAAAGGGATAGTTCACCCAAAAATGAAAATTCTCATTAATTACTCACCCTCATGACCCTCCAAACCCATAAGACCTTCGTTCATCTTTGGAACACAAATTAAGATATTTTCAATGAAATCCAAGAGCTTATTTTTGTTTACAAAAAGTATTCTCGTAGCTTTATAAAATTACGGTTGAACCACTGATGGACTACTTTAATGATGTCCTTACTACCTTTCTGGGCCTTGAACATCGTAGTTGCATTGCTGTCTAAGCAGGTTCAGAAAGATTTCGGATTTCATCAAAAATATCTTAATTTGTGGTCCAAAGATGAACGAAGGTCTTGCACGTTTGGAACGACATGATGGTGAGTTATTAATGACAGAATTTTCATTTTTGGGTGAACTATCCCTTTAAAGCTGTTTGTCATAATTAAGACGTTCTCAACTTGCTTTACCAATCAGAAAATGAAGACTTTCTGCATTCTCTCAATATTGCAAAACACTTCATATGTGTAGAAGCAGATCAAAATGTCAGTTTTGTCTTCAAAATGCAAATTTCAACAATCTTTCAGGGTTCATTCCTCCTCCTTTGATATTTGGCACGGGGATCGATTCCACATGCCTTTTCTGGAGCACCGAGTGCGGGGACAAAGGCGCCTGTCTGCTGTACGACAACGTGAGCTACCGGCACCTGTACGTCAGCATGGCCATCGTCCTCAAGGTCGTGGCGTTCATCCTCTACACAACCACCTGGCAATGCTTGCGCAGAAACTACAAGAAATACATTAAAAACCAAGAGGGATACGTTACGCCCACAGAAATGTTCTCGTCCAGCGTGAATCTGGACAGTCTGGGAAAGGACAGCAGTCAGAGCCAAGTCAACAGGACTAAATTTATATATAACCTGGAGGATCACGAGTGGTGTGAAAACATGGAGTCGGTTTTATAGTGGTTTCGTGCTAATTCAAGCATCGTTCTACTGAAGGATCGTCTCTTATTCCAGGATGTGCGTGACTGTTGTTGCGCTTTATTGTAAACTCCTTCAAACTCTTCTACTGGGTCCATCTTGTTTTTACAAGTACTTGCAAAAAGGTGTTTCTCCAGTGCCAGTAAAATGTTGTAGTAGCTAGCTGAAGGTGTCTACTTCAATGCCTGACTGTGTAGCTGGTTTGCTAACTTCACACAGCTGTGCATTAACTGAAGTCATATACAAAATGACTGTTTCTACAAAAGAAAACTATATATATACCTAAGATCAACAAGTTTAACTCATCATCAGTCACTGATGCTGGTTATGTTCTCGATCCCCGTCCCAGTCCGTTATTATTATTATGGGGATCATTTAGTACATCACAACCAGTTTATCAATACTAATAATAATTCTATTGTATACTACATACTGCAATGTTATACAATATAAATATGAAAACAATATCAATTATTTCTCAAAACATTCAAAGGGGTGTTTGAGAGATGTTTTTTTCTAAGTGCTTTTTGCAGCATTTGCTTTCTGCTGTTGTTAATTTATATTGTTTATTAAGGCCTATAATGTCTTAATTTGTAAAGGTTATTGATACTGTACATTATAAGCATCTTTATACATTTTGTTTTGGATGATGAAGACAGAGAATGAGACTGTTTATTTGTAGTTTTATTAATGAATATACAGTAGGAATGCCTCTTTATTCAGATGACAATAATGGCATGTTTGGGACTAGACTTTGGGAATATGGTGACCTACAGTATGACTGACATCAGAGAAGAAGTATTGGGAAAAGGCGATTTTATTAAATGGCAGAAGACTATTGTCATTCATGAGTGGTGCTCTCATCTCGCTGTAGAGCAAATAACGTTCTGATGATCAGGCTGGGCCTTGGTATTTATGAGTTGGATGAAAAGAATTTTTACAATTATAATGTAACATGTAAAGTGTGTTTCAGCTTTGGATTGAGATTAAACTATTTTATTTCACTTCACTGCAATAAGACATGGCACTGTGGGTTCTTAGCAGATTAGAAATAGTGCTGTATACAAAAGACACTTTGGGATGAATTTCTGATTTCACATTGTTTGAATTTCTTCTAAAGCTTCATAGCACATCATTCTTGTTTTACAGGCGTCACTGCAGGTAAAATTTAAGCAGTGTACTTTTTATATATTTTTTTTATAGCAAAATAACTTTTATTTTATTCTGCAAATAAATTATTTTTCAGAAAATCTCAGATTTGACTCTATGGTTAATTTTAACAAAAATTTTAAATAGTTTAAATAATGGTATGATAATATGTGTTTGTTCATGGGAACAGATTTGAAGAAATTTAGCATTACCTCACTTGCTCACCAGTGGATCCTCTGCAGTGAATGGGTGCCGTCAGAAACCAAACAGCTGATAAAAACATCACAATAATCCACAAGTAATCGACACGACTCCAGTCCGTCAATTAATATCTTGTGAAGTAAAAGATGTTTTTAACTTCAAACTGTTATACTTCAGGCTAAAATATCCTGTCCTGTATTCATAATGTTGCTTTTTTTAATGAAAAAGTGCCTTGTCTGATTCAGGAGAGAAATATACACAAATCAAACACCAAAAACAGTCATAAACAAACATGTTGGTGAATATTGATGTGAGAGGGATGGACTTTTTCACTGAAGGAAGTATCATTATGGATTATGGACTCATATTTTGGCCAGATGCAATTGTAAAATGCTTTAATGATGGATTTCTTTCTTACAAACACGCAGCTTTTCATTTTACAAGATTTTAACTGATGGAGTTGTGTGGATTACTGTGATGCTTTTATCAGCTGTTTGGACTTTCATTTTGACGGCACCCATTCACCGCAAAGGATCAATTGGCAATCAAGTACTACATTTCTCCAAATCTTTTCCCATGAAGAAACAAGCTTATCTAAATATCAAATGGCCTGAGACTGAGTACATTTTCACCAAATCTTCATTTTTGGGTGAACTATTCCATAATGGAATTGAATTGAATTTCAGATATTTTATCAGTAGAGTGTTATGCAGAATCTACTTACATTTTTTTTTTTATGTTAATATTCACTAGGATTTTTATTTGATTTTCTTTCATACGGTCTTGGATTCACATCAAAATAAGAATAAGAGGATGTATTATAGTGTAGATGTAAATGGACCCAATTTGGTTATTTATAAAATCTAGGGCAAAATGGAGAAAAGATGTCTATAAGCCATTTGACTGCTGGAGTGAGATTTCCACTCAATGGAAAAAGAGATTTGATTCAGAATGGCCTTATTGCATTTGTGTTTGTCTGCTTCTGATAATATATTCCTTGCTTTACCTTCTCCTCTTGAGCTACAACCTGCAGTTCAACCAAGGAGTTATTAAAAGTATGGACACAAAGCTTTTTTTCATACAACCTTAAGCTGGTCCTGAAATAAAGAAACTGCTTGATCTATTGTGGATATGAAGGTGAAATGCACAGTACTTCACAATTCCATCTCCAACATCAGAGGCTATATCACTATTGGGTAAAAAGACTTTCTTTTGATATCCTTCATAGACTCACACGCTCTTCACAACAAAAGGTCATATATAAACCTGGCAACCTTAAAGTTTTATTTATTTATTTAACTAAATGGACACCAAATGTCAGGCTGTTTGGAATCACTGTGAAGATTTTTGCAGGAGTATTTGAACTGAAATCCATCTGTTGGATTTATGATTATTTATCTTCCATCAATTTTTAACAGTGTCTCTTTAAGTGAGGTGACACGTATACTGCGTGTTAATCTGCCCTGGTGTGTAAGAAGATTAAAGTCTTTATTTGATGTGGCTTAGATTCCCTTTTGCAGCCTTGACAGATGAACGAAGAACCGATAGAACTGGAAGAAGAGACTGGAATGAGAGACTTAAGGGAAAGATACCTAGTAACTAATAGGGATGCAAATGCAATGCTATTCTTTGATTTCACAATTTGCAGCAGTGTTGTTTTAGTATAACTGATATACTAGTATAGATTTTTTTGTTTTGTTTTCAGTTTAAAATTTTGTCATTTTGTCTGATACATATTGCATATATTTTTATATATACTTTTACGCTCTCTCTATAATACAAATAGATGTAATAGAAAGTGGGATTCACTTATTAAAAATAATGAATAACTGGCAATAAGACACATTTCTGGTGTGAAACCAACAACAACAGAGCAATATTCACTGAATAATGTACTAAATATCCTTGAAATATTCAGGAGATTATTTATAGCATGATGTCCTATTCATCAGCACCTGCAGAAGACACAAAACATCTACCAACACTACAAAAGGTTTATTCTTGTTAAAAATATGCTTCATGGAACACACTGTTGTCAAGACTGACATCTCAAATATGTCTTTGGTGCAATGCTGTTCAGTTCCCACTTCCATACATCTCAGAGGAACCAAATTCAGGAGGGATGGGGATATGAAGCATTTATGTTCTGCAGTGCAGGGTTATTTATCAGGGTTATTATTGTCAGCAAATAGAGAGCTATTTAAACTGATGTGTAGCAATAACACAGTTGAGAGAGCTAATTCAATTACCAACCATTTCACATCCTTAAAGGAATAGTTCACCCAAAAATGATAATTTTCTGAAAATGTACTCACCCTCAGGCCATCCATATAGATGAGTTTGTTTCTTCATCTGAACAGATTTGGAGAAATATTGCATTGCATCACTTGCTCACCAATGAATCCTCTGCAGTGAATGGGTGCCGTCAGAATAAGAGGCCACAAGTAATCCTTGTTAAGTGAAAAGCTGCGCGTTTGTAAGAAACAAATCCATAATTAAGGCATTGTAAATATTTAAACCGTTGCTTCTTGCCAAAATATGAATCCATAATCCATAATAACGCTTCCTCCAATGAAAGGTCTCCTGTTGTCCTCTAACATTTGCATTTGTTTTCACTTATAAATGGTGCTTGATCTGTGCATATTTCTTTCATGAGTCAGACAGCTGAAAAAGCAATATTATGGATAGAAGACTCGTATTTTAGCCAGAAGCAATGGTTTGAAGTTAAAAATGTCTTGATGTTATACAAGATGTTAATTGCTGTACTGGAGTTGTGTTGCTTATTTGTGGATTTTATTGTGATATTTTTATCTCTCATTTTGAACTCTCATTTTGACGGCACCCATTCACTGCAGAGGATCCATTGTTGAACAAGTGATGCAATGCAATATTTCTCCAAATCTGTTCTGATTAAGAAACAAACTCAACTACATCTTGGATGGCCTGATGGTAAGTACATTTTCAATAAATTCTCAGCAATTTTGTTTTATTTTTGGGTGAACTATTCCTTTAACTGCTAGTACAGAAGCCTTTGTTAGTAAATTACTTGTGAAACTAGGGGGAAAACACATGAAAGTGCTTTTGTTTGGGAACTCAACGCTTCTACAATATCTACAATGTTTCCCTACAGACTTACTCCCTAAGCATGGAGTGCATTAGTAGGGTTTGGTTTGGCATGTGTCGTGTGTACGTTTCTATGCACATTGCATCTGTTTCGCTTTATTTCACATAATAATCCATCACTGCTATGGCTATCCCATCAAACTGTGCATAATTAATTTGAGGATTCATTGCAAGGCCTAATTTCTCAGGAGACTGATGTGTTTGTGTGAAAATGCACAGAATATTTTATGTAAATAAGTCATTCAAAAGAGAGTCGATGTTCTGCTGTAGTGCTTTAACTGAAAAAGATGCTGAATTTATGGTTTTGAAAATGATCCTTCTGAACCACTGCTCAAGTTGTCCATAATAATCAAACAACTTAATCGTCTTCAGCTGAAGATAGCTGCCCTGCTGTGTCACAAATATAAATCAAAAATATGCCTGACACTCTTCAAATGGCACTCATAATATTTGAGAGAGAAGCGGGAAGGGTGGATTGTCAGTCGGCTCTTTGTGTTGTACATTTTTGATGTTCAGTTCAAAGTAGATGTTGAGAGCAGCTCAAATGCTCAAATACAGACTGAGTTTACGAGAAAAACAAGGAGGTTGACGCTTTATGATCAAAACTGAAGGATATTTTTTTTCCACAACATGCAAGCAAAAGTAAACAACAATCTGGACATTAAATTAATGTTTAACGTTCTTGAATATTCTCTCATTTTAACTTTGTTTGTTGTCCAGATATACTAGGAGTTATTTTATAAACACTGCAATATATAATTGCATATTGTGCAATTGTCATTTTTTGCAATTTTTTAAGATACAGGAAAAGAAGATTACAGAAAGAGATATTCAGATGAAGAAAATAGAAAAAGTGTCAGATTTCCTGCAAAGCATTTTTCACTTATTCCTTGGACTGTTTCAAAATACCATCTTACATAAAAATTTAATTGCAAAAGTATTTCCCTTCCCTGTGGCTGAGGGCTGAGCAGTGTGTGTGTGCGGAGGCAGGAGGAGATTATTTAAAAGCATTACAAAAACCCATTACTTGCCTTCATGAAATCCTTAGAAGCAGATTGGATATGGAGCATGGTCATTTTCCATTGGATAACTTGATATACACATTGCACATGCAGGGCTAAACTGGGTCCAGTGCAATGGCACACTGAGCCGATGGAAATATGGGCACTATTTTCTACCTTAATGTAGCAGCAGATGAATTATATTGGCTCAAGGCATTCAAGAACTGCTGTGACTCACTGACATGAAATGTTGCTCATTTATTTGCAGGCAGCTCCGCTGACTCTCCGACAGCTTCAGTAGCCTGGTCCAAGTTTGGTGAGATGAAAAAAGACCTACAAACTATTTGAAAGTTACCTTTTAAGACGGTTATACTGCATTTAATTTACTTTTTCACTTATTTCACTTTACTACACTAGTATTGATGGTAACTCAGGGAGAAGAATAGTTGAATAAAACATTTTTCTTTGCGCACAAAAAGTATTCTCGTAGCTTCGCAAAACTGAAGTTGAGCCACTGATATCACATGGACTGTTTTACCAATGTCCTTACTATGTTTCTGTTCCTTGAACGTGGTAGTAGCCTTGCTGTCTATGGGAGGGTCAGAAAGCTCTCGGATTTAATCAAAAATATCTTAATTTGTGTTCCGAAGATGAACGAAGATCTTACGGGTTTGGAATGACATAAGGGTGAGTAATTAATGACAGAATTTTCATTTTGGGGTGAACTATCCCTTTAAACCATGCCAATAAGAACCTTTAAGACAGCATTTTCACTGACAGATAGTAGGCTTATATATTAAACGCACACACATAAGCAAAATGTTAATCAGAAGGTTTTCACAAGACTCCCTATAAAGCAATTGTGAGGACAAATTAAAAACATGGCAGAAAGATGACCCCCTTTTTCCTTTCCTTACTCTTTTCTCCACGGACACCACCATTTCTAGGCCATCTCTGGCAGCACGAAGCACACAAATGTATCAAAATGATTCAAATCTTTCAGAAATTCACTATAGGTTTGTGGGCACAAAACAATGTTTTTGTGGGCTCATTTCACATATATATTCAAAACTTTGACAAAGATGACAATTACAGATCTTACCCTGATAAAATAGCAGAAAGTAGTTTAATGGCAAAATGAACTTGATGCCGGAATTTATAAATAATCATGAACAACTATCAGTTAATAGGCTGAATGTGAAGTATGACTTTCAATTTACTCTTGTAAAAACAGTATTAGGTTCATACTAAATATGCATGGGATGCCAGCAAAGTATGAAGATATCTAAAATCGTATAATAAATAGACTAAATATCCCAAAGTGTCTCACTTTATATCAGTATTTCCTAACACAAACTTACATTTGTCTACACAAGCTGCATATTTTCATTAGCAGTGAGGGTGTTAGACCTGACAGGAAACTGTGATATAAATGGTACATCTTTCACAGTGCAAGAAGCTTCTTCACTTGTAGGTTCAGAAATATGCCAGGACTGTTTCAGTATATTCCTGAGCCTGGAAGATGGTGAAAACTGTCATCCACATTCTTCGTAAGTAACATTTTGTTAGCTTTTTTTTTTTTTTTTTCTTCTCCAGTTAGGTCTGCTGGGTGCACTCTTAAAAAGACAGCAAATTTTAATACCTCTCATAACATCTGGTGTTCTGAAACACTTGGTGAGTGATCATGATAACCAGTCAATCTTAGCTGAAAACAATTATTCTGCCTATTTGTGTTAGGGTTGTAGATCACTGAAACGACCAGCTGACAAATTAAAGTTTTACTACCTTTCAATTAAATCAGGGACGATCAGAATCAAAGATGAAAGGACTGTTGGCTGAAGCAGCAGGTGCTTTTGTCTAAGTGTGTTTGTAGTGGGGTTTAAATGACCAAATGTCCCTACAGTGTAGGCTAAACCCCATTAGCACATTGACATTGTGACCTCCAGCAATTAACTCTGTTTTCTAACCAGCTGTGACAGCAAGAGTATACTAACATACTGCACTTACGGTTTCTTCCATATAAATATATGGCAACATCCACCATATTTTAACATAAGGACAGACATTTTAACTTGAATGTACAAGGTTTGTCGGCCACCTCCTGTTTGTTTAGCTGTACAAAAACAGTCTTGTAATGTGCAGTCAAATTAGCAAAATTGCAGCAAAATTTCACAGGTATGTCTGACAAGCTACCAAAAAAAAAAAAAAAAAAAAAAAACATTATCTAGGCCTATTGACAATAGTGTAGCTTTCTGTTGGTCAGTGCAGCAAATCCGTGTAACCAGCTGTAACCTTCTGCAAAATCTGCTTGAGAAATTTTTCGCCCTCAAATTAAATTATGCAAACTAGTATTTGTTATCATATTATTCTAATTTATTGTTGTAATCATAAACAAACTGTGAGAAAACAATTTTACTGTTACTGCACTGTTATTCTTCTAGTTATTTATTCACTAATGAATCAGAAGTCTCGCACATTCACAGGAAATAGATTACCTGTTAAAATATTGCATTTACTGCGGCCTTGCGTAGCCCCGCCCACACTGAACTCTCATTGGACAGAATTAAGGCTCCTCGTGCATATTAATCATTAAACATGAATGAAGTGAAAGGTGATTGTGGAAGTTGAGAAATATTGGTTATCATATGACAAATCCCTAAAGTTCCAAAAAGAAAATTATGAAAAGCATGCCGCCCTAAAAAAAAGGTGCGTCGCACCTGGTTAAGACAAGGATTAGTGGGTAGACCATTAGCTCAATATAAAAACAATAGAAGTCAATGAAAAGGAAATCCAATGGAAACCCAAACGTCTGTCTTTGTCAAATAGAAACAAAGAGAGCAAGAAGGAGAGGGGGAATCATATTTCATATTCAGTTTCAAATCCACGCCTTCTGTCTCTATATACCAATTACGGGGCTTAACTGAGTGTATAACATTCATATGTGAGTTTATGCACCTTGCAGGTAAAGTTTGAAGGGAACTGGCACCCACCAGACCTCTGAGGAGTAGCGGCAGGAGTAGAAGAGCAGAAAGGACGTTCACGTTTGCCTCATCTCTACACTACTTTCGTAAAGGTGGAAGAAGCTGATGGATGTGATGTTTAATACAGACAACTGTTCGCTAACCTGCACGGCCAGTTAGAATGGTCCGGCTTCGTCGAGCAGACGGAGGAACATCGCATGTGTTGCCCTGCGTGAGGAAGCAGTGTGAAAGAAGAAGAGATTTCTATTGCGCTTATAGTTCAACGCATCTGTAGAATCGCATATATCGGTCAAGTCATGTCTTTTGAATTCCGGATACTGATGTTTGGAATCGGGACAGCCCTGGTTATATTTGTGATTATAGCTGATATATCGGAAGTGGAGGAAGAAATCGCGTAAGTAAATTAGATTAACGGAAAATAAACAATACAGATGAATATATCACATTCTTGTTTGGTCTTCCTAATTGTTTCAATGCGCAGTTGTACTCTATTTATGTTTATGTTTAGGACATCGTCCTCCGTGCTTTGATTGTTTCAAGAGAGACTTTGTAGAAGCCCAAACAATGGACAGTCCATTTAGGACTAGCCTGAGCTGCGTATTACATTGGCTTGTATTAACACCATTAATATATATATATATATATATAAGAAAATGACAAAGAGCTGTGCATTTTATTTACCTGCATGATTATTTTGTCTATTATTATTTTATTTTTTTTCTATTGAAAAATCAATCTTAAATTGGACCTGTGTTTTGGAAAATAACTGGTCTCTAGTTGGTCCAGGTGGTCTGTTCAGTAGCTGTCTGACAAGCTACCATGTTCCAAAAAGCCAGCCTGACCACCCTACTGAGCTGTACCAAGATGATTTACCATCTTACCAACTTAATGACCACCTTGGACCAGCAAATGATTGGCTTGGACTGGCTAATAACCATTTTGGAACAGCAAACAACCAGCTACAATGTTCTAAAAAACAGACTAGACCTTAAACTGTGTTTTCCTGCAGAGTTGGTTTGGTCTTTCATCAAACAGGGTAATACTGTGTCTAAGTCAAAAGAGGGAGACAATGTGTTGTCCAGAGGGCTGTTGTTTGCATAGCCACAGCCTGTGTTTGTGGGTACTTCAATTTGAGGGAACAGCTCACATGGTTGATATTACGTTAGTTTAATGTCGTTGATAGTAGTTCTGTAGAATCTGGAGAGGATATGTGAGATTTTAGAGCTTTTAAAGTTCATCTTTTATCCATTCGGAGTTAGTTACTAGCAGAGTAATAACATTTTGGAACCGATTTTGCTGAATATTGTTAATATGTGATGTACAGTCTCTGATTGGCGGGTCTCCAAAACGAGCACTTCAGACTTTTCTGAGTGGGAAACCTTGTATGAGAGTCATCGGATAAATGCTGCTGACCCTGGTGCTCTGTAACGGATGGCTGTTGGTTTGTGGTTTTGTTCTACTCTCGAGTGTGTTCTGTTTGCACCCATTCACGGCAAGTGAAAAGAGTCTGATCTGTGGTTTGTGGCAGCTAGAGGATTACTGTTTGATTTGTGACTTTAAAGCTACAGCCGGGAGACAAAAATGAACAGTTTGCCTTTTCTCAGCCATAATTGAACCCTGTAGCAGAAATCCTCAGGCTTACATAATTGCAAAATCTAGCTGTCTCGGGACATACACTTTAAAGCTCTTGAGTGAGAAGAATGTTTGTGTGTAGATGGATTAATTGCGAGAATAATTGCATGAGAAAACAACACTCAAACATAAGTGTATGCTGCCAAGATGTGCATATAGTGCTTAATTTTTAAATGGATCATGCTTTGAGTTGCCACATTTGACATTTTATGCAAAGTATTTGGCTTGTTTGCTGTGTACCGTGAGATTGTATTTCATATTTCTGCTGCACTGATTACTATTTATCTATTAAGCGTGGAAAGGGAATATTTCCTCCCTCATATTTGCTAACCCAAAATATCCCAGAGACAAAATATAATTGTAAAATCCCAATTTGGAAATTTCACACCTCATTTACTAGCTGTCAGAAGGCATTAGACGATGCTTATGATCTAATTTTTGCTTAAGTTTTTGTTGAGATTTATAATTTATTGCAATTTAGAATATAATTCCATATCAAACAAAGGATCTAAGGGGTATATCTCAGAGCAGTTATAAGCGCTTTGAAGCAACACCACCATTAAATCTGCATTTGAAGCTGCTCCCCAGAATTTTAAGAGATCTGTGCTCTGTCTGCTTAATAATGCACGTAGCCATGACTTTGGGGGAGACATGGAGAACATTACAGTGAGTGGTAGACAAATAGGACTGATTTGCTCAAGGAGACAATGCTATCTCGTCCTAACTGCTTTGAAGGGGCACCCTGGAGGTAGAAGTGGTTTGAACGGCATGATGTCAATTTCCTATTATCCTTGCCGTTATGTTTCAAAGGAATATGTTTGAATGGCAAGATGTAGATGCATTTGTTTCTTAATCAAAACAGATTTGGAGAAATTTGGCAAATACATCACTTTCTCACCAATGGATCGTCTGCAGTGAATGGGTGCCGTCAGAATAAGAATCAAAACAGCTGATAAAATCATCACAATAATCCACAAGTAATCCACATGATCAGTTAACATCCTGTGATGTGAAAAGCTGCATGTTTATAATGAACACATTGGTGATCAAGTGATGCAATGCTAAATTTCTCCAAATCTGTTCTGATGAAGAAACAAACTCATACATCTTGAATGGCCTGAGGGTGAGTATACTATTCCTTTAAGGCGATTCCTCCAGGTTTTAGTATATATTCTCTAACACTTTATTTTTATGAAATGATTAATCAGTAATAACCATAACCTTGTGTTTGCACAATCAAAATATTCTAAAGAGTTTAGAAGTGGAATGGCTTATATTAAGTCCAAAATAAACATCATCATAATTCAATTTCATATATTTTTCCCGTCCAGGGTCTAATTGCCTTTACCTCAATTATCTACTCAGAGAGCATTATTAATGGTCATATTACTGGATAATGATGATGAATATTTTATGCCTTCTTCTCTTAGGAACATTGAGGATTCACAAAAGTTTCACTTAAAAAGCTTTGTCCTTCAGTCCAACAGGTTTGTAATCTGATTTATATCATTTATGATTTATGGTGTTTTCATGAAAAAATGTCATTGATGTTTACAACCACATATTTAAGTCTGTTTCAAAGTGTTATGGTTTAACCTAAATCTAAATGTATTTTATTTGTTTAGTTGGTTGATAATTATTTAAATGTACTTAAAATCTTTTTTTTTTTCATATTGCTGATTTATCAGGGTTTCAAGAATTCATTAGTGTATACCAAACATAGCTGCCAGTGTTTTTTGAGGTGACAGATGTTGTTATTTGTAGCCGCGTCTAACGGTGATGTTTGGTAGACATGCACATAAACATGGTCTTTTTTTCTTCATCAGAAATTCAGTTCTGAATGCTGCTCCTACTTCACTAGTCACCTATAGAAAGAGCAAAGTCTCTTCTTCTACAATTCCACTGCCAGGCATAAAGAGCAAAACCAGCAATTCATCCTCACCAGAATGGACTTTCAACAGAACCTTGTCTAACCTCATCAGGTACAGGTTGAATTTATTCAAATGTACAGTATGGCATTTCTAAAGAATGTGGTTCCCTGTTAATACTCTGTTTTTAATCCCTTAGCATTCATAAAGTGTGTTGTTATTTTTCATTTTCTTTCCAGGAAAAACATTTTGAGGTTCCTGGATGCTGAGAGGGACATCTCAATACTTAAGAGGACCTTTAAACCCGGGGATGTAATTCATTATATATTTGACCGCCAGAGCACCACAAACATCTCTGAGAACCTGTACCACCTTTTGCCAACAGTGTCTCCCATGAAGAACCAGCATTACAAACAATGTGCCATCGTAGGGAACTCTGGGATACTACTGAATAGCAGCTGCGGCAGAGAGATTGATTCACATGACTTTGTCATTAGGTAAACAACTTTTTTTCTATCTTGTGTTATAGCATTCAACAATTTGTGCTCTGTTGATGTAACCTTAGTCATCTCTCATCCTGAATCAAACAATAATAATAAAGTCGTAAAACTAGAACTTTTTTTTTTATAAAATACTCTCAAAAAGAAATAATTTGAAACTTCCTTTTTTGGTCTATAATACCAGATTTATTTAAGTGATAACTGTGAAAGACTGTTTGTGCCTCAGTGTAAAAAAAAACAAAAAAACAAAAAAACATTAATTGGGATGGTGTCTTGCAATTGCCACTATTTCTCATAAATTGGTCATTATTTCTTGTAACTGTGACTTTTTATATCTCACGGTGTGACTTTATTTCTTATTGTAAACTGTCACTATTGCCTTTTTTCTTTTTTTTTACTCTGAAGCGGAAGCTTGTTTTTATGAATAACAGACAGCAAAAATCTCAGATACATAGGTTTCATCATGAGTAGTATTAATACCTCAGAGCAGCAATGCTAATATTAATGTATTATGAAGTTAATTGAAACATTTTTAAATTGATTGTCTGTGCTGTTTATATTTTTGCAGCTGTGGATTCACATTCTCTACATTCAACTTGGAACTTTCTTTAAAGAAAAAAAAAAAGGGTTGGATATCAAACATATTACGATCTGTATGCGATACAATGCACTTTTGAAATAGCTGTCAGTACTACATCCAGGCTTGACTCATACTGTCTGAAGGCTTTCAGAACTGAAGGGTGATACATACTGCAATTAGTGACCAGCTGGGCCAATATGACATTTGTAAAAGTTAGTCTAAGCCACAGCCCTAGAAAAGTAATTAGGCGGTCTTCTAAAAGTGACTAAAGTTCACTTGCCTTTAAAGTGCTCTGCCTACAGCCGAAAGCTGTTTGCTTGAAAAAACATTTACAGCAGTGTGCTTCATGTGATATACTAGTGTAATACTGTGAGATTCCCAATCCTAAATGAGTCTTCATCAGCCCAGCTGTGCTCTTAGGACATTAATGTCATTCAGCCCCAGTCCAGGGACATACAGAGCCTCAAAGATTAAGTAATGGAGGAACTTAAATCCCTCCTGTGTGTTTGGCATGGCTTTTCTGCTGGGCGAGGAAAAGACTGTGTGGGAGTGTGACCGTGATAGCCAAGCCTCGGCAGTCGGCATGGTGCCAGTGTTGAAAGGTTTTCCAGGTATTGTGGCAAGATGATAATGCCAACACTGCGCTTAGTATTTGCTTTAAAGTCACCTCTGTGTGTCTTTATGGATTTTCTGAAGTTAAATGATGGGATGAGCTTTAAAAGGCCCTTGCTTAGTCTGTAGGAGTATGTCTGCACTTAGTCTGCATTTGAGAAGATAATGCCAACTGTAGTGTTAATGTTGTAATTTATACAAAGATAAATTATTTGCTTTAAAATGAAGCAAGTATGGAGTGAAGGTCATTTACTCATTCTTACTTTTTAGCTCTTTATATGTCACATGAGGGACCCCCATCTGATTCAGATTGAGAATTTTTTTTTATTATTATTGTTTATTTACTCTATAATAAGCAAATTGGCCTTAAACAGAAATATCTGATTCTGAAGCCATTTGAAATTAGAGGCAGCTACTTCATTTTAATCACGATCCAAACAAAGATGCTACACATGTTGCATGAGTAGTCGTTTTTGATTTAAATCATCTGCCTGAAATAACAACAGAAGGGCTGAATGAGAAGCAAATTCACTCTCTGACAGTAGGTGGCGCTTATGGAACAGCAGCAATAAAGCTTTTCCTTGATTACTGCTGTAAACAAAGCAGCGCTGTGCTTCTAAACACACTGCTTTATATGGAGGTAAGAGAAGAAAATGCAATTGCCATCGAAACGTTTCTGAAGACAGTCAGTTCCCTTCAGTGATATATTCATATAACCCCTCACCCCCAATATTTTCCTCCTATATTTTGGGCATTGTGAACATTGAGCTGCTCTGCCTGCTACAGTATTTTCTCCTCTTTGTGTCCATCTTCAGCATGATGCCTTTGTTAAAGTCCTGTTTACAGACTCAGGCATAATGTATATTTCTTTATCACTGTCCCAGAAGCTCCTGAAAATAACTGAAAATTTGTACAAAAATACAGTACAAAGACTCGAGAAATGTATTTTTTGTACTTTTTTTTCCTGATATTTTCAGGAGCTACTGGGACAATAGCATCCAAAGTTGCTAATTTAACTTATGCGCAAAATTGAAATATCGCATAAAATTTTTGCGAATAAACACAGTTTCCATCCAACGAGTAAAAGAGAACAAAATTGTTACTTCCTGATAAACTGGCACTAAATATCACTAAGAAAAGTAAGAGAACCCATTGAAATTTTTTTTTCCTTATATAATAAATTACTTGTGCCTCAGAGTGAGCAGACGAAACACAATAAATGCGTCATTGCTTTTGGAGACGAATGCTGCTGTTTGGGAACGCAGTCATGTAAGATAGTTCTGGGAGGCAATTATACAGAAATACTTAGACGAAAGACTTTGCTCAGGCATTTCAGAATGACCATACCATGTGAGATGCTGGGATTTAAAATCACGTGACTTTTTTTTTGATGCGCATGGATGAATTTATTCACAAAATGTGTCTCCATCTCTCATTATTCGCATGAACCCTTTTTCGCACAAGTCAAAAACTACCTCAAGCGTGTATACTTTTTTGGAAATTAAGTGATTTTTTTTTTTCCAAACTTTGGCTTTTCCATCACTCTTTTCTGATGCGATACTTAAATGCGCATATAAAAAGGATGATGGAAACATAGCTAGTGATAACAAACACATGAAGGGAGCAACAGAGTTACGTTCTAAGGTCTGTTCCATTAAATCGGATGTGTTATTACTCAAGCAATGTGCTGTGAACATTACCTTTTAAATTACTTTAAAAAAAAACACTTCAAATTGTTGCTTCATTCTGGCTGTAGTTGACTTGAAATAGTATTTATTTATTTATTTTATTTTTTTCATAGAGATTTTTTTTAAAAAGTCTTCATTAAAGCATTATAAGCCAAAACCATTATGAACCAAATTGCCCAGCTCTGAGGTGAATCACAAATTACAAACTTGTATTTGAAAAATAACAAAAATTTGCAAAAAATACTTGAAAAATTGCTAAAAAAGATAAAGGTACAAGACTATGTTCTTAAGAGGTTTAATAGAACTACGATCCCACGAATCATAACAAATGACAGTCAAATTAGAAATTAAGAAATATAAAATAATTGGATTAAAGATTTTGTGAAAAGAAAATGGCAAGGAACATGATTATTAAAAAAAAAAAAAGAAGAAAAAAAAAGGTGACGTTCAACAAAAGCACCTACCACAGATTAACAAACTTGCAGACAATGGGCCTCATTTACGAAACGAACGTACAACAGAAAACTGGGCGTACGTATGGAACGATTTGCGGACTATTTTCAAATAGAATTGCAAATTCTGTTTTCAATTGTGTTTTCCATATGTGGACGCATAAATTGTGACATAATCCAAATGCAATTGCAAATCTTGCGTTACCGTTTGCATTTTCGCTTTCGCTAATGCACAGTGACTGCCACATTTCAAATGAAAAAGCAAAGTCTATTTGCAACTGTATTTCCCATGTCTTACCAGTTATGAGCCTGTCATATTTATATAGCAATATTAATTACCACATTTGCTTTTTCACTTTCTCTGCGCCGCGCATATAACCTGCCAAAACTATTGGTAAAAGATTACTTCCTCTTTTTGGCCGGGTTTTGTTTCTCCGTGTGGTAAATTCTAGGGCGAGGCTTCTAAACTGGGGTGTTTTTAGGGGCGTGATACCAAAGTCTTTGGTGATACTCAAATGACGATTGTTTTCAGCCGCCAGATTTATCAACATACGATCATTCATACGATGAGATTGGCGGCATACGAATGTTTCATGAATCACACATGAACTCTCATAAGTTGATTTGTGCGCACGGATCTGCGCTCATTTCTACGTTAGATTGATAAATGAGGCCCAATTGTTTGTCCTGAAAGGTTTTTTGTTTGTTTGTTTGTTTGTTTGTTTTTATAAATGAAAGGTATTTTCACTTCCAGAACCCAGCTGTTGCACTCCATAGAAAAATAACTGTGAAAGAAGACCCCTTTTGACAACAGCGAAAATGCAACACTTATTTGAAGGATCTGCACTGACACATTTGTGTAGAGTATGTTATGGGTGTAATGTAGTCTCTTTGAAGCAGGCATGCAGAGTGAAATAAACTTCAGATATGTTTATTGTTGATGATCAACTAAGGCTTGATCATATGTCACCATGTAAATACGCACAGGCATAAGAGTTTACATATACAATATGTAAAGAAACTAACTTGAGATAATATTAAGACCTAACCATATGAATATATGTGTGTTTCCAAGGTGTAACCTGGCTCCAGTGGAGGAGTATGCGACTGATGTGGGCCTGCGCACCAGTCTGGTGACTATGAACCCTTCTGTGGTACAGCGTGCTTTTCAGGACCTGAACAGTGAGGAGTGGGTGCAGCGCTTTGTCCACAGGCTGCAGAGCCTCAGCGGGAGTGTGCTGTGGATCCCTGCCTTCATGGCTAAAGGAGGAGAGGAGCGTGTAGAGTGGGCCATCCGCCTAATTCTTCTTCATACCGTGAACGTCCGCACTGCCTTTCCCTCCCTGCGTCTGCTCCACGCTGTCAGAGGGTATGTGCTCGTGCATTTAAGCCTACTCAACACTCATGCTTGCTGAAGCCGGTGCATCAAACCTCTTTCTATTTATAGTTCAGGCATCAATACATTCACATCCTACTCTGCAACCACAGCGTAGGGCTGTTCCTGTTAGTGGATCGAGGCGCACACTAAGTGCACACCGGCATTTATATATCTCTGTTTTTTACAGAAGGTCTTTGTGAGTTCGCTCAATGAATTCAAGCCCCTCTGGGCTCAATTGTAGTCGGCTGTCTTTAAATAGCGCGCAACCTTTGCCTCTTTCATTGACCTCTGCATATTTTAAGTCTGCTATTCAGCTCTCCCTCAGAGTAGAGTGGCTGGAACCCACCATCCTTAAAATGCACCTAGCCGAGGATGGTTTTTCTTAGATCCATCTCTGTAACATGAGTTGCCGGGGCCAGAATAAAGGTCAGGCAAGAGACAGCTGTTCAGTGAATGGTGTATTGAGAAGAATATGCCATTACAATATGTTGTAGTTGTTCAAATGATAAAAAGTAGTACATTTTGTAAAGGAATCTAAAATGAAAAATGACATCATCTGTATACACTCATTAGGAACTGAAAAAAAACTCAGAAATTGCTAGTAAATTTCACAAATAGTTACAAAGAAACCGTGTAACACATTGAATTAAACAAGAAATTTTGAGGTAGAAAAACAGAAATTGTATTTGCTTGTCAAACGTTCTTCAGGAATCTCATTTCCAAGTTTGAAAAAAAAAAAATAATAAATTCCATGTAGTTTAAATGGAAGTTTAGTAAGTTTTCAAGTCATTATTAAATCGGAAAAAAAGCCTATTTTCAGCAGCTGCATGAAAATGTATTTGTACTTGTTGATGAATCATCAGTGTAACAGCAAAAGAAACTACATTTTATGTATTTTCAGTATAGGTTTGCAGTCTGTATTGAATATACAATAGAAATAATCATCTTTATACTGACTTGTCCTTGTGGGATGCACGCCAAAACAATGATTCTTATAAGCTGGTTCTTTTAATTAATAATTCACAAACATAGCATAAGTTACCAGTTTGAATATGTCTGAATCATTGCCCACTGATTATAATTAACAGCTTTAGCAGAGAGAATACTTACTTGATACAATACTTTTCTGTCTATATATATAATATATGAGAGGGAGAGATTGAAGTTTCCACAAAAATATTGAGCAGAACACCTGTTTTCAACATTCATAATAATGAGAAATCTGTCTTGAGCATCAAAACAGCACATTAGAAAGATTTCTGAAGGATCATGTGACACTGAAGACTGGAGAAATGCCTGTTGGTAATTCAGCTTAAATATAATTTCTTTTTGAACTTTTTTTTTTTTTTTAATCCCAAATGAATCAGAAAGCTGAAGTCTGTACTCCGCCTTAAAGTACAAAGTCCAGAGGTAGCTTTAAGATCTGGGATTCCCATTGTTATCTGAAACTCCTTTCCTCCAGCCCCCCTTTTTCCTCAAGCGTTCTGAATGAACGACACCTCACGGATACACAGAGAGAGCCCTATTGTGAGGGTTATTCAGAGGTGAGTGGACTGGAGAGGGTTCAGTGCATCTTAATGGACATTGTTCAATTGTCTGATCTCCTCCTTTTAAATGTGGAAGAGTTTCACAGCCATCAGGTTTTGGATGTGGGTGCGTTTAGCATGAGAATATTTTAAAAAGGGGATTTAGCCTAAATTCAGCAGCTGAGCTCAGGCTCCTTTTTTGGTAATCTTAGCGGTTAACACATTTAGGATTTTATAATTTCCTGTTACATTTGGATTGGCACTTTTTTAAAACCTTATACACTTTTCAAGTTTTAGGTGTTTTCAAGTTTTAGGTGAGTTTTCTTTCATTTTTTAAATTATTTTTATTCAGTAAAGACACATTGAATTGATAAAGTGACAGGAAAGACATTTGTAATGTTACAAAAGATTTTAATTTAAAGTTAATGTAATTCTTTTGGACTTCATAGAAAAATTCTTCATAGAAAAATTCTAAAAAAAAATATATATATATATATGTTTCCTCAAAACTCTTAAGCAGCACAACTCTTTAATATCAACAATAGGAATAAATGTTTTTAGAGCACCAAATCAGCATATTAGCATGATTTCTGAAGTACCATGTGACACTGAAGACTGGACTAAAAATGTGCTAAAAATTCAACTTTGCCATCACAAATACTGCTGTTTTTACTGTATTTTTGATCAAATAAATAGTCTTGGTGAGCATAAGAGTCTCAAAAACCTAAAATCTTAACGATCTCAAACTTTTGAACAGTAATGTCTGATTTTCTATTTTCTGAAGATTTTTTTAAAGGGATAGTTCACCTCACCCTCATGTCGTTCCAAACTTTTGTTCAGCTTCAGAACACAAATTAAGATATTTTCGAAGAAATCCAAGTTCTTTCTGACCCTGGATAGACCGCAATGCAACTGACACGTTCAAGACCCAGAAAGGTAGTAAAGACATCGTCAAAATAGTCCATGTGACATAAGTGGTTCAACCTTTTTTTTTTTTTTAAAAAATGCTACGAGAATACTTTTTTTGTGCGCAAAGAAAACAAAAACAATGACTTTATTCAGCTATTTCTTCTCTTCCGTGTAAGTCGATGTGCACTGATGTCACATGGACTATTTTAATGATGTCCATACTACCTTTCTGGGCCTTGAACATGTCAGTTGTGTTGCTGTCTATGGAGGGTCAGAAAGCTCTCAGATTTCATCAAAAATATCTTAAGTTGCGTTCTTAAGAGGAACAAAGATCTTACGGGTTTGGAACGACATGAGGGTGAGTAATTAATGACAGAATTTTCATTTTTGGGTTAACTCACTTTAATGTAATTGATCTACATATATAAAACAGTATAGATCACACTAATTATAAGAAAGCATGCACTTGAGTATAATAAATTATGATGACTGTATGGTCTGTCTTATGTTTTTAATCATTGATTTTCTTTCAGGTACTGGCTGACCAATCATGTCCAGATCAAAAGACCCACCACCGGACTCCTGATGTACACCATGGCTACACGCTTTTGTGATGAGATCCACTTGTACGGCTTCTGGCCTTTCGCTCACGATCCTGACGGCAAACCGGTCAAGTACCACTACTACGACACTCTAACTTACCACTACACATCCAGTGCCAGTCCACACACAATGCCTTTGGAATTTAGAACTTTAAGTACTCTTCACAGACAGGGGGCGCTGCGGCTTCACACGGGACCATGTAAACTTCCAACATGAGCTTTTGCAGCCTCATTCCAAATGGTTTTATACACTGGACCTTATACATGCAGAGAGAAAGAGATGCTGTGAAAAATATAGAATACCTGAATACTTCAGGTAAATCTCTGACCAAATGTGAGAATACAATTTTTTTTTTCTTCTTTTGAAATGTTCAACCTTAAGGTTTTTAATCTCTAATTAATCTCTAATAAAGTCCCCTGCCGTTGTTTTACTTGTTCACATCCCATGTTTTTTTTGTTTTTTTTTAACATGATTCAATAAGTGTCTTATTTGTTCAGATTCTGTTTTATGCCATATTTGGCCACAAGGTGGAAGTGTATCTGAGATGATAGAATGAGAGGTTCTTTTTGTCTTCACTCTTAGCTTTTTGGGAGAAAAAGAATGTCTAAATTAAGAATGTCATTTATTTGTTGCCTTTACAGTCTATGTGTCTGTTGAGCCCACAGACGGCATGACTGAATGTAGGACTGTTGTCAGTTTTTACATGTAACATGGTACAATTTAGACTTAGAATTTACATTTTAAATGGTTTAAAGGGGTTTTACCACTAAACCCCTACATACGTTCTTTTAGACGATACTTTGGACAATAATTTAGTGCCTCAAGTAGATGTTATGCTGCATCATGTGACACTTGATAAAGTTGCCTTAGAAAGACATAGTGAGTAGTGTTGTGACTATTAGCAGGCGTTAAAACTTTTGCATTAATGTGCAGTAATACTTGTGGAACATGTGAACTGCAATGGTCTGAAAACTCTGGTGTAGTTGAATGTTTGCACAGTGAGGCAGCTATCAGAGCGTGTGAAACCCCACGCTGAGATACTGTAGCCAAATCCAGTACACACCCAGCTGTTCACACACTCTTGTGTACTCAAGGATGGTGGACCGTGAAGGGACGTTCAGTGTGTAAACTTTGGAATTTGTTAAACCCACATAGTAGCTGTGTATCTGTATCTAAGGGTTTTTTGGGGGGGAAGTTTTGGATTTCTTTTGTATGTGACACATATTACATGTTTAAGTGAATGTATTTGTGATAAGTTATAAGTAAAGAACATACTGCTGTACTCATGTGCCCTGTGTGATAGAAGGGTCTGTGACATGGCACAAGGTTTTTGTTTTTTTTTAATTTGTTTTTTTTTTCTTCCAGTTTATTCATGCTTGCACTACTGTTCAAAAGTTTGGGGACAGTAAGATTTTTAAAAATGTTTATGAAATTCTCTTATGCTTACCAATGCTGCATTTAAATGTAACAAAAATACAGTAAAAGTAAAATACAATTACAATTTAAATTAACTGTTCTATCTATATCTATAGCTATCTATCTATCTATCTATATATATATATATATATGTGTGTGTGTGTGTGTGTGTGTGTGTGTGTGTGTGTGTGTGTGTGTGTGCGCATCTCAAAAAATTAGAATATCGTGAAAAAGTTCTTTTTTTTTCTATAACTTATTTCAAAAACTAAAGCTTTCATATATTTTAGATTGATTACATGTAAAGTAAAACATTTCAAAAGTTTTTGTTTTAATTTTGATGATTAGAGCTGTTTTGCAAAACAGAAAAGTTCAAGTTCTTTAAAGTATGTTTCTTTTAATGTTGATTTATGCACTCAAAGTAAAAATGTCATGCAGAAACGATATCCTGAACAATAACAAGCAACAACATTTCTTATAAAAACTATTTCGCAAAATTCTTTCATTGCTTATTTATATTTCAAAAACTTCAAATTGATAAAGTCATGTGGTGTGACAAACATCCAGAAACATACAGTAGTAAAAACAAAAAACCAAACAGGAAATGATATCACAGAAAGAACCCCTGCAGACCCTTATGACTGTCAAGGTGAAAAAGTCTCTTAAATATCAGGTAATTTGATATTTTATACAGGTTGCAAAATGCGACGTGACTCCACAAAATTGTAAAATGTAGAAATATGTCATAATATTTGTAAGAAATAATTTTTATCTTTAGAAAATATTTAAATTTCTTTAATTTCAATGTGAACATGTTCAAGCTGTAAGGAAAAAAAATATTACTTTGTTTAATGGTTATATCGAATGTCATGACTCTAGACATTTTAGGTTTAATAAATTCAGCATTTAACTTCTTGTAAATAGATTTTTAAAATGTTATTTTATTTTGAAAAAAAAAAAGTTTTTAAATAGTTGAGTGACAAATTTCATTATATTTGCTTTGAGGTCTAATAAAAGGATGTTTTCCTAGAAGTTGTTTGCTAGAGGTTTTCTGGAGGCAGTTAATCAAAATTAGAGAAATATTTGAAATATTTTTCTGCATAAACACCAGCTTAGCAAGGAGCTTCTCATGCGTCTTGAACCATGTGATCTGTCGTGTTTTTGACATGGAGCATTTGCAGCACTACATGTTGCTCTTATTATGTCTCCAGTTAAGTTAAAAATAGATAATTGTCTCACCGCAGACGTCAGCAGGCCATCCGACATAATGAATGCATTTATCTGTAAAAGCACCTCTGTGTTTTGAAAAAAATAGAAACGGTCTGTAACCAATATGACCAAACTTAATTACGCCGCAACTGACTGCGGGCCACAGCTTGGAGGACGTTCGGAAGAGATGTCCACGTTTCCTGCTTTCAGGATGTGTTAATGATTACCACAGTGTCTGGTTTTTTGAGGAGAAAGGGGGATCCTTTTGTTTCTGTTTTTAGTGAATGACCTATGTGGTTAGGGATCCTATTAACTTCACACCCAAAATAGCCCAGATGTTTGTGGAGATGAGAGCTTCTTTGTCTTCATTGTAAAACTGTAACAGGCTGTGTAAAATCCTTTAGGTCATAATATTATGCATATTTTAAGTTGGATGCTGGATCTCTGAGCTAAGGTAACTCAAAAAAAAAATAAATAAATAAATAAAAAACTCATGCAGTTAATAAAGTGTTATACTTTAAAGGAATAGTTCCCCCAAAAATTAAATATTTGTTGCAAATCTATTCACCTGCAGGCCATCCAAGATGTAGATGAGTTTGTTTCTTCATCACAACAGATTTGGAGAAATTTAGCATCACATCACTTGCTCACCAATGTTAGCTGATAAAAAACATCATAATCCACAAGCAATCCGTATTTTGGCCGCAAGCGATGGCTTAAATCTCTAACACTTTAATGATGGATTTGTTTATTACATACACACAGCTTTTCACTTCACAAGATGTTTATTGATTAACTGAAGTCATGTGAATTATACTGTTTTTATCAGCTGTCTGAACTCTCATTCTGACAGCAAAAAAAATCTGTAAAAATAGGGCACAATATACTGTATAATTTGAAGGATTTTTTCCGTATTTATTTTTTACAGGTGTTTTACCAGTATTTTTAATTTTACACTTCATTGCATTGTGTTTTAGAGTTAACAGAAATGTCTGTAAAATTAATGGATAATGCCGTGTGTAATAAGCTGCCAGTACTTTTTCTGTCATTTTACGGATTTATTTTTTACAGTGCACCCACAGGATCCATAGGTGATCAAATCTGCTCTGATTAAGAAACAAACTCATCTATATCTTTGATGGCCTGAGAGCGACTACATTTGCTGCAAATTTTCATTTTTAGATGAACTATTCCTTTACTAAAGTCTTACAGACTTTAAATAAAAAGAGAAACAGGAACTGAGAAAACAGGAGATGCCACAAAATGGATCCAGTCTGGGAAAAGTGATATAGTTTATGATCTGTGAGCCACATAACAGCATTTAGCCTATATTTTCTGAGAAGTATGTGGTGTAATGTCTTGTCAGGCAAAATTCTGGAAATGTGGCGTGTTTTAAAGTCTTGTGGGTGACACAGAATGATTCAGCTCAGCAAAAGTTTGTTTTAAAAGACTTTATCACAGGAAAAATACTTTAAAAAAGCCCTTTCATGTCAGGCAAAAAGAGAATTTACAATATTCTATGTGGTGCTTCACAAGTTATTTTAGAGGGGAACAGCCACAAAGGATGGAAGGCTCATTTAACACCAGAATTCCACATGAAGCTTCAAATGAATTTTTAAAGCCAGAATTGTGTCGTGTGGAACAAAATGTGTCTGCCTTCTGCAAGTAATGAAGTGACATGCATTCATGTGATTTAGTGAACCTTACTCTCTCATTAAGAAACGCTCTACAAAAAGCATGATTATTAAGTTATAACTCAAAATAATAATTAAAACTAGAGGGCTATCAACATAGATAGGTGTACAATTCAAGGAAAAAAAGGCACAAAGCTGTCACTGTGGCATCTTTGTACTTTATTTACCTCCAAATGATACATAACTGGTACTTTAAAAAACACATAGGCTATAGGCCTAGGCTAGCCTACCTTTTGAAAGTGTAACACCCCAGTGACAGTTCTGTACAATTTTACTGAGTGTAGGCTACACCAATAAAGGACCACCAATTTTGAAACTTGCCATTTGCCTCTATTTTAGGTTTGTGTCGATAGGCGATAGTATCCTGTATCGACATAATCAGATAGGTTATATCACTTGTGGCTGATACCTTTGACGATGTCAAGATGATTATTATTATTATCAGGTTAGTATTGTTATCTAATTAATATTAGGGCTTATTTGTTTCATCGTATTTTTTCTTATGCGTTTTTACAATTTTGCGCGTTATAACCAATCACACACGATTCCTTGAGTTTATGAATGCAATAGCCAATCAGAGGCGTTCAGATTAGTCATCGCTGAAACACCAGAGTTTTGTTGTTACTGAAACAACATGCAGATGTACATGCAAAGTATTTAATCATCATACAGTATAGATTGTAATTATAATAGCAGTCAGTGGAGATGTTCTTTGATAATGTAAATGTCCTTTGCATTTCTGTTGTTTGAATAACAGGAAATGTAAGCATTATTAGTAACAATGTTTTTATTAAATTGTGATCATGTTGAATAAAAAAAAAACAGTAATATTAAAAATATTTTGACATGAAATCCATATGCTACTTGACTAAAACAAATTGTGAAAACCAGACAAATGAAAAAATTAGTTTGACTTGTATGTCATTCTGCTCTTGAGCTCTTGCAGGTTACTGGTTAACATGTTTGTGGCAGATCTTAGATATACCAGCTCACATTAAAGCTTAAACCAGGTTTTAAACAACGCATTTGACAAACCTTGTTTGAATAATTCTGAAGCATTAAGATTTGTATTTATTTCATTTAGAAAGTATTTTTATTAATTGAGAAACAAAAAAAAAGTACATTTACGATTTGGTACTCTTCAGAAACAATATTTTACAATTAGCACAGACACAGAAAGTTTTCTTTGGAAAGAAAGGTGATTGTTGATCAAATAAAACTTTTTTGTCCAGTGTTTAGACTAGCAAGCATGTCAGACAATACCAGGAAAAAGTAAAGAATGTATTTTAAGACGTTCAATTATTGCAGAATGCTAAAGGAAAACACACCTTAGACAAGACAGTGCAGAAATAACAATTCATCTTCAGTTTTACAGCCAATTGCTTGTTTAATACTTGTTTTTCCTTCCCATTACTCTTCTTCACTTTAAAGCATGAATTCAGATTTGTATGAAACACATTAGGAAGTTGGAAACATTTAAAGCAGAACAGATGGAGAGAGAATCACATACTTCAGTTTCTAGTCAGACAATAACAGCTATATCATAAACAATTTATAATTCAATAAACATTCTTATTGGCCCTTAGATGCTGGACATAAGTCCTTCACATTAACATCTAGTAGGAGCATCAAGATAAGATAAAGTCACACTGAAGTTAAGGAAAATACAATATTTCATCAATATATCACTGTAGCTTTAAGATACTCTTTCAATGCTGCTCTAAATCTGGGAAATATAATTTAATATATCTGATACCATAACAGCTATATATGTGTTGAAACCCTTCATGATGTGTGGCACTGCAGTTTTCCACTGTAAAAAACAGTTCATTAAAAAAGGAGCTGTGCATATGCGACACAATAAAAAACAATCCCCAACCTCAGACAGCAGCAATATGGCAACAATATTCTCCCAGCTCCACACACATCCTCTCTCACACATACATTCAACCCTTATACAGTAAATATGCACAATTAGTGGTTAGTAGATTAATAATTCTCAAAATATAGGGAGGTTTGAAACATATTACTCTTATTAAATCAAAATATTTTTTTTTCTCAAAAATAAACTATTTCAGAGGAATAATTTGCATACAGTATATACACACATTAGTATATAATAAAGAGTTTCAGTATTTCAACATAAACATCCATTTAACATCGTCAATGGTTAGATTCAGGGAAAGAAATCTCTGTCCATCACAAATATATCTATATTCTTTTCATTTGAAACTTTGAGTTGATTCAAGCACAGCTAAATCACTTAAAGTAAGCACCTTGTGTAGAATTTGTATATCAATAATTTTAATAATTGTCTGGAATTATAAAAAAAAAAAAAAAAAAATGATGTTATGATTACATTTCAAAAATATTACTTAAAATAGCTTCAGTGTGATATACAGTAACAGAAGTGTTCAAGCTGCCTGATACATTTAAGGGCGACAGACTTTCTACCAAACAACTGGAATGTTTTTGGGCAAAAGGAAAAATATGAAAAGTTGTGCAATAATTAATTTGTGGAGGACTAACTTTAGTGCCTCCCTTCTTTGGAGCAATGAAATGTTTTTTTTTTTTTTTTTTTAAATCAATCTTTGATTAACTTTTTGTGCTTTCAACAGAAAAGCTTTCATACAACATCAGATTTCATTCTGGTTTCGAATGCCAAAACATATTAATACATCAAAAAAGATGTTTAAAAAAAAATAAAAAAATACACTGGTTCCACTGAAGTTTCAAGACGAGCACAATTCCTGTATAGATGGGTTCACACAGAGGTATCCAGGGGGGCTTAAAAGACATCTTCAACAATGACTCTGAGCACAGAATGTAATTCACCTATGAAAAAGCAAAGAATTGAAATGAGAGGGTTAAGTAAACTAACAAAAATATCAAGTTGGTCTAAACTGGTTTTCCTCACTATCAAACAGCTACATTGCCAATAAAAAGCTGATAAACAGGGAGCCATGCCCAGCAAAAAGGAAGCAGTTTCTCAGTCAAAGAACAATTGGACGGAAGGGAGAAGTCAAGTTTTGACGCTCACTAGCCCTCCAAATAACACAACTATTTCCATTGTGACCTGTGAGGTCACACACCAAGAACATTCATAGTCAAATAACTACTGGACATTAAAAAAATGGGTCTTTTTTGAGATTATACTAATGTACCTTGTCAGTTATTGCCCAGCAACACAAAAATGGGTAGCATTAACATTTTTAAACATTAACAGCTAAAGTCTGTCAAAACCAAATGTTCAAATATTCATTAAGTGCTTAGTGAGACATTTTCCATTAATCCTTTATTCTAATGAGACGAAAATCTTTAGACATTTAGACTTTAGACAAATTAGACTTCCTTGTCCCACTATGTTGCTACTCTGTTTACTGAAATATATTTAAAATGTTGTGTTAAAAATATATAGCTGCACTGCACAGACTACATTTATTGCCAACCATCTGTGAATAAAATGAATCTTGTTTTCCTGTGAAGATTAGGTATTTAACAGGCAGACTTGGAAACAAATCAAATATGATCCAGACCCACATGCCACTAGTTTAGGCGTTAGTCCCCTTCCCTTCAACTTGTTTTAAAAATTTTCATTTTAAAAAGCATTGGAACAACTCTATAAACAAAAATGACTAAAAGAGGACAAATGTTAATACAAAACAAAAGATATAATCCAAAAGATCTTACGCAATGTTGTGGTAAAGTACTCACCTGTACTTGACATCGAACAGGGTCGAGTCGTCGTCTTCATCATTTTCTTCATTTAAAGGTGCCATCTCTACACGCTCGGCAGGAGTGGTTATGATATCGTACTTTCGCGTTTTTCTGATTTTCTTTGCCGATCTAATCAAACCAGGGATAGAGAGAACAGATGAGTGAGGTTATAACCTGTACGTACAAAAGTGTATGCGAGTTTTCCAGTTAGGCAAGTATTGATGGGAAATTCTGATAATTTTAGTAATTTTGAAAAAAAACTTCCCTTCACAGTCTGTTGCCAAATGAGTTCATTTCAGAACTAATCTAACAAATCAGAAATTGTTTTAAAAGTTGTTTATAAACTTTTCACAGGTTTTCTAGAGATATATTATCATGTCATTTATTTTATTTTATTTTTTATAAAACACCACTTCAACAAAACTCATAATATATTTAATTACATGTCCTATTGACATATTAGTAACTGCATTGTCTGAAGTAATACAATACACACGTTCTTCGTTCATTAAGTGTTTTGAATCACTAAAAAGAACCGGCTCATACGAGTCACTAGTCGTTTGTTCAGAAACCGGACTGTTATCGCGCTGTATATTTTTGCTGTACACAGTGAAACAGTGTCAGAATATTTTAGTTTCGCTCGCACGGAACCGAACGTAAAAAAGAAAAAAAAAAAAGAATTTTTTTTTTAATTGGTTCCCAGATAAAGGTTCTGAATCAGAGTCGGTTCTCAGGTTCCTACAGGACTGCTTGCATCTGCTTCCAAAGCCGTAGAGGATTAAATCAGGGATAACGTGTCAACGTTAATCCAGAATGATCCGAAATGAACGAATTGTGCATGAAACATATTAGAAGAACTAGAGACATTTACCACCGAGCCGAAAATTACGCCATTTTCAATTATGAGCAAGGTGGCATTTCCTTGGGCACAACAAAAACAATATCTGCATAAGCCCTCAGACCAACAAAAGAGTAAACCATTTAAATACAGGAGAAATTATATGTTACCTGAATATTTTTATAACAAGGCACGTGATTAGCAAGACTGTTAATACGCAGATGAAAATCGAAATGCCTTTGATGGTAGGAAGATTCCTTAAAATAGTAGAAATACGAGATGCATCTGCTGCATCTGTTGAATTATTTGATGAATATTGTTGAGGGGGTAATGTTGAATTCAGATGCGTCGCTGAGGATGGACGCGTATGTGGCTCTCCGTTGACCTCATGCGCAATAACAATGAGACAAACAGCCAAAGTATATAGCCACATGTTGTTTCTCTATTTAAACTGCTTGCTTAATGTCTTGTATATTAAAAAAGAGTCAGTACAGAGAAGGTCTGCGTCCTAGAACTCGAAACGTGAACAACAGCTGGCTGATGAATGGTGCTGGGAAACGATGCTCTGACATCTCAGATATTCCGCGGTTCCCACAGTCGGTCTCCAAACATGTCCTGTGTCCCGCGAACTGTCTGTCTTCCACCTCGAGCAGAGGCTCTGCTTCATCCGATGGTTTGCACTCACACGCAGCTCGGCCCGTTATCCAGGATGTTTTCTTGGGAATGCGTGTCGGCAGAAGGAAATGTGGGTTATCCGCACCCGGAAGAGCTCCGGGAGGGTCCAAACAGACGAGGAACCAATGCGCATCAGCGTTTGGCACAAGCGTGGTGTTATGGAAGAAGGGCGCATGCTGATAGGTTGATAGTTGTGGTGGCGAAGTAGCTTACACATCAGACAGTTTTACAGTAGACATTTTAATAATGAATTTGAATCTGTATAGGCTATGTGTCGTCATTTTATTATACATTATATGCATATTGCAAACCATCTATCTGTCTGTCTGTCTGTCTAGCTATCATCCATCCATCCAAAGGAAAACTCATCTTTAAAAAGGAGCCAATGTTACATACAGGTGGGTAAAGTTTATTTTTAAATTATTTCAGCCAGTTTGAACTCTTTGTGCAAGGAGTGCAGATTATTTTATAAATCATTGTGATGTAGGCTTTACAAAGAGGCTTTTGTTGAAGAATTATTTATTAAGTATAGTGTTTAATCGCAACTGAAAACCTGCAACCCTTATCTTATCTGAGAAAATCTGTTTCTAAAATAAGAGAGCATTAAATGTACCCTGCAGCACAAAAACAGACTGCTTAGAGAGAGTGGAAAATGATCATGAAAAAAAAATTATGAGACTGTTTATATTGCAAAAAAACTTACTAACATTATAAGTAGAATAAATGCATGATTTGACCCCTTAAGGTTATAAGTAAAGGAAATGGGTTATTCTTGGATTAGGCTTTGGCTTTCCTGTGTTTCATCCTGTTATTTAACTATATTTAACAGAGGAGTCCCAGTTCATATGGTCTACCGAATAAAAATGCATATAATATGATACTATTAAATCCATAATATGCATTCAAATCAAACCCATATGAGTGTTTTTTTTAATAATAATATTAATAATAATACTTGAATAACCTATACTTGGGGCTATTGAATTATTTTCAAAGTTGAACACTTCCTAAAGCAAAGAAACTCAGGGAATTAAATTAAGTGCATAGTTTATATACAATCAGATACAGATATCAGAACACTTTTTTCAGTGCACAAATGGATTTGCACCGTGGACCCCAAACCAACATGTACTGGACAATGGTTGAGAATATGGTTGAATTTCTAGACATATATATTATATATATATATATATATATATATATATATATATATATATATATATAGTACAGAGTAGGCCGTTAGCATTTTCACCAACAAAGAAAATGGTTTTAAGGCAGTTATTTCTATATTTTGCTGTAGTGAGTCAGTAGGGAATATCAGTTTACATTTCCAAACATTCCTTTTATCATTAATTGTAATAATCCAGTGAGATTTTTGTATTCATATTGAGTCTGACAACCGCCAGTGCTCCACACAGAGATCTGAACTCACCATCATCCAGTCTGTCTGGAATGACATGAAGAAACAGAAAAAAAAAAAAAAAACTGAGACAAAATCCAGAAGAAATGTGGCATCATTCAAGAAGCTTGAAGAAACCTACCCGCAAAGCCGAAAAACTATACGCAAGTGTACCTAGGACAAAATCTGTTTTAAATGCAAAGGGTGGTTACACCAAATGTTCTTTTAGTTAATAGAAGTTAATTGATTGATAAAATATATTTATGACATTTTTTTTAAAGCATCCTCACTTTAGAGCATTTTTACACAAGTGCCTAAAACTTTTCACAGTGCTTTAGCTTTGGTAGGTAGGTTTCTTCAAGTGTCTTTGACGTTGCCACAGTTCTTCTGGATTTAGTCTTAGATTTATATGCATTTATTTCATAATAAATATAATTCAAATCTATTAACTACTGACATATCTCTTGAGACTTACTGATATAAAAATTCTAATCAAACTTTATTTGTAGTACTACTCTTTTTAATATTAAGCCTAAAATGTGTTTTAATGTCACTATTGATGAGGATTGTATGATCTTTGTATAATATCAGCCTTTAAATGCAAGCTATTTAAAGTGTATGTAAAGTATACTTGCAATAACTCCACTTTAACACAATCAAATATACTTCAGTATATCTTTAGTTGGACTTCAGCACTACTTCTGCACAATTAAAGAGCATTAAGCACAAAATTAGTTGTTCCAGTTTAGCAGAGTTTAAGTATATCAGTTTAGTATACCAAAAGTACAATTGCTGGATATTTTTATTAAGCACATAAATATGAAAATGCATTTGTAATATACTTAGCATGAAATAAATTTATTTCAAATAAATTTTAGTATATTTATTTTTCACTAGGGTATACCTGTGACAAATAAAAGTAATCATTAGAATTAATATGTGTACTAACATAAGCGCAGATTTAATGCTTATGAGTCAACTCTCAAGCATACATTTGTTGGATCCACAGACCAAAAAGAAAAAAAGAAAAAAATCATAGAAGGCCACAAGAGGGCTCCTAGATATCTGTGTTTTTCAGACCAGCCCATATTTTATTTAACATCTTTGTTTTATTCAGTTCTACACTAACATGTGCATCCAAATTTGTATGCTGATATTAAGGGCCATAATATCATACATGATCATACATTTATTTATTATTTATTTCAGAATAAAAAATACAGACATAATGGCGTCTGGGCTTTGATGCCACATTCTATTTATATTTGGCTGATATATATATATATATATATATATATATATATATATATATATATATATATATATATATATATATATATATATATATATATATATGTAAGATGGCGCCGCAAATGGCAGCTACTGTGCTTTGCTCTTCAGTGTTTGTACTGTTTTTGTTCGTTTTTCCTGTTTTTTGTTTCTCAAACACCATCAGTTTTACCAGGGATGATCTGCTGAACATTCGGCAGAACACACCACAGAATCTTTTACCGGTTTTTGATTATTCGGACGTTTTGCTGGACATTGTTGTTGGCGGAGCCGTAGCTCTGGTCAAACGCTTCAGGACGCGCAGACGGGGGAAGCGAGCCGGCGCGCTCGTGAAGCTCAGACAGCGTGGATTTAGAACGGCGTTGCCTAGCATCCATCTCGCGAATCTCCGCTCTCTACCCAACAAAACGGACGAACTCCTTCTGCTGTCCCGGACAAACAAGGACTTTTCAAAATCTGCTGCTCTGTGTTTCACGGAAACCTGGCTGAACGACGCCATTCCGGACAGCGCGTTACATCTTCCGAGCTTTCAGCTGTTTAGAGCGGATCGGGAGGCAGAATCAACGGGGAAATCACGCGGCGGCGGGACGTGCTTTTACATCAATGAGAGGTGGTGTACAGATGTAACTGTGTTAAAGAAGATGTGCTGTTCTGATCTAGAAACGCTCTTCATTAACTGCAAGCCTTTCTACTCGCCGCGGGAGTTTTGCTCGTTCATTCTCGTGAGTGTTTACATTCCTCCGCAAGCGCACGTGAGCTCCGCTTTACAGAAACTAGCTGATCTGATCACAGAGACTGAGCAACAACACCCGGACTCTGTTTTAATCATTCTCGGGGACTTTAATAAAGCAAATCTCTCCCGTGAACTGCCAAAATACAGACAGCATGTTACATGTCCCACCAGAGACAGTAATATATTGGATCACTGTTACACAGCGATAAAGGACGCATATCACTCTGTCCCACGGGCAGCTCTAGGACTCTCTGATCACTGTTTGGTTCATCTTATACCGACCTACAGGCAGAAACTCAAATCTGGAAAACCTGTATTAAGAACTGTTAAAAGATGGACTAATGAAACAGAGTGGGATTTACAAGCCTGTTTCGACCTTACTGATTGGACTGTTTTTGAATCTGCCGCAAATGATCTGGATGAGCTCACAGAGACTGTAACATCATATATCAGTTTCTGTGAGGATGTGTGCATTCCTACCAAGACTCATCTAACTTACAACAACGACAAACCATGGTTCACTGCAAAACTCAGACAGCTCCGTCAGGCCAAAGAAGATGCTTACAGAAAGGGGGATAAAGTCTTGTATAAACAGGCCAAATACACACTGGAAAAGGAGATCAGAGTGGCAAAGAGGAATTATTCCGGCAAGCTAAGGAAAAAATTCTCTTCCAGTGATTCTGCTTCAGTGTGGAAAGGTATGAAAGAAATCACCAGTTACAAGTTACCATCCCCCAGCACTCTGGAGAATCAACACCTGGCAGACGGCCTGAACGAGTTCTATTGCAGGTTTGAAAAAACACCCCACACCCGCCCTGAACACCTCTCCACACAACCTTTCACACAACCATTCACACCTCCAGCAACCCCCCTCTCCCCCACACCTGCCATTCAGATCAGCGAAGATGAGGTGCGCCAGGTCTTCAGGAAGAACAAAAGAAGGAAAGCACCAGGTCCAGACGGTGTGTCACCAGCCTGCCTAAAAATCTGTGCTGACCAGCTGGCCCCCATCTTCACACAGATCTTCAACAGATCTCTGGAGCTGTGCGAAGTCCCCTCATGCTTCAAACGCTCCACCATCATCCCCGTCCCAAAGAAACCCAAAATTACTGGACTTAATGACTACAGACCTGTGGCTCTAACATCTGTGGTCATGAAGTCATTTGAAAGACTGGTTTTGGCTTATCTGAAGTCCTCCACTGGACCCTTACTGGACCCCCTGCAGTTTGCCTACAGAGCAAACAGGTCTGTGGATGATGCAGTCAACATGGGACTGCACTTCATCCTGCAGCATCTGGACAGACCAGGGACTTATGTGAGGATCCTGTTCGTAGACTTCAGCTCCGCTTTTAACACCATCATCCCGGACACCCTTCAGAACAAACTAACTCAGCTCTCCGTCCCCACCTCCGTCTGTCAGTGGATCACCAGCTTCCTGACAGACAGGCAGCAGCTAGTGAGGCTGGGAAAATACACATCCAGCACTCGTACGATCAGCACTGGAGCTCCTCAGGGCTGTGTTCTCTCCCCACTGCTCTTCTCCCTGTACACTAACGACTGCACATCTAAAGACCCCTCTGTCAAGCTCCTGAAGTTTGCAGACGACACCACACTGATCGGCCTCATCCAGGACGGTGACGAGTCTGCCTACAGACAGGAGGTTAAGGAGCTGGCTGTCTGGTGCAGTCTTAACAACCTGGAGCTCAACACGCTCAAAACTGTGGAGATGATCGTGGACTTCAGGAGGAACCCCTCTGCACTCCCCCCACTCACCATCATGAACAGCACTGTGACTGCAGTGGAGTCATTCAGATTCCTGGGCACCACCATCTCCCAGGACCTGAAGTGGGACAATCACATAGACTCCATTGTGAAAAAGGCCCAGCAGAGGTTGTACTTCCTTCACCAGCTAAGAAAGTTCAACCTGCCACAGGACTTGCTGAATCAGTTCTACTCCGCCATCATTGAATCCGTCCTCTGCACTTCAATAACTGTCTGGTTCAGCTCAGCTACCAAATCTGACCTCAGAAGACTACAGAGGGTAGTCCGGACTGCTGAGCGAATCATTGGTACAACCCTCCCCACTCTCCAAGAACTGTACTCATCCAGAGTGAGCAAAAGGGCTGGCAAAATCACTCTGGACCCCTCACATCCAGCACACTCCCTCTTTGAACTGTTACCGTCTGGTCGACGCTACAGAGCTCTGAGCACCAGAACGACCAGACACAGGAACAGTTTCTTCCCTCAGGCAATCCATCTCATGAACACTTGACATTAAAAGTGGAACACACAACACTATTATAAATTATTTATTCAACACACATACTTATTTTTTTCATTTCAGATTTGCACATATTAGACCTGTACACCATAATTGTCTATATATTGTGTTTTTGCTATTTGTACATTGCCTATTTGTAAATTATTCTTTTATTATCTGTGCCCTGTCCTGTTGCTGTCTTTCTGTTGCACTGTAGAGCTTCTGTCACAAAAACAAATTCCTCGTATGTGTAAGCATACCTGGCCAATAAAGCTCATTCTGATTCTGATATATATATATATATATATATAAACACATACATATACATATATATATATAATTCTAGTCTTGGTTGTACACAAATAATCGACAGAGTTCAGCTCGAGGCCTCTGCCTTCCATGAACAGTCCACCTGGTGTATTTGCCAATGCCTACGTGGCATGACTTTAGAGAAGAAGGGGGAGGGAGTCAAGGAATGATCCAATTACAGTTGCTTAGTAACCAACTGCGGTATGCAGACTAGCTGTTGGAGAAGATAGAAATGAGCCCTTGGCTGAGCTTCTGCTACTGTACACATGGGCTTGTTCACAACTCATGCAGATGAGTTTTAGATCAATATGTTATTCATATTGCAATAGCATTAATCCAATGTGTCTTACTTGGGCTGCTGCAAACTGTACATGAAACCTTTTTTTCTTGGTGACAGTTGCATTGAAAAAGCTCTTTTTATTGTTAGGCTGTTAATATATATACACCATAAAGTTGTGTAACTATAAGATAAATTAATATAAAATTAGTATTAAATAAAATAATAAAAAAGTCTCAAATAATCAAAATCTACTATTCTATTTTAAACAGTTTTGACTATTTATTTGAAAAATTCATTTTTTTTTTAATTAAAGACATATCATAATAGCAACACTGAATTCAAATTTTTGCTCAATTAGCTTATAGGTTTTAATGAATAATGAAGATGTCTGAAATGTACAACTCATGGAATTACTGAATAATAACCCTGTATATTAAATTAAAAAAATTATAACACTAGTAACATGGTCTTCTGTGCCAATTTCTGTCTTCACAAATCCCTTATTAACAAACAGACTACAGACAAACAGACAAGATTTTGATATTCAACATAATACAAGGTCACAGACTATTTTGAAGAAGCAAAATTAGACCAATTAAACTCAAAACTTGTTTTGACTGACTTAATAATCTTACATATGTTGCCAATCAGATGAAACTAAAAAAATTAAGAAGAGCACAGAGAGTGCATTGTTTTTATACAAATCACATTGTAATGACATAATATACAGTGGTGTGAAAAATTGTTGGCCCCCTTCCTGACTTTTTATTTTTTTGCATGTTTGTCACACTTTAATGTTTCAGATCATCAAACAAATTTAAATATTAATCAAAGATAACACAAGTAAACACAACATGTAGTTTTTAAAAGTTTTTTTATTATGAAGGGAAAACAAAATCCAAACCCACATGGTCCTGTGTGAAAAAGTGCTTGCCCCCTAAACCTAATAACTGGTTGGGCCACCCTTAGCAGCAACAACTGCAATCAAGCGTTTGCGATAACTTGCAATGAGTCTGTTACAGCGCTGTGGAGGAATTTTGGCCCACTCATCTTTGCAGAATTGTTGTAATTCAGCCACATTGGAGGGTTTTCGAGCATGAACCGCCTTTTTAAGGTCATGCCACAGCATCTCAATAGGATTCAGGTCAGGACTTTGACTAGGCCACTCCAAAGTCTTCATTTTGTTTTTCTTCAGCCATTCAGAGGTGGACTTGCTGGTGTGTTTTGGATCATTGTTCTGCTGCAGAATCCAAGTTCGCTTCAGCTTGAGGTCACGAACAGATGGCCGGACATTGTCCTTCAGGATTTTTTGGTAGACAGCAGAATTCATGGTTCCATTTATCACATCAAGTCTTCCAGGTCCTGAAGCAGCAAAACAGCCCCAGACCATCACACTACCACCACCATATTTTACTGTTGGTATGATGTTCTTTTTCTGAAATGCTGTGTTACTTTTACGCCAGATGTAATGGGACACACACCTTCCAAAAAGTTAAACTTTTGTCTCGTCAGTCCACAGAGTATTAGACAAAAGTCTTGGGGATCATCAAGATGTTTTCTGGCAAAACTGAGACGAGCCTTTTTTCTTTTTGCTCAGCAGCGGTTTTCATCTTGGAACTCTGCCATGCAGGCCATTTTTGCCCAGTCTCTTTCTTATGGTGGAGTCATGAACACTGACCTTAACTGAGGCAAGTGAGGCCTGCAGTTCTTTGGATGTTGTTCTGGGGTCTTTTGTGACCTCTTGGATGAGTCATCGCTGCGCTCTTGGGGTAATTTTGGTCGGCCGGCCACTCCTGGGAAGGTTCACCACTGTTCCATGCTTTCGCCATTTGTGGATAATGGCTCTCACTGTGGTTCACTGGAGTCCCAAAGCTTTAGAAATGACTTTATAACCTTTTCCAGACTGATAGATTTCAATTACTTTCTTTCTCATTTGTTCCTGAATTTCTTTGGATCTCAACATGATGTGTAGCTTTTTCACTTTTTCAAACACTTTTTCACACAGGGCCATGTGGGTTTCGATTTTGTTTTCCCTTCATAAAAAAAACCTTCATTTAAAAACTGCATATTGTGTTTACTTGTGTTATATTTGATTAATATTTAAATTTGTTTGATGATCTGAAACATTAAAGTGTGACAAACATGCAAAAAAAATAAAAAATCAGGAAGGGGGCCAACAGTTTTTTACACCACTGTATATATATTAGTTCTACAACATTAGACTGCCGTATCTCAAAGATAAATTTTGAAGCTGCTGTTATTTAATGCAAATTATTCAAAGGTCAAAATTCTTCAAAATTCACTTTTGAGGTATTACTGTGTAATTTATCTTCAGGTCTGTTCAAGTAGCCTAATGATAACCACAGACCTATAAATCAAAATTGGATGTGTGTAAATCAAAAACAAAAATTTACAATCAGAACACATGGTTCAAAAATGTAAATTATCTTCTTGGTTTTAGAACTACAAACTGTGCAGCTCTTATGTTTTGCATTGTTATATAAATGCCAGCATAAATAAGTGGTACAGTAAGGCAAGAGAAAAAAACTAACGACAAAAGAGTTCCCCATTTTAAATAAACATTAATAAAAAAAAAATAATGTATATTTAAAACGAGAACACTTTGTTGTTGTATCGTTAGCATTAGTGGTTAAATTATAGTGTTGTTAATATTCCTGTGTCCCTGAAATCAAATGTTTGTTTACAGATACAATCATGGATGCTCCGTTTCTTCTATTTTTTATTTATTTATTTATTTATTTATTGCAAAACTTAGAGAAACACACAGAACAGGGAAACAAGACATGAACACATTCTCACAAAGAACAATCATAAAAATAAAGACAGAAAAAGAACATTCTGGATTTGCTTACATCAAATTATGGAAATTATACAGAAAAGTGCAAAAATAAAATGACATAATTTTAGAAAAGATGTCATAGTGCATCAAAAATTTGGCACTCTTTTTGTTGTTTATAAGTCTAATAGATGAAACAAGATAATCAAATTCAGAAAGAAAAAGGAGGAAAGACAGGGGATTTAAGCCATTTTTGCTTATGAATGAAGAATTTTGCATTCAAAATAAGAAAATTAACAACATATCCAGCAGGTAACAGTTTTGGATTTTCATAATAGAAAATAACATATTTGAGGACAAAAGTATGGGTCACATTTGTAAGGTTAGAAACAGGTGCTTAAGTCAACCCATAATTTGTTGGTAACACCACAATCAAAAAACAAGTGGGCAGCTGTTTCCTCAACAAAACCACAAAAAGAGCAAGTCTCATCAACATCAGAATATTTAGAAATAGACAAATTAACAGGATAAATTTTATGAAGGATTTTATAACGAATCTCCTTAACCTTGTTAGATATTCAAAATTTACTTGGCAAAAGCCAGGCCTTTCTCCAATTTATATTTGTTATAAAAGAACCCAATTAGAATTTCCCTCTTGGAGTAATCTTTCTCTTTGTCTGAAATATTTTGCGAATATGTTTGTTTGCATTTTCGATCTAAAATATCAATACCACCCAAACGTAAAGCCGGATAAACACTGTAGCCTTTACTGAATTTAAGGTGATTTTTTAATTAACTGGGTTAAGCCTACTGGGATGGCTCTCATCAAAGTATTATATTCTTTTGGTGGGACTGGAAAATTATGGAGATTCATAAATTGTTCGTAAGTTAAAATATTACCAAAATCATCAAACACAGACAGAATACAGTTCAAGTTATTATTAAACCATCTAGGGGAAAAAAAAGAGACTTATTTCTAACAGTTATATCAGCATTATTCCAAAGGAGAGTTTTGTGAGGGGAGAAACCATGGACAAAACACAATTTCCATGAAGTTAGATAAGGAAATGGGTAACTCGCCAGGGAAGAAATTACACTTTAATAAGAAAGACAGGTCACCAAGTTGGTCAAATATCGTATTTGGAATAAAAAAAAAAAAAACACAGTGACATTGGATTCATAAGACATGTTCTCAACCAATTTATTTTAAAGGTGTTTACAGTATCTGCGAAGCCCAAAAAATCAAGGCCACCTTCGCTTCTGGAATTAGCAAGCACTTCTCTTTTTAATTTGTAAGGTCTATTTTACCAGATAAAATCCTAAAATATTTTATTAATTTTCTTTATAGCTATATCGTTGACAAACAAAGAAAAAGCAGAATGTACAAAGTGAGAGAGCCCTTCAGCTTTAGATAAAATAACTCTACCATATAATGAAAGATCTCTCTGAAGCCAGATGTTAAAGATATGTTTCATTTTATTAAAAAAAAAGTTTAAATGATGTCTACTGATTGAATTTTTAGTGATATGAATTCATAAATATTTTAATTATTATTATTTTTTTTTTAACTGGGATACCTCCTAAGAATATATCATCCATATCATGAATTGACATAATTTCAAGTATTAAGTTTTAGACCTGAGGCACATGAAAATTGTTCAACCAGTTCCAGAGTGTCATCAGCTAGCTGCGCAATTTTGATCTCCCTGTCAAATACTGAAATTCCTTTCAAATTATCATCTTGGTTAATTAGAAAGAGTAACTCGAAATAAAAATGGGGAGATTGGACAGCCCTGTCTGGCTGTGTTTCTTCTACCCAGAATGCTGCAGTGAGAGGAAGTTGTCTGTGCGCACGCTGAAGCGGAGGGCTGTGCGCTCGGTCAGTATAACAGCGCAGGCGGAGAGGACGAGAGCGCAGACGGCGAGGATGGAGATGCGGCGAGACCTCATCACAGCGAAGAATATTAAGGAGGAGAATGGCGTCGACCCGTTCAGATGAAAGAGCAGATCGCAACGGTGCGAACATGGTAAGATTTCATTATAGATTCTAACTTATAAACGTGTTTGAGCGAGTGCTACAGACGCACCAATATGGTGGGAAAGGAGAGGGTTCGACGAGGTGTTGTAAAATGGCCATGATGGGGCCATTGCCAAGTACTGAAAAATGGCATTCCCTCGGTTTAATCGACGATTTTATTGCAAAAACATCGCAAAAATGTTAGAAAAACAATGCATGGATATGTTGCAGGAAAACTGTGAAGATTTCAACTGACAGCAACGAAGAGAAACAAGGATTTAACTCTCTACGCATTTTAAATTCGCTTTGTCCTTGAGAGGACAAAATGTCCTTGTGACATTCGAAAGCGGAAAAACATATTTTAAATTCAGATATTGTTGCAATAATGCAATTTTGGACCTTCCATTTCCAGTCTCAATATTTTGGGTGTCTTTTGTTGATTTCAAATGTTTTCCTCGAATAAACAATTTTATTGAACATCTTAATGCATTTTATTGTGTGTTAATTACTGAAAAATATTTCCTTTCTTCCTAATGTACATTGCGTTGACCTTCTTAAGAGAACATTGTGAATATGTCAACTTACCATAGGATTTAGCACATAATTTTGATGTTTTACTTTATTTTAAGATTCTATTGTTAACTGCATAAAATGTAATTGATAAACATTTGTTCATTTTATGCTTCTTGGTAGTGAACTTAAATAAAGGTATCCACTTGTATTTCTTGTATTTTGAAAAACATTTATGCTGTATTTTTCGACGTTAAATAATAGGGTGTTGGCTTTTAACCCATTGTTGTCCACAAGAGGACTTTATTTTTTTTTTAAAAATGTAGGAGCTTGTTTCTTAATTTCTGTTTTTCCTTTTTGGTAAGAGATTTATGTGAAGTACAATTTTACCTGATTAGCACTGTTTTAAAGTATTAAATGGCTTAAAATTGTGCAAAAATGATTGATCAGTATAAAAAAAGTTAAATTAAACCTGGAATTTCTTTTTTTTCCTCTGGTTGTTGCCACAATATCATAGAAACATATAATATATAAAGTAATGCTCTTTAGTATGTTTTTATTTAAAGTGAAAAATGTTAGCTTTGAAATATCATGAGGTCTTTGCTAAAAATGTATGTAGAATCAACTGTTCACTGTTATTCAGAAAACAAAGGTTGCTACAAATGTTGAATGTAAGAATAAATAAAAATAAAACATGAGCCCTCAGTGATGTTTCTATATCAAAGAGGTTTCTGATATATGTATATTCTCTGGTGTATATGATGTATTGTCTTATGTACATGAAGTAGATTTTAAACAATACTACTTGCTATTTACTTGGATGTTAGCTAAAGAAATTGTATTTCATTTAGACAAACCTTATGACTGAAATATTTCTTTTGAACATTTTGACGCTGAAGTGAGCATTACTATGTAAAGGAGACAATACAATACTAATTATCTAAATTTGTTTTTTTTTGTGTACAGGAATCAGAACAACTGGATGAAAGATGATGGCGTTTCGTTCAGTCTCATATCATGTAAATGTAAGTCTCAGTAATGTAATGTTAAAAAAAGAATTACATTTAAGCAATCTTTTGCCTTTTATGGTTGACTACCACTAGGTTGTGCTCTAAATCATATTGTAAGATGAATTTTCGATTTAACGAAGAATCTTTTTGTTGTTAAAGGTTCCTGATCTGCCAAACGTCAAAGAAAGATGAGGAAAAGGATTTTTGCTGTAAGTATTATACTTAAAGAAACCTTGTAGAAGCCTAAACTATTTCTTATCTTTTCATGAATGTCATAGTTTATATTTTAGCTACTTTATAGTTATGTGATATAGTTATTAATGCTTTGAAAAAGCTTCAAATTTGCTTCAGATTCACTTAGTCATTTTTACACAATTTGAGCAAATCGACAATAATGTTTTTTTTTTTTCCAAATGCAGTCAGGTACAATAAATTCTGAACCGCATATGTTTTGAAGATATTTTAAACCATCAAAAAATATAAAGAACCTGAGTTTGCTATGGTAGCCTTACCATGTGTTAACGTAACAGTAACATTCTATATGGTACTAACTATGAACTTTTTAACTTGCATCCATCTTGGCAATAAAATGCAGACAGAAAAAAATGCACTTATTAATACAAAAAATGTTAAAGGCAACATTATTGCACAGTGTTGTTTATTCAACACTTTACAACACTTTTCAGTTCTGACTTCAGTTTTTGAAAACTTGCACCCAGAAACATTAATTCAATAGTTGTCAGTACATGTATTCCCTGGGAATCGAACCCACAACCTTACCATTACTAGTGTGAGGATCTACTGTTTGAGCTTGTGGTAATACTGCAATTCCTACTCAAACTGTGGTTTCTAATAGCAAGTTAGCTACTTCATTGCAGCCAGGGTAATGCAGTCTAATTAACTTTTTATTTATGATTCACAAAGCAAGCATCACCGTAATCATTACTCATTTTAAGTATTACATTTCAGTGAGTAATTTATCCTGCAGGTTGTGCTTCAAATGAGAACAAGGAGAGCTGTTATTTCCTAAATGATCAGACGCAAGAATTTCATATGGCAATTTTTAAATGTCCCTTACACTTTAAAAATTGATAAATGCCATATATAGGGATCCCATTATCGTGGGCGTGGCCACTAGTAATTAAGTCGCAACCAACCGCATAGCAATATGCCAACAACCACTTAGGACATCCGAACATCATGGCAGTAACTTTTGTATGAAGAAGCATCACTCACATTTTCAACAGAGAATACAGTTAATAGTATTTGGAAGATAAATAGAAAATCTTTTGAATGTAATGTTTAGGCTTTTCCACTTATAAATAGGGCTGAAACGATTAGTCGACATTATCGACAACGTCGACACTAAAAAATTGTCGACAAATATTTTTGTTGTCGAGTAGTCGTTCTATCTCATATGACCTAACGTAAAAGCCTGCAGTAATGCGGTTTGACCAGTGTGGCGCTGTAGTGCACGACTTTAATTCAGCCCTCCTGGATGCAATTCAAGAGAAGAACACGCAGCGCTTCTGAGCAGCGTTTGGATGTAAATATAGGCTATGCTGCTCGCTTTCCTCTGAATAACGAAATAAACACAACAAAAACAGACAGCGGTGTGAAAGTAGCAGTTAAGATCTGATTTTAGTGATGTGGATGTTTGCACGATATCTGCAGTTCGGTTCTCCATTAAAGCAGTCATGTCACTTTTATTTATATAGCCTTAAATCAAGCAGCTTTACAGTATTAAACATGATAAAGCAGAGTCAGTGAGTGTCGCTTTCTGTTGCAATTACAACTTGATTTTCTGTTATACAGCAGCTCTCCAGTGTGGAGCTAGCTAATGATAAAATATTTTTATTAGTGGGGGAAAAAATATTTCATTAAAGTGATAGTTTGGTTTGCAGAGATCAAAGCTTGATCTAGCTCAGTTTTGATTATCATAACCATATAAGGTATTTTAAGAGAGATTATGTTGCAAAATAAAATAGTTTCCTAAAATAAGCATCATATCACTTACCTGTATTTAGTTTCTTATCCATATGACTTACTAAAGGAGATGTTAGGCCAAATGATGCCATTCAGTTACTTTTTCATATAGCTAATTAGATGGTGAATAAGAGTTTCTCTGTCTGTCATCTCATTTTGTGTGCCAAATATACACTACCAGTCAAAAGTTTCTGAACAGTAAGATTTTAATTTTTTTTTTTTTTTTTAAAGAAAAGAAGTCTCTTCTGCTCACCAAGCCTGCATTTATTTGATCCAAAATACACCAAAAGCAGTAATATTGTGACACATTTGTACTATTTACAATAACTGTTTTCTATTTGAATATATTTTAAAATGTAATTTATTCCTGTGATTTCAAAGCTGAATTTTTAGCATCATTACTCCAGTCATGTGATCCTTCAGAAATCATTCTAATATGCTGATTTGCTGTTCAAGAAACATTTATTATTATTATTATTATTATTATTATTATTATTATTATTATTATTATCATCATCATCAATATTTAAAACAGTTGAGTACATTTTCTTCAGGATTCTTTGATGAATAGAAAGATCCAAAGATCAGCATTTATCTGAAATAAAAAGCTTTTGTAACATTATACACTATGCTACACTATTCAAATGCTTGGAGTCACTATAATTTTTATTTTATTTTTTGGGAAAGAAATTATATAAATTAATACTTTTATTTAGCAAGGATGCTTTCAATTGATCAGAAGTGATGATAAAGACATTTATAATGTTACAAAAGATTTCTATTTCAGATAAATGCTGTTCTTCTGAACTTTCTATTGAGCAGCAAATCAGAGTATTAAAAATGATTTCTGAAGGATCACGTGACTGGAGTAATGATGCTAAAAATTCAGCTTTGAAATCACAGGAATAAATTACATTTTAAAATATATCCAAATAGAAAACGGTTATTTCAAATAGCAAAAATATTCCTACTTTTGCTGTATTTTGGATTTAATAAATGCAGGCTTGGTGAGCAGAAGAGACTTTAAAAACATTAAAAATCTTACCGTTCAACAACTTGACTGGTAGTGTATCTATTTGTATAAATTAATAGTTTAATAATTGTAATTACATAATATGATTTTCAAAAGCTGAAGTGACCTTTCTTTATTTGTTAGAATATGTATAACTCAATATTTTAACTAATTGCAAAAGTTGAATAATCAATCAAAGTCAACGATTAACCAGTAAAATAATCAACGATTAGTCATTCTAATCGTTAGATTAATTGATTGTCAAAATAATCGTTTGTTGCAGCTCTGCTTCTAAACTGATGGCATCTTGAATTAATCATTGGGCAATGTGACACTACCTTAAGCAGCTAATGTGTTCTCAATTGACAGTATTGTTTTATACTTCTGATCTCACCAATTGTCTTTCTCCCTGCAGGTGACGTTTGCCTGAAGAGGAAGCTTCATCAAAGTTTCAAGGAACAGAAGACTGCTCTGTAAGTCCTCAGTGTTATTTGTATTAAGGTTTTACTTCATATGTCTGTCATTTTAGCTACATTTAGATCCCAAAAAGCTCTAGTAACATGTTTTAGCCTCAGCAAATGTAGTAGTCAGTAAACAGCATAAAATGGGAGTTTCGTCAAAATAATTAATTTAGAATTTCTGCAGTTCTTCACAGTTTAACAAAAGGTAACGAAAAAATTCAAAGCTTAATAAAATGCTGTAAAGAATGGCTTCCTGTTACAGCTTGGAAAAATGTTCAGCTTTTTTCACTTTGTATTGAAGACCACACTTTTTTAAATTTTTTTTATACATTTACTTGTCTTCAGTACCTGAGCATGCTTGGGTGCAGTCTTCACTTTATCTTGTTTTCAGTGGAAACCTTTCTTGAGATCAGTGACTCAGTGTCTGTTCTGCTTTTGTGTAACTTGTTTTACACATCTTTCTTGATTCTGTGCCACAATTGGCCTCCTTTTGTTTTCACTGGCTATTGCATACTTCATTATGCATTGAAGATTTCGATATCACTTGCACTAGTGCCACATTTATACTGGAATACACTGCAAAATTTACATTTTCCTTTCAAGTCCTGTAGAGTGATCACTAAAACTTTTTCTGCTTTTGATTTTGGAATAGTTGTCAAGACCAGGACAGACCAGAAAATATGTTCCGTTACTATTGCACATTAAATAGCGCGCATATTCCAGTGCATTATTCCATGTCCTTCATATTAAGACACTGTTTAATTTGAGCTGCCACCTAATTATTGTAATAACATAGTTGAACAGGGATTCAAATGGTTTCAAAGGAAAATGATCTTAACTTGAGAATAAAATAACTTGAGAATTTTCAGTAAGCAAACTCCATACGTTTATTGAGAATGCAGCTGTGACTTGGAGTCTTTTTAATCACTTTTCTGAAGCATGACTTTTATTGAATGTACTTCATATCTGGCCTTTTTTTCCTTTTCTTAGAGATTTTTTTTTTTTCTTTATAACATTTGGGATAACTTATTTTCCTTTTTATATTAGTACTTCTACACGTCTGACCACAAATTTCTCTATTTATTAATAGACCCTTTGCAGTGTCACTTCTCCTTTTTGGTGATTATTAAGCCACTTTTTGACACTTTATATATATATATATATATATATGTGTATATGTATAATAAAATGAAGTCTCAGCAGCCTAAACATTCAGAATCATTGCCTTTAATACATTTTTAAAGTTACACATTGTAATAACATTATAACAAGGACAGACACACTACAATAATTTAATAAACTTCAGTAATTGAAGTTTCCACTTGTTTTTCACTTAATTCAGTGCTTCTCAATTCTGTGGACTTCTAACTTGGATACATCTTTGTTCTTGTATCAATGACTATTATTACAAAGATTGGAATAAAGTTACCTTTTGTGAAGCACATTCGCAGAAATGATAGCTAATGACAGACATATGTTGTAACGCTACAGGATTTCAAAATGCTTTTAATTTTTTTTTTTCTTTTTATGTTGTGATCATTTAAACTGTGTGTATGATAGCATAAAGCTACTTTCTGAGTGTTACCAATGTAATAAGTAAACTTAGAAGTGAACCAAATCCAGGTATAATAGATTTTTTTTGGTAGTTGAAAGTAAATGTTTTTGTAGTGTTGTTTCTTGTGATTTATGCTTCCGACATAGTATGAATAGAGTTTCTTACACCTACATTTGTAGGTGAATGTAACAAAATCATAGTAAAGCTGCGGCAACTACGTAGCATTTTTCTGTTAGCATTTTACCACCAGTATATGAAAAATATCGCTCTTTATTATGCTATTGTTATTGTATGGACAAGTTGTGCATGTTAATTCTGAAGTTGTCCTAATTGACCATATGAAGCTTCCTTGGGAGATTGACCATTGTCTTAAAATTGATAATCGTTAATTAGAGAACTATACCAAAGAGGATACTGATAAAAGAATTTTTGTTTTGTTCGTAGCTACACCATAGTTTTACGTTACAGTTTATATGAAAAGCTGTCATCGCATCTTAAAGAGTATATTTGGGGTTTACATGTTTTCCCTTCTCCTTTTTGATTTCATTAAGAACCAATTCCGGACAGTCAAGTGGAGACTACTGCTTAATGAGGAAGATGGCGGCTCATATTTTACTTTTGGATTTGGAAAGAGACATTTTGATTTGTGTGTGATTTTGCTGTGATCTCTGAATTCATTCGTTAATGTGCTCAACAATTGTATGTATTTTTACTGCATTGTTGTTTTGAAATGCCTGTATTTTAAATTTTAAAAATGTTTATTTGCCTTTTTAAAAGAAAAATAAAAAAAAATTAGTGATTGAACAATATCGAGTTGCTCTTATTGGATGGAGAATGAAAATGACGTTTCGCTAAATATTTACGTTGCGCTCGACGTCGAAGTTTAACACCGCTTGTCCAGGTTTAAAGTTTTTATTTTCTTAATTTTTTTTTTTTTTTTTTTTTAAATTTAACTTTTTCAAAATTACAAGTCTGCTACGTTATTTACTTAAACTATGAATTATTAACTGACAATATTAAAGGGTTTGTGTCCTTTTAAACTGCCCTTAACAGTTTATTTTATTTTATGTTTTTTTCATTTGCTGTATTCCATAATTGAGGATTTCACAGATTTTGTTTAATCTACTCCACCAATTAATTTCTTGTTGAAATAATCACTCATTTGCTCACAGGAGCCATCCTGCAAGCTTTGGTGCACGCAACTTTCGTCTTTAACATATCAAGTTTGCAAAGTACATGACATGCAGAGCAGGTGTAAAAGGGTCAAAATGAAGTGGTCTAAAATGGTGTCCAGTGTAGTCCAGCACTCACTGCAAAATGGCAGTCTGTTGTCTCATTTCCTGTCTATGCAGGAAGTGAAGGTTTAAAAGAAATAATTTTATTAACCTAAAGATCACCACTGCCCTTCATAACAACTAATCAGTTGATCATCTACAATCCTTGTAGGGTAAAATTAACTGAAGCATTTAATGCATCTATAAAACAACTAGTTTTATTTAAAATAAAGGGGTGGGACTGTCGTGCATCACCTGAGCTCTGTGTAAAAGGAGAGACCGTCAATCAAAGGCTAAGCTCTCAGAGCTGGGAAGGAGCTTTAGATGGCGGATGAACCTCGGGAAGAGGAGAGCGTCGAGCCTCGCAGGGCTCTCGATAGCACTTGTATCTCAACTTTGGTGAACTTTGAGTGCCTCCCGGGGCACCGCAATCGCGCGAAATCGTTCGTTTTATTACGTTTTGGACTGTAGAGACGTTAATGCGCTGGTTTTGTGACTTTGTTTCGTCGAAAGCCGCTGTGGTGTGTGCGTGGAGTGGCCAGTCGTTGTTTTCCCTGCCTTGCGCTGGCAGCCATAGCGGTCCTCCATTATTAGTGCGCTCTGCTGGGCTCTTCTCACACTCTCTCTCTCCATTCAAATACCCATCGGTGGATTACTGATGTTATTTTTCTTAACGAATATTATTCCTTTTATTATTTTCGTCTCAATCCTGGAATATTTTTGATTTTTTTTTTTTCTTATGGCCAAAGTAACAAATCGGATATTTTGTCAGATGTGAATGTACTGCTACAATCCTCCTCCTGTCAATGCAGTAGGTATGTTTACATCGTTTCTTTTCTATTGTCGACTTTATTTGCTTTCATCGTTATGTTTTAATCGTCCTTTGTTTGGTGACGCAGTATGAATTTATGCATGTGGCTGTGAAATGCCAGACACATGGATATTAGACATCGAATAGAGTTGAGCAGGTGTCATTTCGATTCTGATGCTTTTTAATTTAAGAAATACTATATTTATTTATTTTAAATTATCCGAGCCTGGCTTGGCTTTTCCACATATCGGCAGGACTTTTTTTTTTTTTTTTTTTTTTTTTTTTTTTTTTTTGATGGTTCATCCCACTTTAAACTTTTGACAGTTAATACCTGGACAAAAGACCATCATTAACAAATCCCAAGACAAAATCATGATGAAGAATAAGAGTAAAAAGCAGGAAGATGAGGGCTCGACTCAAAGCAATGCTTCCAGGTACGATCTTTCACATTTTCTCCCTTTTTTTTAAACGTGTCTTGATTGTTTACATTTACAAGCATGGTTGATCACCTGTGCACAAGTTTAAACCACAATGTCTTTAAAATACATGGGTTTCGGATCATTGACCTTGGGATAGATGTATAGCCACACCCTGATTTTGCCAGTATTTCTAAAAACTAAATTTAAAGGCCTATGGGCCTTTACCCAGATTTATACTGAAGATGCACAGTGTTTATACAGATTTAAACAGTGATTACAGCTCTAATATTTACACTTTTACAGTGATTGTATGAAATGACCTTGTCTTATTAGTATGTGCTGCATTGCACCACTATGTAAGGTTAATGACATTTTAAACACTTTAACATTGCATGAGAGTTTAGCATTTGATTGCTGTAAATTAATGTTGCAGTACTTCTATAGAGAACCTGTTAAGTCTGATTTTACCGAAATATTTTAATGAAATCCATTTCACTCAAATAAAATGTTTAAAGTTAATTGTTTTATCTAAAATGAAGAGTATTATTTTATACAGCTATGACTGTATGTTTTGTACTTTTTTTCTTTTTTTTTAATAGCAATAAAACTATTGCTTGTTTGTTTACTGTGCAATTTTACTTTTAATTATGTGACAGACTTGCTTAATACAGAAAATATGAATCACTTTTGTTTTTTAGTGTTTTTATTTAAGAAAAAAAAATCTACCACTTGTTTTAGGGTCACACGTGACCCATGTGAATTACAATCTTTGTCACTGGCTATAAGGGTACTAAATGTTTATGGAGTAAATATTTATAATTCCCTAATGACTTGGGGTATATTACCTCATATATTAGTACAGTTCTAGCTAAGCACTCAATCACATATTCCATAATTCACTACTTTTGAAATGGTTTATTGTAGCTCCTTGTAAAAAAAAATAAAAAATACTTTAGCTTTCACTCTGTATTTTATTTATTTTTACAAAAGTGTTTTATTAATTTAAGCATTGTTGAGTACCAAAATTGGAGCTTTTTTCTATTTTGTCAAAATTGGTTTAGTTTGAATAACTGAGCAGCAAAACTAATTTTTGGGTGAAACTTTTAAAAACCTTGAGAAAATCAGACCGATATGTTGTTCTTTAAGACTGATAGTACCATCTAAAATTAAAGTAGTTCTCTGTTGTGAATATGTATGTGTTTCATCATTTTTCCCCTCCAAACCAAATAAAAAACAGGATGTCTTGGTTTCGAAGATGCAGTGGAAGCAAATTATTTTGGTTACATTACTACATTAACAGTTACTCTTATTTCCAAATGAAAACTGGAACTATTTGAGTTGTAAATAATGTTAATTCATATTAACAGTAATTTGTCTTTTACAGAAATGTATTATTTACATATCATTTTGTAATATTTTAAAGAATTAATTGCCTAAATAATGCATAAGGATTTTTCAGGGAAATTTGAAATAAGGCAGTGATGCCATTTTTTCAGAGGTTCATGTTTTTTTTTTTTTTTTTTTTTAATTCAGGAAATATAAAAGAAAAAAACTTTAAGACAACAGTTGGAAATTGAAGATTTTATTTTAATTATTACTTATTCAGTTACACCATATATATATATATATATATATATATATATATATATATATATATATATATATATATATATATATATATATATATATATATATATAATATTAGTACGCTATACACTAACACAGACACAATTAATGTAGTTTTAACATAATTTGCTTCAACTTTTAACAACATAAGGGTTTTACGCTGTGGGTCATGATATCAGTCTAGAACAGGGGTGTCAAACTCAGTTCCTGGAGGGCCGGAGCCCGGAGCCCTAGATGCATCCCTAATTAAACACACCTGATCCAGCTAATCAAGTCCTTCGGGCTTATTTGAAAGCTACATGGCATGTGTTTTGGAGCAGGGTTGGAACTAAACTCTTCAGGGCTGCGGCCCTCCAGGAACTGAGTTTGACACCCCTGGTCTAGAAAAAAAGAAGAAAAAAGCACAATGTTTTGATGTTATGTATAGTGCTTATGACTGGATCTGTCATTATTTTTATGGTTGTTTGTCAAGAATGTCCCTCTGAATTGATGACAACTTTGAAGTTCCTGCATATGTGCCAGATACCAGAGTCTAAACTGAAAAAAACCCTCAAATGTATGTTATCTTTCCACAATTACACAAACAGTAGTTATATGTAATACTGTATATGTGAACATGAATTGTCAAATGAACATGTATACTCACTTTTATAGGTTGCAAACAATGTTTTCAGTATTAAAGATGCATGTTAGTGTCTAAATCAATGCAGTGTCCTCAGAAACACATCTTTACTGTTGTTTAGCCCTGGCAGCCATTTTCTAAATATTACTAAAAGAAACAAGAGCTGAAAAAGTATTAAAATATTAAATGTGATATTTTTCCTATATTACAGCCATTGTACTTTATTTGAGGTGCTTGTATGGCTTAGCGCTACATAAAAAGCACTGCTTTGTTTCATCACTGTATGAGACTGGTTTCATTAAATGGCTGAAAGTCCTCAAAGTCGCAAAATGGCTCTTGCTTTGTGCTGCATAGCTTGTATTAGTTGCTGCATTACATAAAAGCTTCTTGGAACTACAGGAAGCGGAAGCAGGAAGTCTTGTAGAGGTCAGATGGTTTCATGCCGAGTTTTCATTGGGCCTTCCTTTGGCTAGCAATAAGCGGCCAATGAGAATTCAGTGGAGAGGGTAGGGCCGCCCATATGTGATGTCAGCAGCCATAGAAGGACAGTCTGGCTGGTACAGCTGCTTCGTCAGCAGCTGTTTCGCTTCTGAGCACATAACGGGGGTGTTTGTTTCTAGCAGTGGATTCCTTTATAGTACTCCGTGTGCTAGCTTTCACATTCAGATCTGCATTATGGTTTCTCATGAATGCAAATTAAATGAGCATTACTGAGATACTTTTACTTGAGGTTTAAGGAAACAAGTTCATTTTTTTTAACCACGTAAGGAAGATAAATGTTCTATTTTGAGATTCAGTTACAGTAGGTTTGGCTTGTTTCAGAAAGAAGCCATTGCATTTATTTTTAGACTCAAAGGGCAAAAGGACAGCAGAAGTGGTAAATGACCTGCAGGATGATGATACAGTTTTCTGATACAGGTTCCTTTGGTAGCTTTTTATCTGTTAATTAAATTTTTGGATTTGCACATTGAAATACACCTTTAACTTGAAATAAAATGAATTGAAATCATTAAAAAAATCAGTAAACCAGGTTGTATGTAATGTTTCATACATTTGCTCATTTGCGCATGTAAAAAAGATTCTTAATGCTGTCAATTAAATGAATCATTCTAATTTTACAGGTGTTGTCAATTTGTCTGTTTGTCATTTAAGTAGCTTATTTAAAAAAACAAACAAAAAAAACAAAACAAATGATGCTAATTTTGGATTTTAATTGCAAAAAGTTTCCCATGCATTGTATTGGATTTCCCCATTCCTAGTTTCCAAATCCTTGGAATGCTATTGTTTACATTGACAAAGACAGCATGGTTGAAGACATCCAACTTGAGGACTCAGCATTTCTTTGTTGGACTGAGATTATTAGATACTTAAAAGACAGACTTGTCAGTTTAAAATTGGTCGAATAAAGGTGAAAAGAAAAGGTGGCAAAATTAAGAGATTTAGAATGAAATGTTAAAATATTAATTAAATTTACCTATTGACAATTCATAAAAACTTTTTTTTTTTTTTTTGTTGACAGTAACAGATTTAAAATTAAACTTATGAACGTGATTCCTACTTTACTGTTTAGAACAAATTATGTTTTCATTGTTTCTCAACATCCACGTTTTTAATGTTATAGCAATTCAGCATCAGAGGAATCTAACCGCTCTGGATCGGAGTCTGGGAGTCAGTCTGAGAGCGAGCAAGGAAGCGATAGAGCTCGTTCCCGGCCTTCTGAATCCAACAGCACGTCTGATTCTGAGAGCCACTCTGAGTCAGGCAGTGAATCCACTGAGTCCAAATCCCATCAGACCTCAACGCAGGTCAAAGACAAACCAGTCAGGAAGAAAGACAGCCTGGCAGATGTGAAGAAGGTACAAAAATAGGCCAGCCTGAACATTAGGATCAATCAGTTATTCCCGGTGGATTTAATCTTGAAGCTTAAATGTAGCTGCTGGTTAATTGCTTTATGATTTAAAATGAATCATCCCTAATTATCATAGATGTGGGAGGAACATCCAGATATTTATGGTGTTCGAAGATCCAGTCGCAGCAGACAGGAGCCTGCTCGCCTCAACATTGGAGCTGAGGTAGGCTGGCTGTGTAAAAATGAATTCAACACTGACCTCTAGTGGTTTCTTGCGTTCTTTCACATACTGTGTTGACATTTGCAGTAAGTTGACAACATGTTCTGCTTCTTGGGCTAAAGTAATTACAGATATGGTTACTTACTAAAGCGTAAACATTTATGTTTGGCTCTAGACTCGAAACTGATCAGACTTGGCAGCCCAAGTCCTGTAAACATACTCCCGTGTGTTGAAAGCTTTGTTTCCTTGATTAATCTGAAACTTGACATTTCATGGCTTTTAATCTAGTGCCATACATTCAAAATGGATTTTCATGGATTTTTAGGGCAGCAGTGATTCAGAGAGTGAAAGTCCCAAAAGAAAAGGCTCACGGCAGAAAAAGAAAGAGTAAGTGTACTGGAAGTATTTAAATAGGTCTCTCATTCTCCTTTTTCCATACTTCATGTACAAATGTGTGCTTCTGTTTTTTATTTTTTTTCTCCTCGTGAATGTATTCATATGTAACGTTTAGATTCACCCATATTTTTGCATGTAAATGTCTTTTGGGCAGTTGTTTTTCTTTACACTAAATACGTTGTTTATAGTCATATTGTTTATATTACTTAAGTTACACTTTTCTGAGTCATTTTTTGTAAGTAGTTGAAAAAAAAAAGCTATTTACTTGTTAACATGTTAACTGAAAAAACTTGATATACATTGTTATATATGGGTGTAGTGCATTCATACTTTTTTTTTTTTTTTTTTGTAAAGATATTATGTAGTATGCAAATGCACTGAGTATACATACATTTCATACATACTGCATTCATACATTGAGTATGGTTAATAAGTATATTACATTAAAAAAGTTGTTTACCTGTAAACCATGAATGTAAGCATTAGATTTTGAAAATTTGTTCTATTATGAAATGCAATATGTAAGTTCTGAGTACACTACCATTCAAAAGTTTTGAGTCAGTAAGATTTATTTTTTTGAATAATTGTATTCAGCAAGGATGCATTTAATTGATCAAAAGAGACCATTTTAATGTTATTAAAACATTTCTATTTCAAATAAATGCTTTTCTTTTGAACTTTGTTTATAAAAGAACCCTGAAAAAAATGATCATGGTTTCCACAAAAAAATGTTTAGAAGCACAACTGTTTTCAACATTGATAATAATAAGTAATAAAGTAATGAAATAATTAATAATGACATTTTTAAATAGGAAATTTAGTTGGTAGAAATATTTCACAATATTACACTTTTGCTGTATTTTTGATCAAATAAGTGCAGCCTTGGTAAGCATGAGACTTCTTGCCAACCCAAGCTTTTGAACAGTACTGTTTATGCACCGAAGTGTCTATCGCAGCATGTTTAATTGCCTGCGCGGTGGGTAATGAGTGAAACAGACTGGCTTGCAGCTTTACGATAGGCTAGAAGTAGAAGCTAACAGAGGTCCAGTAGATGAACCTGTGGTATTTCTGTGTTGAAAGAAATAACTGGAAAGATGATGACTCAAATGATGAAGAGGATGTTGAGGAAGAGGCCAGCAGTTCAGAGAGTGAGCAGGAAGAGAAAAAAGTTAGATCCAGACGACTTCCTGCTAGAAGGTAAGAGTGTAGCGAGCCTGGCCTTCAGACAGCGCATCGTGAATTATTAAATCAGTTGTCTTATTAAATGCAAATGATGATGGCTCATTTTTAATTGCTATGGTTGTGCTAAATTTATTGGTGCGATTTTCTTTGCTCTTACAAATTAACACGTGTCCTAAATTGTTAAAGCATGTATGCTACTTTTGGCATAATGATCAATATAATTGTTCAAATATTGATTAATGTGTGTAATATATGAAGAATTAGGACTGCTCTATAAGTCTGACAGCTGTCTCAAGGCTATTGGCTTATGAGTCAGGCTGATAGGTGTGAGTCGCTACACTAGCAAACACATCAGGGACGCGGAACGAAAGGCAAAAAGCCTAGCGTGGTAAATGAGTGTGTGTGTGTATATATATATATATATATATATGTATGTGTGTGTACTTTTCTCTTTCCCTTCCCAGGCCACAGACCAAATCATCTGCTGGTAAGCAGCAGTCACAAAAGGGGCGGAAACAGAGGAAGCAGGAATCCTCAGACGAAGAAGATGAGGATGATGATGACGATGAGGAGGAGGATACCCCAAAAAGACAAACAAGGCGGCGAGCAGCAACTAAAGTCAGGTATGGATGGTTTTTATCAAGAAGCTCAGGTATGGAAGATGCCATACTTCTGTCAGATATAATCATTTAATACATGCAGTAAATAGATCTTATATATATATATATATATATATATATATATATATATATATATATATATATATATATATATAACTCAAATATCATCTTACTGGGTATTTTTGGGAGAGATAGAGTAACAACTAATATTTATGTGCAGTTTGTATAAGTAGTCTGTTGTACTGAAAAGACCTCATTGATTTACATTAGAAGCTATAAAAATTAAAATCAAAATTTCATAAATATCAGCAACTTCACCAAATTCTGTATTTTTACTTCGTTTTGGCCCCAGATGATTTTTTCCTCCTCGAATATGAGCTACATATTCTCCTATATCATACTACACGAGCCATAAAAGCCTGATGCATCAAATTATACTCAACAGAAAACACGTGCAGGCTTTTTTAGATTTTTTTTAGATTTTGTCTGTTCTATTTCTAAAAAATAAAAATAAAAAATCTTATTTATTTTTTAAATTATTTCATATATCAGGCTTTGCAGAGGTCATGTTTACAACAAATTACGTTTTAAGAGTCAATAAATTGTTCTTGAAAATGGTATAAAAGTTTCTAAAACCGTACAAACTTTTTTTCTTTTTCTTTTTTCACACTGATTTTTTCTTCATTATTTGTGATTGACTCATAAAGTATTATGACTTGGCGAAATAGTAATGATAATGCATGTGTTGCAGTTACAAGGAGGACCAGAATGATTTCGAGACTGACTCTGATGACCTTATTGAAATGGCAGAAGGAGCCGAGGAGCAACAGGATGATGACAGTGAGACCATTGAGAAGGTCCTTGAGACCAAAACTGGCAAGAAAGGAGGTAAAGACCTTAGGTTTTTTTCTTTTTATACTTAATATCCTGTGATACACACCAGCTATTGTGCTTGTTTATTAATGCCCTTCATTTTTCTCCACCTTGTTTACAGCTACTGGAGCTCCCACAACCCTCTATGCTATAGAGGAAAATGGGGACCCTGGAGCAGACTTTGACCCTGAGAAAGATGAAGGGGAAACTCAGTTCCTCATCAAGTGGAAAGGCTGGTCCTACATCCACAACACCTGGGAGAGTGTGGACTCCCTCACTCAGCAGAAAGTCAAAGGGATGAAGAAGCTGGAAAACTTCAAGAAGAAAAACGAAGAGCTTAATGCTTGGTCAGTGCTCACAGAGATGCCATAATTCCATTTTTATGTGATCTCTGGAAGAAACTGGTATCTTGAAGCCAAACATGAATACAATTATCACTAAAAACTGACAGCAAACGTTTAAATTACAATTATGTTTTTTAGGTTGAAGAAAGCATCACCTGAAGATTTGGAATATTACAACTGCCAGCAAGAACTAACCAATGACCTGAGCAAGCAATTCCAGATAGTAGAGAGAGTGATCGGTAAGTGCCGATTTGAGTAGAACAATCTTACCTCTGATAAACTACACTACAGTTCAAATGTTTAGTGTCAGCGAGCTTTTTCCAAAAAAGCTTTTTTTTTTTGTTTTTGAAAGAACTGTCTTATGCTCACGAAGGCTGCATAGAAATTGTGTGTGTATATATACAGTGCCACTTGAAAGTTTGTGAACCCCTTGCAGAATCTGTGAAAATGTAATTTTAACAAAATAAGAGAGATCATACAAAATTCATTTTTTATTTAGTACTGTCCTGAGTAAAATATTTTACCTAAAAGATGTTTACATTTAGTCCACAAGACACAAAAATAGCTGAAATTATTAAAATAACCCCATGCAAAAGTTTGTGAACCGTTGGTTCTTAATACAGTGTGTGGTTACCTGGATGATCCACGACTGTTTTTTTGTTTTGTGATGGTTGTTCATGAGTCCCTTGTTTGTTCTGAACAGTTAAACTGAGCACTGTTTTTCAGAAAAATCCTCCATGTCCTGCGCAATCTTCAGGTTTCCAGCATCTTTTGCATATTTGAACCCTTTCCAGCAGTGACTGTATGATTTTGAGATCCATCTCTTCAAACTGAGGACAATTGAGGGACGCAAACAAAAGTTTGAAAAAAAAGTTCAAACATTCCTGGTCCTGAAGGAAATACTTTTTGAATTTGAAGATCAAAGTAAATTGTACTTAATTTGTTTTCCGGGGAACATGCAAGTATCTTCTGTTGCCTCCGAAGGGCAGTACTAAATGGAAAAAAAAATTATATTTCTACAAAATAAGAAAAATTTGGACATCTTTATCCTGTTCAAAAGTTTTCACCCCCTGGCTCTTAATGCATTGTGTTTCCTTCTGGAGCATCAGTGAATGTTTGAACCTTCTTTAATAGTTGTGTTTGAGTCCCTCAATTGTCCTGAAGGGAAAACCTGAAGATTGCGCAGGACATGGAGAATTTTTTCTGAAGAACAATGCTCAGTTTAACTGTTCAGAACAAACAAGGGACTCATGAACAACCATCACAAAACAAAAAAACAGTCGTGGATCATCCAGGTAACCACACACAGTATTAAGAACCAACGGTTCACAAACTTTTGCATGGGGTTATTTGAATAATTTCAGCTATTTTTTTGTTTTGTGGACTAAATGTAAACATTGGACAATACTAATTAAAAAATAACATGAATTTTGTATGATCTGTTTTGTTAAAATTACTCACATTTTCACAGATTCTGCAAGGGGTTCACAAACTTTCAAGTGGCACTGTATATATTCATAGTATTACTGTTTTTACTGCATTTTATATCAATTAAATGAAGCCTTGGTGAGCAGAAGAGACTTATTTAAAAAAAAAAGAAATAATAATAAAAATAAAACAACCCCTTGCTTTTGAAAAGTAGTTAGACTGCATGTTAGACTCAATTTATATGATCAGAAATACAGTAAAATTGTGAAATATTATTACAATTTAAAGGAGCTGTATTATATTTTAATAAATTTTAAAATGTAATTTATTCCTGTGATGGCAAAGCTGGATTTTAAGCAGCCATTATTCTGGTCGTCAGTGTCACATGATCCTTTAGAAATCATTCTAATATGCTGATTTTGTGGTCAAGAAACATTTCTTATTATTATCAATGTTAAAAACTATTGTGATGCATAATATTTTTATGGAAACCGTAATATATATATAATATATTTATATAGAGAGAGTGAGTTTTATTTTTTTATTTTTTATTTTTTTTAAGGATCTTTTTTACCATTGTAAATTTCTTTGTCACTTTTGATGAGTGTAATGCATCTTTGCTGAAAAAAAAACAAAAAAGTATTAGTTTCTTTCAAAAGCAAAAAATCTTACTCACCTTAAACTGTTTGCTTGTTACAATCTGTTATTAATTTTCTTTTTCTCTCATTCATTCAGCAACAAGAACTGGGAAATCACAAGCACCTTCAGACTTTCCCTGTAAGTTTGTTGCTTTTGAAATGTCACTATTTCTGATCTACTTGGTCAATTTTAATTTTCTAATATGTTGTAACAGCCCATAAAACCAGTTCCAGTGAGCCAGAGTACCTGTGTAAGTGGATGGGGCTGCCGTATGCGGAGTGCACATGGGAGGATGGGGCATTAATCAGAAAGAAATTTCAGGCCTGCACTGACAGTTTCCAAAACAGAAATGCCTGTAAGACAGTCCCTTCCAAAGAGTGTAAGGTGAGTACAAGATTGTGTACTGATGGAGCTTTGCTTTCTTCTTTGGGAAAAGGTGTTTAAGCATAGTGCCATGCTATGTTATGTGAACCTTATCATCTTTTTTGTTCAAATCGAAGGTATTGAAACAGAGGCCAAGGTTTTTGGCCTTAAAGAAGCAGCCTTCTTACATTGGAGATGAGGTCCTTCAACTCAGAGATTACCAGTTAGATGGAGTGAACTGGCTCGCTCACTCCTGGTGCAGGTATATAATGTACAAGTGGAGCATTTAGTCAGGAATTTAATACTTTCTATTACGGATAAAGTACAGGCATTGACATTCGATTTGTCAAAATATTATTTCTGTGCATTAAGCCTTCGAGTATGAATGAAAACTAATAAATGTGCTGTTTTATTCAACTTTTAATTAAAAGTACCATCAAGAAGAGCAGTACTTTTTTGTTCTTTTCTTACTGACTGTTTACTTACTGAAATAATTACTAGGAAAAACCTTAAAATATTAATAACATAATGTAGAAACACTTCAAGGTTACGTGGCATTTTATTTTAATTTAATAAATTTAAATGTCATTTGCTAATATTAATATTTAATTTTATTACTCCAGAAATCATTATTAAAAAAGAGAATATTGTATATAATTTCCATGTTATTAATGTTATTAATATTTTAAATTAGCTTTAATTTGTATATTTTTGCTTTCATTTTAATTTTAGTTTAAGTAATTTTCTTTTTTTTCATTTACATGACTATTATTACTTTTTATTTCGGTATTTACTATTATTCTTATAGTTTAGCTTGAATTATTTTTTTTAAATTCAGTTTTAGTAATTTTAGTACTTTAGCTTATTTTATTTAGTTACTGAGATAACATTTTTAATTTTAACTTTTTTTATATATATTTTTTAAGTTTTTCATCTAATATTAATATTTTGTTTTTTTCAGCCTTTTTATTTAATTAAAAAAAGGTCCTTTATTTAAGTGGTTTATTTCATGCTTTCATATTAATTCTTGATTTAACCATGTTCTCTTCATCTCTGGTTTTTGTGATGTTCTGTAGGTGTAACAGTGTTATCTTGGCTGATGAAATGGGCCTGGGAAAGACAATTCAGACGATCTCCTTCCTTTCCTACCTTTTCCATCAGCACCAGCTTTATGGTCCCTTCCTCCTGGTGGTACCCCTGTCAACCCTCACTTCCTGGCAGAGGGAGTTTGATACATGGGCCCCGGACATGAATGTAGTGGTGTACCTGGGAGACGTCATAAGTAGAAAGACAGTAAGTTAGTACTCATGCTGAGACAATCCAACCAAAGAATCCAACCTGTTATAATAATGCTGGTTTGAGGTATAACTCTCTGTTTTTGACCAGATCCGGGACTATGAATGGATCCACCAGCAGACAAAAAGGATCAAGTTTAATGCACTTTTGACCACATATGAAATTCTACTGAAGGACAAGGTATGATATTCATGTATATTTGATTTAATCTTTTGTACTTGCTTTGTGTGTCATGGAAATGAGTTTTTCTTCATTATTCACACATTATTGAGTCAAGGATTGTCTGTGTTTGCAGGGAGTGCTGGGTAATATAAACTGGGCTTTCCTCGGAGTTGATGAAGCTCACCGGCTTAAGAATGATGACTCGCTGCTATATAAAACTCTGATCGACTTTCGATCCAATCACAGGCTGCTCATTACTGGGACCCCACTGCAGAATTCGCTCAAAGAGCTGTGGTCCCTTCTGCACTTTCTTATGCCTGACAAGTAGGTACTCACGCTAAGGGTCTGCACCATCATAATGAAAATACAGGTTCATATTTGCCATTTGGGGTCCACCAGAAAAATTGAGAGAAAAGAAAAATTTGAAAGATTATTATTATTATTATTATTATTATTATTATTATTATTATATATTTTGTAATGTCCATCAAAGTTAAAATGTTAATTTAAGACAGAGTAAATATATTTTAGATACTATATATTGTGAAAGCAAATAAATTTGAATGGAAAAAGCTTCTGTATTTTCTGTTTAGGCATCTGTCATTTAATAATGGGTAAAGAAAATAACAAATACAAAAGAATATATTTTGTGTTCAAAATGGCTGCTAAAAATTCAGCTTCACCAACACGAATAAATTTTATAATTTATTAAAATAGAAACTGGTTATTTTAAATTTTAATAATTCACAATCAGAGCTATGTAGATTACTTACAATTTGTAGTCCATTACTGATTATAGATTACATGATGAAAACTGTAGTTAGTAACATAATCTAGATTACTTATTTTTTGTAATGTTGTCTTGACTACTTTTTAGGTTGCTTCTAGGTTACTTATATTAAACAAACCTGTTTTAAACTTATCATTAAATGTACCATATACATTATAAATAAAGCAAAGAGAACACAACTAAAGTTTTCAAATCTTTTTGTCCAGACTTCCAGAAGGTCACTGGATATGAAGACATAGTGTTTCACAGCTATACATCACCAGTAACTTGCATAATTTTTTGTTTCATACATGGTCTAATAGCTTGAGAGATGCCCCCCAAAATTCAGAACTAATGTTTGAAAAATTATTTTCACCAAATTTGTGAATATAGTCCAAGCTAAATAGTTTGACAGTAGGATTTTTAGAAAGGAAATTTTAAAAAGAGAAAAAAGAAGAATTATGGAGAATCAATAAATTATGAATAATTTATTGCCATGTTGTGAAAAATATGTAATCATGTAATCCACAAAAAAGTAACCGTAATCTAATTAGGAGCATTTTAAAATGTGATATACTCTAATTACAAATAATTAATTCTTGGAATCTGATTACATAATCTAGATTATATGTAAATCAGTTACTACACAGCTCTGTTCACAATATTAATGTGTTTTTGATCAAATAAATGCAGCCTTGGTGAGCATGAGACTTTTTTTTTTTTTTTTTTAAACATAAAAAAAAAAACGTGTAGTGTATTTTTTTAGTTAATTATTAAAGGGATAGTTCATCCAAAAATGAAAGTTGTCATTTACTCACTCTCTACTTGTTCCAAACCTATGTGAGATTCTTGAGTTATTTTGAAGCATATTGGTAACCAAATACTTGATGGTAGCTGTTTGGTAAATGATGTCAATTTTAATTTTTGGGTGAACTGTCCCTTTGAATTAAAAGTCAGATAATCTATTTAAGAAACAAGCAGTACTCTTTATAATATTATGTTTAGTAGTGTGTGTGTGAATGTATGTAGCTTCCTTTATATTTTAGGAAAGGGGTCAACATGTTTGGGAGTCTTTGGCGTCAAAAAGTTTAAAACCTCTGATTTTGACTTTTCCTCCCATTAGGTTTGAGTCCTGGGAGGATTTTGAGGATGAGCATGGTAAAGGCAGGGATAATGGTTATCAGAGCCTCCACAAAGTTCTGGAGCCTTTCCTGCTGCGTCGTGTCAAGAAAGATGTGGAAAAATCCCTGCCGGCAAAAGTGGAGCAAATCCTCAGAGTCGACATGTCTGCCCAGCAAAAACAGTTCTATAAGTAAGTGCTGTTTTATCCGATTTCATGCCTCTTTCCAATAGCTCTCTAAATCGAGCAACTCTTTGATTGAGCCAAATTTTGATTCCAGACTCTAAGACTGCATGCAATTGGAATGCATGTGTTGAGAGAACATCTGTCCATCTCATCGCTGTTCATTTGTAATGTGACCTTTTCAGATGGATCCTAACAAGAAACTACAAAGCCTTGTCTAAAGGCACCAGAGGCAGCTCTTCTGGCTTTTTGAACATTGTCATGGAGCTGAAGAAATGTTGTAACCATGGTTTTCTCATCAAACTACCAGAGGAGGTTGAGAATGAAAAAACACAAGAGCACCTACAGGTATGACTCTCCTAGATTGGAACAGAATGATTTTGTTCTGAGGAGAACGTCTTTTTTGAGGTTGTTTGTTAATGTTTGTTCAGAGCTTGGTGCGTGGCAGCGGGAAACTGGTTCTGCTGGACAAACTTCTCACACGACTCAGGGAGAGAGGCAACCGCGTGCTCATCTTCTCTCAGATGGTCCGCATGTTGGACATCCTTGCTGAATACCTGTCTTTGAAACGATATCCATTTCAGGTATGATCTGAACAGTAGGGATGTGCGGGTCTAGTCGACTAAACGGTACAGCTCCTACTAGTCGACACTGAAAACAATAGTCGATTACACGAGAAAAAAAACAAAACATGATTTTATCATTAAAATTACCATCATTTTAACATTTCATTTAAAACATTTTAAATAACATTAAAATAATACGTTTGACAAAGAATACATATGAAAATATTTAAATATAAATATTTTTAAAAGTGTATCTGGGCGGAAACTACATTTTTACCTCAGACCTCACATGCGTTTTCTTCTTGTCAGTTGTGGCGAGCTCAAAATGACCACACAAAAGACCAGCAAGGTGTGGGATTATTTTGAATGAGATGGAAACGGAAAAGCTTGTGCAAACTGTGTAATGTCAAAGTGGCTTACAATAACTCTACTGGAGCGATGCGTACTCATATTTAATACAGGCATGTAGCGTTAGCTTAGAGGCTAGCCAAAGCCAGCAAATGTCAATCATGTCATGTACACTACAACCCGCCGCCGCTGCGGTCCGCGATCCCATCCGTGCGTCTATTCCTCTAAACGAAGACCCACTTCGGTGGTGGTGCGGGATTTCCAGGCTCTTTTCGAAACTCTGCTTGCTTGTAGTCATCTCTGCGTGCCTGTGACTTTAGTTCCTGCCGAGCGCACTTTTTCAAGTGCAGAATCGCCTCTAGTCCCTTTTTTGCCAGACCACGTTAACGTTAAATTCACTGAACAAATGCGCATAGTCTGAGTAAGTAAAACGAGCATTGTTTTGTTTTTAGACGATATAGCCTACATGAAGTACATTTTTAAAAGCCGTTTTAATGCTATTCCTTGATAAACTTTCCTATTGTTTTTGACTTGTGTTTTAATATGTTGGCTAACGTTATATGAAGATGAAGAATTCTGTCAGTCTATTCATTGATTTTCCATTTCTGCATTGCTCCAGCCGATTTGAATAAATAAGCTATGCACTGGTTTATATTGAGTGTATGCTCTTCTCTTTTTTTTTTTTCTTCTTTTTAACGACCGCCTAAAATTAAATTAAGATAACTCGAGGTAAGCATACGGCATAATCGTGACCTATTTTTAGCAGAATTCATTGAGGGATTTGACAGTGTGATTCAAAGATCAAGTATTTCAAGTGTGGGCTGTTATATAGACACATGCACAGTTTTTTTTTCTTTTGCCATTTTTGGGGGGTTTCAAGCTTTTAGACTAGTCGACTAGTCGGATACAAAACTTCAGTTTAAACGATAGTCAAATTAGTCGTAGCGCACATCTCTACAGAACAGAACTGCAAAGTGTTAAATTGTTTATCTGTAGAGCTCCGTGGACCCTAATTAGAAAGATGTCTACTAGGCATGTACATGTGTAATTGATTGGCTGAATAGTAAAAGCATTATTTAAGCTGTTCGCGAATTGATTTTCCTGTATGTCTTTGCCTGGCATAAACATCAATGAAATATATTTTCCCACTGTAGCTAAATCTGGAATGCACTGGGTAGTGCTGTAGATACGTGGCTTTAAAATGATAAGAGATGAAGCCATAACGGCAGTATTTCTATATAATGAAAATTAATAATAAGGTATGAGGATCTGCTGTAAAGTTGAAAGAAAATGTACTACCTGAAACTTGTTCGCTTATCAGTGTTTTTTGTACTTTCACTGCTTGCTTTTCTGAATAAGAATGTGTTAAACTTTGTATTGAGACAGAACATTTGTATATGTCTATTATGCTAAATGTTTCTCTGTAAACTTGAGGTGAATGTTAGGCTTTTTTAATCACTTTTTATCATGATGATTAATCATTTTATTTTATTTCTTTCAATCAAAAATTTTTTAAGAACAGCTTAAGTTTTTGAAGTTAACCTACGTTAATACCATTATCAGTGATGTAACATTTCTGAATAAAACAAAATACATTGCATACATATTAAGTTATTTTTAACTTACATTTAAAATTTTTCACAACCTGAGTCACGTTTTTTTTCTATCTTCAATTATATTTTGACCCAGTGCACTTAGAGTCAGTGTTGGGGAGTAACTAGTTACATGTAACAGAGTTACATAATTTAATTACAAAATAAATGTAATTGTAATCCAGTTACTGAGGAAAAAAATGTGTAATTAAATTACAGTTGCTTATGAAAATGTTAACAATTACAAAGGGGGTTACATCTGAATATTTTCCCACCCACCCACATACAGATTTAATTGATTTCTTTAGCAAATTGCAATATATTTAACCTCAGAACAATCTCAAAGTATATAGAGGTGCTGAAGTCTCATTTTGTGGTGGCTGTGCTTTAGAATTAAATTTTTATGTGAATATTTTAGTAAGGAAGAATTTAAAAAAAAGTCTGACAGTAATCAGTGTTGAGCGTTTCTGTAAGGTTAACCCTGTATGCGTTAAATGTTTGAAAATTATTAATTGTTGAAAGCATTCATTAGAAATTTAGAAACTTCATCAAAAAGTAATCAAATGTTTTTTTCTTTAATAAAGTAATTGAAATAATTACACTACTTATTACATTTTAAATAGGGTAACTTGTAATCTGTAACCTATTACATTTCCAAAGTAACCTTCTCAACACTGCTTACAGTCAGGTGTTTTCCCGGAAAATGTGGTACTTGTTTTTGTGTGCTACCGAGTACTCGATTACAAAACTATGCAAATGCACTTGCTTAGTGTCTTTGTACAGTTAACAATTTGTAATTTTCCTTCTGTTGTAAATCTAGATCTTTTTGTAATGTCTGTGGAGACATTCAGAGGTGTAGCTTGTATGGACTTGGCTCGGGTGATTTAGGGAATCATATGTCAGGGTTGCAGTATGTCTGCTCAGATAGCAAGTTCCCCGACCCTATTTTTATCCCTCAGTTATTTTTTGATCGGTGCCGCTTTGAGCATTAGCACAGCTTGCGTCTTAATGTTGTTTTGGTCTGGCAAAACATCTTCTGTGTCGTCATAATTTTGTGGTGACCTAGGGGGTTTTAGGATTTTATGGGTGTATATCTAGCTGAGGTGCCCTAGTTTGGTCAAAGTGGCACGCTTGACATTCCTTAACCGTATCTGTGTTTTCTCTCATGTTCAGCGTTTGGACGGCTCCATCAAGGGAGAGCTCAGAAAACAAGCACTGGACCACTTTAATGCAGAAGGCTCTGAGGTAAGATCCTAAACTATGGCATGCGTGTTTGTTTTGTTTGGGCAGAGCTTCACTGTCTGGAGACATTTGCTATAGTTGTGATGTTACAGTCTGCGTCAGAGCTCAGTTGACAAGGCACTTTACTGGTTCTGGGAATGCTTGATCCATGGGAAATACAGGCCTTATGTAATTATTAGAAGAATGAAAATGTAATTCATAATGGGTCAAAAATTTCTTTAAGACTGAAACAAGAAAGCCCATATGTGTGTTCAAAAAAACAAAAAAATCATTAAATATACAGTATATACAATAAATTAATGCTTCATAAGGTTGTGAAATGAGGTTCTATAAGTCTGATGTGTTGTATTTAACTAGTGATGCAACTTCTGCACCACTAGCATCACTAAAAATGCTAAAATCACAAAGCAAAATGATAATTTTCTAACAAGCAATGTAACTCCTACAATAGAACATAAAGTATGCTTACATTTATGTAGTGCTGGGCAACGATTAATCACGATTAATCGCATCCAGAATAAAAGTTTTTTTTTTTTTTTTTTGTGCATAATATCTGTGTGTACTGTGTATGTTTATTATGTATATATAAAGACACACATACAGTATATATTTTGAAAATATTTACATGTATTTTCATGTCTATTAGGGATGTGCATCTTATGACTGAGGCCGATACGATACGCATCTCAATGCATAGGCAACGATACGATACATTAAAGATACATATTAAGCAGGTTGCGATACAATTCACCCCCTTTTACAATGCAGCGCGATCCGATTTCGATTCGATTCAACACAATGCGATTCGATGCAATGGAGAAAATATGATCACTTTTAATGTCTTGAGGCCTGTTTCATAAAACAAGTTAACCAAATAAACCAGGCTTATTTCATTTAGTCTGACTCATTGTCAAATGATTTGGTTCCATAAAGCAAATTTAACATAGGCCTAGATCAAGCTTAGTCGCTGTGGCAACTTATGCTGGGAAACTAACCTGGTCTAAAGCAGGCTGGTCTAACTGTCAGGCTAAGCTGAGCTCATCTAACACTGACCAATAGGAACACAATGATATTACCAATGTCTCATATACTATTATTTGGCCTTTTTTTATTATGTATGTATGTATGTATGTATGTATGTATTTATTTATTTAAAGTTTCTTGCCATGCAGCCTTTCTCTCTGGTTTTATGACAGCTGTACCTTTTATAATTTGCAGAACAGATAGCAGAACATTAGAACATTACAATCTAAAATTGCTCTTTAAAACATTAACTCAATTAAAAGTTAAAATCACTGAATTAAAAATGAAAATAAATCAAAGAAAATGACTATATTTTAACTGCTATAAGAAACACACATTAACTCATTTGAGCTTAGTAATTAGAACTGTACTAGCTTACATTTGATTTAGCTATTACAATAGTCCTTTTACAGTCACTGCTATCATAAAAATACACTTATATGTAGGTTTAAAATTCTACAAAAGACACATTTAATGTCCAACAACAAATATTTGAGCAAAATGTATATTTTACTCAGAATTATTGCGCTCCTATTCGATTGCGCTCTGTCTGTTTAGCTTGCATGTGCGCAGCAGCGCTCGTTGCTCTCGCGTGCCTCGCCCACTCCTGACAGTAAAATGGATATGTTTGCATGACTTTCTAACATTTACAGATGAAAAATATACCTGTGACATGTCAGTTATACACTGAGGAAAACACAACGTCTCAAATGCATTCAACAGCACAGATATAGCCTATTCACTGTTTGCCATGGTGGATCGATTTGGTCCATGATCGACATTAAGGTCTGCTTAAGAATAAGCGTGCACAAATTAATGAGATTGTATGAATTTAATTTGTCGTTTATGGAACTGCTTTAGCCCCAATTGATTTGTTAGGTTATTTCAAGTCAGGTTTTGTACTTTAATACGTGTTTTTCCTCGGGTCTCCGTGGTGTTGTAATTCGTCATATTCACGCGCAGCGGTGATGCGAGAACGCGCTTGAGAAACAGTTTAGAGAGGAGAAATCAATCTAAAATATTGGTCACAGATTATTGGTCACTTTCTAAATAGTAAAAGTATAGCGCATCCACTAGTGATTATATATAAATAAATCGGTTTTTACCGATGCAAATATGTTAGAAACGATACATCGCGATATAAATAACAACTTGTAGCCGGTGCACACTTTTTAAACCGATGCATCCCATCGTTAACTTTTTATGCCGATGCACTGAGCGAATCGGGCAATCTTCCCATCCCTAATGTATATATTTATATTCATATAATTTATATTATTTATAAATATATTTAATATAGAAACATACAATTTTTCTTAAATATATGCATTCATGTGTGTGTATTTATATAGGTAATAAATATACACAGTACACACACATATATTATGTACTCAACAACTTTTATTTTGTATGCGATTAATCACGATTATTCGTTGCCCAGCACTAGTTTTAAGCACTGCCTTTAGGTTCCATAAGGCTGATTGATAATTCATATAATGTTGTTGTTGTTGTTTTTTTGTTGTTGTTTTTTTGTATTTAAGTGGTGATGTATCTTCTGTGCCACAAATGTCACCAAAAATAATGCAAACTAATGGTTTCCTAGCAAGTAATGATTTTCTCTGATCACTCCACCTGCCTGCTGTTGCTCAGACAAACTGATTTATACCATTACATATGCTATTATCCAGTTTTTATGCATATTAACCTGGAATAGGATATATAGATTTAAGCATTCATCACCAGACTTGGAATTGGCTCTTGTTCTCACTGTCCACCATCTTCCTCAGGACTTCTGTTTCCTGCTGTCCACCCGAGCTGGAGGTCTTGGGATTAACCTGGCCTCTGCCGACACTGTGGTTATCTTTGACTCGGACTGGAACCCACAAAATGATCTTCAAGCCCAGGCCAGAGCCCACAGGATTGGCCAGAAAAAGCAAGTAAGTAGAGCACGAATCTTTGACCTAATGTGTAACTCCACATACTTCTGGAGGAACCTCATAGTGTCATAAGTAGTAAAAGTAGACTGCAATTAAATATCTTTTGGGGTTCTTTCCATAGGTGAATATCTATCGTCTGGTCACAAAAGGCACGGTGGAGGAAGACATTATTGAAAGAGCCAAAAAGAAGATGGTTCTAGACCATCTTGTCATTCAGAGAATGGACACCACTGGGCGAACCGTACTGGATAACAGCTCAGCAAATTCTAAGTGAGAACCTTGAATATCACGTAAAAAAAAAAAAAACTCTGATCAGAATGTTGTTTTAAGCATGTAATGAACATATAACGCATAATGTATACCTGTATGTTGGCCATCTCCAGTTCAAACCCCTTCGGTAAAGAAGAATTGACAGCAATCTTGAAGTTTGGAGCAGAGGATCTGTTTAAGGAACCTGAGGGGGAGGAATCAGAACCACAGGAAATGGACATTGATGAGATCTTGCGGCTTGCTGAAACCAGAGAGAGCGATCAAGGATCTAGTGCTACAGATGAGCTTCTGTCACAGTTTAAGGTACTCGAGTCTATCGAATCTTTTAAGGCTAAGAAGCATATTTTATCCTGAGCCTTGGCCCAGCATAAACTGTGTTTTCCTTCTGGTAGGTTGCTAATTTCACCATGGATGAAAGCACACCAGATCTTGAGGAGAAGCCTATTCGTGACTGGGATGACATAATTCCAGAGGAGCAGCGGCGGAAGGTGGAGGAAGAGCAGAAGCAGAAGGAGATGGAGGACATTTACATGCTGCCCAGAAGCAGAAGCTCCAACAAGAGGGTAAGGAGGAGGTGGCTCTTGCCTGTATTTTCATGTACTGTCTAGGGTTGTGCCAGCTTAAATTGGGTATTATTTTATAGAACCCAAGGTAGCAGAGAATATGGGTGTTAAAAATAAAAATATACTGAAATTTCTGAACTGACATAATTTTCATGACAAATCAGCACATATAAACACTCTAATTGTCTATTAATTCCCAGTATGTAATGTGCAAAAAAAAATTTCACATTAATTAATTACTATTTCACAATATGATTGTTTTACTATATTTTGTATCTAATATATGTAGTCTTGGTGAGCCTAAGAGACTTTTTCAAAAATGTTAAAAAATCTTACTGACCCCATAGTACATATGCTGATAAGTGAATCATATCTGCTTACAGAGCTGAAAATCCTTTTAAACCTTTCTGCAAAATATGTCTCGTAAGATATGTACAGGTCATAATTTCACCCAAAATTATAAATAAACATACATAGGGTTGTATACAGATAGTGTAGCCTATAATATAATAATAATGTGTATATATGTGTATATTAGTGGTGTCAAAATTAGCGCGTTAACGCAGGCGATTAATTTTTTCAGTTTAATGCTTTAAAAATATTTAAAGCAATTAACGCAGGGGCGGGGCTAAGTTTGGCCACCCCACTCACAACTGCTAAAGAATTGAGTTTATTCAGACACAGAACATCTTTACGATCACATCAAACAGGTCAGTTTTCAGATGCGTGCTCCAACTTCACTTCAGCACCAGGCGCGATTCAAACGAGTGCAGAAACGGTACCGGTGACGAGGAGCTTCAGTAGAACATCAGTGAACTGCGGTCAGATGAGATGTTGTCAGGCTGTATGTCAGTATAAACGAATCTTCCTGTCCTGTCAGCTGTTATACTGTGCTCTTAGTGCATGCTCTTCAAGTGCACGCATAAATGTGCCGGCGCGCGCTGTATTAGGCTATATTAAAGCGCTGTATCATATTCAAACCCAAATGAAACTACGAGTATGCAATGTCGTAGTTATGTCGTCAGTTAAGTCATGAAGTCACAAAGTCACAAAAAAGGCGATTTTAAAGCTGCCTTAAAACTGTGCATGCAAGTATTTATTTTTTCACATGTAAAGCAGTGTCATCTGCATCAAGTTCAGCAGCGGCAGTTTTCAAAGTAGCAGCCAAAATAACCTAATAACCAGTGATGTCTGTTAATCAAAGAACAAAAGAAAGAGGAAATCAGTAACTTCTGTAGTTTTAATATTTATATCTATTTAATTTAGAATTTAGAGTTTGATAACTTTATTAAATTAGGCTATATTTTCACATAATTTATTTATGTGAAGATTGTTTTAAGTTCACTTAAATTAGAAGTTTTTTTAAAGTCTAATAAATGTTAAATTGATAGTTCTCAATTATACTGTAATGTTGAATGGCTAGTCGATGGTTAAATAGTACGAAAAAATTCATAGAGACATCAGCTGTTGTCAGTGATACTTGCCTTCAGTCATAATAAAAGATGGCATTAAACAAATATTAAAAATATACTGTCTTTGTTGTTTCTACATTAATTTGAAGACTGAATGTGAAATTATTGCAATATAAATGTGTAATTAAATAATTTAATGTTAGGTGGGATTAATCGCGATTAATTTGAGAAAAATGTGCGATTTTTTTTTTTTTTTTTTTTTTTTTAATTGATTGACAGCAAGCTACACTATCTGTATACAACCCTATGTATGTTTATTTATAATTTTGGGTGAAATTATGACCTGTACATCTCTTACGAGACATATTTTTCAGAAAGGCTTAAAAGGATTTTCAGCTCTGTAAACAGATATGATTCACTGATCAGCATGTGTTTATACTATATTTGTGTCTCAGTGTACATTATAAATGTGTGTACATAGCATACGGCCTTGTGAAGTGCTCCCTGTGGCTTTTCAGGGCTTTTATCCTCTCCTGTGAGCTGGATCCATAATATCTTGCACAGTCTGTTATGACTCATTAGATTTTATAGCCGCACACTGCATTCCCATGTGATGGCAGCACATGTTGAAGTATGCGGCATCGTAGCTTTTGGAAATGAGTCATTAAGTTTTACAGTGCAGTGGACTCCCCGGCGATAAGGCCGTGTGTGTTTGCAGCCAGATGCTCATTACTCCTACTTTATACCAGAGATGATTTAATCCAGAGCAGAACAGAGGCGTCCACAAAATATTCTGTGAAATCACGGTTTTAATATCCTTAAAAATGGTTTTGTTAATCTATGCATGGAGAAAATGCAGAAAAAATACAGATATGTCAGGGCATTTTATAAAAGCTGTATTGTGATGTTTTTTAGGCGCAGGCCAATGACAGCGATAGTGACGTGGGATCCAAACTGAAGCACAGATCCTCGGGTTCAGACAGTGAAACGGATGACAGTGAGGATGACAAACGTCCCAAGCGGAGAGGCAGGCCGAGAGCTCGCAAAAACAATGTGGAGGGATTTACTGACGCAGAGATCCGCAGGTAATATAACTTAAAGTCCACTTACTAATTTAAGAGGGCTTTGCTGTAAACATTTCTCATTTACTTAATGCTCTATTTATTTTAGGTTCATAAAAGCATACAAGAAATTTGGAGCTCCGCTTGAGAGGTGAGAAATACTATGATCAGAAATGATATTTTTTGTTGTAATTCTGAATTTTGTATTCTACATAAAGGAATAGTTCACCCTGCAATGAAAATTATAATAATAAAGGAAAAAAAATAATAACAGTAATGAAGAAATGATAGCATATGGGTTTGCAATAAAATGAAGTTTAGTAAATAATGCTAATTACAATTTTTGGGTGACCTATGTCTTTAGCAATGCTATTTTAGTATTATTTATATATTATTATAATATTTATTCATATTTTGATTTACATTTTATTGCTATATTTTATTTTGCAATAATTTTGTAATGTGCTTTTGTCTTTTTTTTTTGGTCCTTTATAATATTTTGTATTTAGCTTTCATTTATTTTTATTTCAGTTTTAGTTTTTAGTTTTCAACTTGCAATTTAAAGAAAAAGTTTTTCATCTAATATTTATATTTTAATTCAGCTTAATTTCAATTAACAAAAACAGTTTCTATTAGTTTTTTAGTTAACAATAACAACATGTAGTCCAATTAAAATTAGTACTGAACTGGTAATGGTGTTTTCTACAGGTTGGAGGCGATTGCCCGTGACTCTGAATTGGTGGATAAGTCCATTGCAGACCTGAAGCGACTGGGGGAACTGGTGCACAACACCTGTGTGACTGCAGTGCAGGAGCATGAGGAGAACATGAAAGAAAATCCTGTGGAAGGTGTGTGAATGTTAATAGCAGTGTTGAGGAAAAAAAAACCTTCTAACCCCCCCCACCTTCTTTTAATTTGAATTATTTCTGTGTTGTAGCTAAAGGCCCAGGGAAAAGACGAGGCATTAACATAAAGATCTCTGGAGTTCAAGTCAATGCTAAGTCTATTATCCAGCACGAAGAGGAATTTGAACCGCTACATAAAGCTGTGCCTTCAGATCCTGCTGAAAGGAGCAAGTGAGTCCTAACCAAAGCTGTATTATAGATTCTTTTTCATAATATTTTACATAGTGGACTTACTATAGATACAAACTGCAGTGTGTCTAACTGTTGCAAGCACTCTGGGTGGAGATTTAATCAAGCCACTTAAACATGATTTGATGGGTTTATTGGGGAACTTCAGTTTCAGTCCAAATAAATATCCATTCCAGAGTGGTGCACCATTCAAAATTGATTTGAGAATGCCTTTTAAACCCCAGTTTAATTGAGGCTATTGAATTAACTTAGAATTTAAGGAAGAAAAATAAGAAAAAAAATCACATAACTACACTATATGCAGTTTTTAATCATTTAGATTTCTTAGTTTCATTTAGAAACTTATAAGTATCTGACTTGCTAAATTTTAAATGCATACAACATAAGGATATATAATCAAATATCAAAGAAATATCCAGTTTACTCAATATTATATAATCAGTGGATTTTGTTGCCACTGTCTATAGAGTTAAATTTGTCTGCCATAATGAACATAATGTGATCAATTTTGACTGTATTGAAAAAAATCTAAACAGTTCAGGCATAATTAGTCAAAATGAAATCAAAATCTAATGGACTAATGGAATTCCTCTGCTGTGACATATTTTCTGTCATTTTTTTCGGTCAATTTTCTGTCAAATTCCCCTTTTTTATGGTACATGGCCAATTCAATTCTAATTGCATCTAATGGATTTTAAAGACTTTGATTATGAAGTTTTCCCAACCCTGATCCATTCATAAATGAGGAATAAAATGAGACCGAAAAGAGTAAGTGAAGTTTTCTGTTTTGGCTAGATTTCAACTGACCTGTCGGGTAAAGACTCCCCACTTTGACATAGACTGGGATATTCATGATGACACACAGCTGTTATTGGGTATCTGTGAGCATGGCTATGGCAACTGGGACCTGATCAAGACAGATCCTGATCTCAAACTTTCTGAGAAGGTACATTGAGTCAAATTATTGCTTTCTCACAGTTAAATAAGCAGCATCAACGATGTGCAAGTTTGCTTTACTTGACCTCAAATGTCCTGTTGTCTTTATTTGTAGATTCTCCTAGATGACCCTGATAAGAAACCTCAGGCAAAGCAGTTGCAGATGCGAGCAGACTACTTGCTTAAGATGCTGAAGAAAGAGCAGGAAAGCCAAGATGCTGCTAAAGCAGGAGATGAGGTGAAGATGATGGGTTTTTCACCACATGCAGGTTTTTAGACTTGTGACACCTAGTGTTTTGGAGGACAATATGATATTGCAAAACAATAGAAGTTCTTAAGGTGGTGGTAAGGATTAGATTACAAGATTACTAATTTTTTGGTGGCCATACACAGTTTTGGGCCAGCAGCTTTAAGCAACAAATGTGTTACCAAAGGGATTTCAAAAGATAGGTGGTCTTATGTACTAAAGATCAGTTTCAGCCAAAATGTTTAATGACATTTTCTTTGTATCTTCCCACCTCCCAGACCAAACCCAGAAAGAGGAAACCTCGAATGAAGAACAAGACCCCTAACAATGATCTAGTCAATGAAATCGCTTCTCCTCGTCTCTCCGATAACCTGTCAGAAGAGGGAGAGGTGAAAGTATGTTACTTTTATTGCATCGTATCACCTATTTAACAAAACAGATCTGTTAATGCAGAGCTATAAAGACACAGAATCCACAGCACTAACCAGTTAGGCTGCATATTTACAATTCTCTCGTTTTCAAGGACGATGGAGCTGAAAAATCACCCACAAAGAAGAAACAGAAAAAGGATAACAAAGAGAACAAAGAAAAAACAGGAACTCCTAAAAAAGAGAAGGAGGGGGACAAAGACAAAAAGCGTTCCAAGTCCAAAAAAGAGAAGGTATTTTATATGTTGGCATCAGAGTCTGCAGTATTATGTTTCAGCATGAGAACATTTCCTTTAGAAACTTGGACTGAAGTATTATGTTTCACTGTCATCCTGTGCACAATGGTTGGTTTCTTAGATCAACAGGTTGACTCAAACTCATGATTTAGACCTAAATTATACTGCTATTATAATTAAATTCTCTGTGTTGTACATATAAAAGTATTAGTTTGTCTGTTTTTGAGAATTCAATTACTTTTTTAAAAAAATCCAGACTAAATCTGTACATAATAAAGTTATATCATGTGTCAATGTGCCTCTCAACTTCTCACATTTTCAGGCCAAACCAGGAGGAAAAGGGAAGAAGGCTCAAGGTCCTGTGCACATCACTGCAGGAAGTGAGCCTGTGCCAATTGGAGAGGAAGATGATGAGCTGGACCAGGAAACATTCAGCATTGTGAGTGTTAAAATTCTCATTTCTTCATCTCAATCTTTCTATAATTGTAATGTACACAGAAGTATGTTTATGTTTTTAATGTACCGAGTGAAAAACTGATTTGCGGTGTAATATGTGTGTGCTCAGTGTAAAGAGCGGATGAGGCCGGTGAAGAAGGCTCTGAAGCAGTTGGATAAACCAGACGAGGGGCTGTCTGTGCAGGAGCAGCTGCAGCACACTCGTACCTGCCTGCTAAAGATCGGAGACCGCATCACAGAGTGCCTTAAATCGTACAGTGACCCAGAGCACGTCAAGACCTGGCGCAGGTATCTCAACTACACATTGCACATTCGATTTCAATTATAGGTTCCACTTTATATTAGGTGGCTTTAACTACTATGTACTTACATTTAGATTAATATTTGATACAATGCACTTATTGTGTACATACATGTTTTTACATTGTACTTGTATTTTAAAAATACCTGCATGTAATTACCTGCATGTAATTACACTGTTGACCCATCCCTGACACCTTAACCCACCTTAAACCTACCCATACCACCAAACTTGTCCCTAACCTTAACAGTATCCCACCTCAATAGCAGCAAAAGTGTTTTGCAATACAATATGAACACAATAGGTACATTGTACTTATTTTTTGATGAAAGTACATAGTAGTTAGGGCCACCTAATATAAAGTAGGACCCCATTATATTTGAACAGTGTATTCAACCCCGCTTTTGTTTAATTTGTCAGAAACCTCTGGATTTTTGTGTCTAAATTTACTGAGTTCGGTGCCCGGAAACTGCACAAGCTGTATAAGATGGCTCAAAAGAAGCGCTCCCAAGAAGAAGAGGTAAGCTCATCTTAAATCCACAGCTCTCAATGACATTGTTCTCCTCATGTACCACTTAGTCACTCACTCCTCGTATTTCTTATAGAAAGAGCAAAAGAAGAAGGATGATCCCGCCAAGAAAAAACCCTTCAGACCTGAACCGTCTGGATCTAGCCGGGACTCTACAGGTACCCTGTCTGCACCCAAACCCCATCCTCTGGTCAACCATCCCCCTGGACCTCCTCCTCATGCTCACCACAGAGAGCAGTACAACCAGCCCAATAAAAGGCACTTTCCTAATGACGGTGAGAGATGCAACAGTCCATCACGTGTCACTGTTTTAGGGTCCAAACGCTCTATCAAATCAGATTAACAAACAATAGGGCACTATGATTTCCACAATGCGGAAAATGCAAACAGAATCGCGGAATCCAGTCATAAAAACGTAATTTACTGTATAACATGGAATGTCACGGAATTTGCCAAAATTTGTTAAATCAAAACACAATATGGATTAGTGTCTATGAATATTAAGCCACAAAAAGGCTATTTAAATATGAATCCTGCATGTTCTACGTGTCTCTCTGTGAATGAATGACGCAGACGCACGGTTTCCTTTAGCACACATACTGAAGCGCGTGACGCTCGCTGTGTTTTCAGCCTCTGCCGCCTCAATAAATGAGTACATGAACACATTTCTCTGAGACTTCATTAGGATTTTACGGTTTCTTTTGAGAAAAAATATAGCCATATCATATACAATCAGAAACTTAAAGGTCTTTACAGCAACCTGTCAAAATAAAAGCTTGGTTAACTTGAAGAAACTGTGACAAATATATTACTTAATGTAATGATAGTATTACTACTACTACTAATTATTATTAAAACATTATTTTTTAAGAAATATTTACCAGAAAATAAAAATGTTCACTAATATTTATTTAGCAGAAAAATATAAATACACAAGTTAGTATTTCTGGAAAAAAAAAATAAAACAATTAATTAATTAGAGATTCTTTTGATTATTACAATTTAATGAAACCATTAAAATGGAATCCAGAAAAATAATGGAAAACGCAGTATTTGGTTACAAAAAAATCAAACAAAAAAAAAACATTGCATAGGGCCTTACAAATTTAATTTTTGCTAAACTTTTAATAAAGTGCTGTTAAATTGTGTAGGTTTCATGATTTCAATCAATTAGACATGTTTTTTGATTAATAAAAATTTAATTTAGCCATTAAAACAGAGTCTAGAAAAGTTAAACCGTAAAAAGTGGAATTTGGAAAAAAAAAATAAAATGAATTTAAAGAATAGTGCTCATAAATGACATCTGAGAAAGTATTCTCACTTGAAATGGAAACCATATTCATAACATTAGTTTAATTAGCTACTAAACTTATTGTTTTGATGTCAGAGATTTTGAACAACCATTAATTGTCATTTATGATTCCAGTTGTCATTTTTAATGATCAACCGTCTCATTTGGTACCTTGTGCATCTTTTAACAGATAGGGGAGACTGGCAAAGGGACCGTAAATACAGCTACCCAGGTAACAGCAATCACCCCTGGCAAGGAGATCGGCATCACCCGTATGACACTCACAGGTACAAGGACCATCATTACGGTGACCGTCGTCCTCATGGTGACTACCGCAGCTCAGGAGGATACCGTAACAGCGGCTCCCCTCGCAAACGCCCCTATGAGTATGGTAGTGAAAGAGATCATCGGGGCCATCGAGACTATTATGACAGGTGAGCAAGAGAGGCTTTTCATTAAATCTGTTAATGTTTACAACCCGTCCTCTTACCCAAAACCGCATTGTTGTGTGTTGAGCTGTAGGACTAAAATTTAGCATTTTGTTTTCAGACATCCAGACCCCAAGAGAAGGCGTTCGGATGAATACCGCTCCCCGAACTATCACCCAGGTGGAGGAGGGCATCCACAGGACTTCAGAAGGATGCCAGACTACAGGGGACCCCCTGGAAACCACGGCCCCATGGGGCCCGATCACTACCGCCCCTTCCACCCCGACAAACCCCCGCCCCTGATTGACCCCCGTTCCCCTCAGTCTCACAAATCCCCCCTTGAGCCCATCTCCCCTGCTTTGGAAAGAACTGCAGAGCAGAAACCTGTGACGGACTTTAATTGGAACAACAGAAAGACGTGAGGTGAATACTTGGTTAGTGCAGAGACGGTCTGTACTGCTAAAGGACGTGGCAGAAAAGCCACCTAGGCAATAAATGGAGCCTCCACCAAACTCCTCTTTATCGCCACTGTGTCCTCCGCTCTCTTCTAGGATTCACAACCGGGTTAAGTCTGCCATTTTGGACTGAGGAGACAGAACAAAGTGTGGTTAGTCCTATGGACTACGATTGAACTTGATAAAGTGTTGAAGTATGCCTAAGTTAGAAAGTGCCTCATGTATTTGGTCTTTGTTGAGAGTCATTAGCAGAAAGGGACTATCCCCAAAGCAAACTTTTCTTTGATGTTCATGTCTTTTTATTTCGCGTTATTTTGGTTTGTGCAAAAAAGGATTATTTCATGAAAGTAGCCTTTGTGGGAGGAGAAAAAAGGAATTGTTTTAATTGCACCTTCAGATGTTGATTCATTGTTGTTGAGCTGTTCGAAACTATCGCTTTTGCTTTCTGAAATATCCAGACCCCTGTTATCATACGTCATTTTGAGGAAAGAAAATCAAATAATTACATGTACGTTTTGTCTTTTGATATTGTTATCATGTAGGAGTCACAAATATGTGATGAGCAACAACCGCAACAATTACTGGAATTGTTTTTTCTCGATTTATCGAATCAGCTAAATATGTCTTCGCTATTGCAGACCCGCCACTTGTGAATATTGCCCTGTTGGAGGACAGTAGCCTTATTTAAAAAACAAAGGGAAAAAAAAGGCTAAACAGTATTCAGGGTCCATGGAGACCTTGTTAGAACACTAGATAATCATAACACATAAGCTCTCTTTGTCTTTATTTTCTTATATCTGTAACACTTGGCACCACTTAAGTCCACTTTATGGTCAATGCTTGTACTGTTGCATCTTTTTATTGCACTAAATGGACAGTACTTGCTCGATTTTGAGTATGTAGTAATGGTAGACATTACCTGAATCTGATTTTCATGTTTCGTTGAGTTGTTTTCTCAGTATGAGTGTGCTGAAACGCTGATACCGTTGACCTTTAATGGGAAATGTGAGTACTGTATGAATGGACAGATGCGTGTTTAGGGAGTAGGCGGGGGTCACAAGCTATTTTTGGTCAACCAGATTTTGTGCCAAAACATTGACAGACTGGCATGCTGGTAAATACAGTTCATTGATTGTTTATTTGATGTGTTTTTCCATCTGTGCCTTATTCTTGTGTAGATTCAAACACCAGATCGGTATAAGGATGTTAAGCGGCTGGAACGATTATGCTGTTGTGTACAATTTCAAAACATTTGCCAGGATGAAATTTTAACTAGGTGCATGTAAAAGCCAGCTCTGATGAGTGGGGAACAATGTGGTGTGCTCAAATCCAAAAGATCATGGTGGCAGGACTGGGAGAGCAGGTGAGCTGGTGAAGTGTGGACACGTCTGCAATGAAATACTGAAGATGTGTTACTACTTTCCCACCCAAGCTTCTGCTCACACTCCATGGACGCGTTAAGCTTTGAAACAAGCCAATTTAAAGTAATTTATATTTGTGAAAAGCCACTGTTCAGATTAATTGTACTGTACATATGTTTATAGACCTATATGTATTAAACTTTCCTACATCATGGACAATCTGTTTTTGTTCTTCAGTGATAATTAAAACTAATAGCGGTTTTCATAACTAGTTTTATGCAATCTACAATGTCAGTTGCGGTCTTCATGCAGTTTCAACAAGTGGACCTTCTTTGATTTATTTATTTTTTTTTCATTTATTTTTATTCATTTCCATTCATTTAATGTGATATTTAGAACAAACCTTCTAAATGGTAAAATTTAAGAAAAGAAGAAAAAAAGGTTACTTTTGATTGGCTCGGCCGTTGGCGCGTTTGACTTCATCACGTGCACTGAGTAGATTCTGAGAGGAATGGCGCGAATTCATAAGGTGAGACACTTTTCCCTAATTTAGCGTATATTTTATGTTGTTTTTCAGCATTAATAACAGATTTAAGCAATTAAAGGATATAAGGGAATGATATATATTGTTACTGCGCTGGTAACGTTCTTCAGATATGATGGTGGAGAGCGGGGAACAAAGCAACACTTTTTGACTTTCTCAAATTGTGTAAATCCAAATGGGTATAATTTTAAATGAGTATAATTTTTATCCACAGTAATTTCACACTTGTCTAGTACAAATTTGCCGCATTGTTTCATTTTTACAATGTATACGTTTTTCTTTATTTGCCCTCAAAAATTGGAGGTGAAATGTGACAACATGCCCCGTAGGTGGGGTAAATTGTAACATCTGAGGGGCACGTTTTAACATGACCATATGACAGCTTAAAATGTTATCTGATCTCATGAAAAAAAATATACAAGACAAACTAAAATATTTTGTCAATAAAATAATTATTTATTTTAAATAAAATAATGGCGTTTTTTAAAAATTAAAAATAATCAGATTTTTGAGTTTGACAATGAACACATTGCAACCAGGCTTGGGACGGCCCACATAAACGAGCCAAAATGCTTTACATGTCTTGAAATAATAATTTCTGAACATTAAACACTGACTGTCAGTCTTTATTCACCTGTTTCTCGTCGTTTCTCATTAAAATGTATTAAAGTAAATACTGTGAATTACATCGCTAATGTCATAGAATAGCACGGCAGGGCATATTGTAACGCAGTGTTACAACTTACCCCATCTGCGTAACTGGAATTTAAAACCGGTTAGTGTCTTCTGCTAGTTATCAAAGCATTAAAAAATAATCCAAACTGATAAATAACAGATTGAAGATTAAAATAATAGCAGATTTGTCTCATTTTGAATGAGTAATAAAAACAGATGAAAAATTTACTTAAGCCAGAAATATAATTTTACTAATTTTACTATGGTAAAATAAATGTTCAGCGATATCTTCAAAAGACTTTTGAATTTTGGCGCACTTTTTTCTCTGTATAATGTTCATATTGAAACTAGTAAATACTGTAAATTTGGTTATGCTAGCATGTGTGGAAATATTTACACCACGTGTGTTACAACTAACCCCGCGTTACTTTGTGCCCGCGCTGCCCTAGCCTACATGAAACACGTGTTTTAGAATCTCAATGACAAATTGCTTAAGAAACGTGATAAAAACCTTTAAATCTTTTTGCTCAGTCTTTTTGTTTATAATTGTTGATTCTTTACATTTGACTATAAACAATATTTGCGGTTTAAAGCAAAATTTACAGTAAGCCTCAAACACGGTAAAATATGTTCTCTTTAGATAGGATTAGTCATGGCTGCAGTCTAAAATGGTTCAACAAATTGAATTTACTTATTGTCCCATTAGGTGGCAGTCTAAGCTCAACGTACTTGGACTAAGTCTAATGCTGTGGTGGTCACATCCATTGTCAAACGTGAATTCAAAGAAAAAGGAACACAGCTGAATACAAAAACCCAAACATCCAAAATATATCAACATGACACTTTATTTTTTCTTCAATAAATAATTTACAGTATTTACAGGTGGTGTGTGGCACCGCTTTAGTCCTACATACAAAAACAGACTAAGCTGTCTGGTATCTCCCATTCAATGTTAATACATTTGAAAATGTTATCATTCACTTTTATTTTTTAGCATTACAAGTCTGATAACCTCTTTCACCATCAAGTTAAAACCAAGTAAGAGCTAGGTTAAAGAGAATAAAAACATAAAGTGCTTTTGCAATAAACAACACATGAACACCGCAAGTCACACGTTTCCTACTTAGGATTTAGTCAAAGGACATGATGTCTCTGTTTTACTCTTGTTCCAGATTAGATTGTAAGTCCCTTATCTTATGTTTTTGTGGTGCTTGTGTACACAATATCCCTTTAAATTTAAAGGTGAATTTCACCACACCCTCTGATGTACCAAAAAATCAGCACAAAATGTTATTTGCCAAATCACACAAACTTATATACGTCACATTACACATAAATCCAAAAAGCACTGACAACACAAGCACAAAAGTCATTACAATCATTTTGTATGCTTTCAAAAGTCTCTTTAAAGCCATGAACTGCACCAACAACACAAGCTTTTTTAGCAGTAGTAAGGCTCGCAAAACTTTACAGTGTAAGAATAAATTACCGTGAAGTCTCTCAGAGGATTCTTTATGTATAATTAACATCTAAACCATATTTTCATATTTGAAACTTTTTTACTAAGAGAAAACAAACACTGATAAGAGACAACTGTGACAGATGTTCTCAGAAGAAATGGGACATGATGAAGATGAAGTTATGCAGGTTTCAACTTCCATAAAGACCTTTCCAACAGTCTCTAGACATGGCCTATAAAACTATTACGCTACCAAGGGTGCAGTTTCACTCTTCAAAATAGTGGTGCTATGTATCGTGTGACTTTAGCTTGCCAATATTATTACTACTGCTATTTACAATACTGAGTGCCAGTAATCCTGAGCCTTCTAATGGCTGAAGAGCAAATGCCCCCATTTCAATTGTCACAAGAAATGCATGGCAGATGTTCTCAATAGCTCCTGCACTGGTCCATCCACCACACTGTAGTTAGCAGCACCTTCCAATATTATACACAATCAGGACATCTGGTTTGTGCCCAAATACTTAAGTGAACCGCAAAAGGTCCCATGAGAAAGCAAGAGAGAGAAAATTCAGCTGTTTGGGAAATTGTTGGCACCATGGCTTGTTCTTTGGCAAAACGCCTCCGCCATAAATTCACAGATCTACAGAGTCGTGAGTTAAACGGGGCCTACAGCACAGCCACGTCGACACCCTTTTGAAATGAAGAGCAAGGCGTTGCTCTTTAAGAAGCAGTAAGGATGATTGATGGACCTGCCTTGTGGGTCCCATCTCAAACTGCAAACATTGTATGGAGGAACTTGGCTCTCTCCTGGATATATATGTTGATGTTATGCTACCTACTGCAAACTGAATTTTTATTTATTTATTTTTTCCCACGAATGTGTTTATCTGAAGCAAGTGTGCTCAGAGACAACTCTGTCTTGGGCTATACCATTGTATGATGTGGATTGTTTTTTACTCAATGGCCTTTACTTTGTGAACAAAGTAAAGAAAGTTATTCTCTATGTGCCTAAGACTTGTTCAGGCTGATTTTGAACACCCAATGGAGGGAATTCAATAAATATTTTCCGAAATTCTAACACCTAAGCAGTGTGGGTGTAGTTTGAAGTCTGTTTGACACAATGGTTGACACCCTTTTTTATATAAAATGTAGGAAAGAGCTCTTGGCAGGCAGTAAAACTTCTTACTGACCCATGAACCACCACACCAGAGCTACATTAGGACCCTGGGTGCAATATACAGATATTATGAAACACTTCACACATACACACACGCGCACACACACACACAAAATAACACATCTTTCTCTTGCACACACACGTAGACAAACTATACAAAAGGCCTGATGTTATGGCCTGTTAATCTCCTCTGTAGACAACATGACTTACTAGTCTGACATGGCCTTGGCCAGGGGGGTTTCTCTAGAAAGCTAACATTTTTCCGAAGCTGGAGCTTCTTCAAAGAGAGAACTCCTGCCGGCCCTCCATCGTTTGGAGATGTTAATAAAAGCTCCTGTCATGTCCTCCAGCCTGGCTCCGGGAGACATACTTCACCTCTCACTTGGCATCAAGTGAACTGGAGAACATCTCCAAGCTCTTCTTTCTGCAAAGGATCATCCCCCTCTCACTCCTGTCAGTGGCACATCACCCTGGTGGGAACAAGGGTGACTCAAGTCTCAGGACCTCTCAGCGCTGCGTTCTCTGTCATGAAGCAGTTATGAGATCAGCAGGATAACCACAGAGATGGGTGGATCTCCAGGAACGCTTCTGCTCTGGCCTGATGAATGAACGTACGTGATGATGATGAGAAATGAGTCCATGGCGTGACACAAGACACACAAGTGTGAAAGCCCTCAGGCTCTAGCTGAGAAGCCCATCCTCTGGTTTCACATGCATACAGCATCTTACAACCATCTAACGAGAATGTCCGATGGGGACTACAGACGAATGGAACACGAGTCAGTCCATAACTGTACGACAACAAAGCTGATGAGGATTAGGACACTACAACCCCATTTTTCTGAGGCAGAGTTGAATATTGTATCCTTTTCAAAGAGGTGATACTTGTCTTTGTTGGAGTGGAGCATTTTAACATCCTCAAAGGCGTAGTAGGCCGCCAGGGTGAAGTTGATGTCCCCAGAAGATAGCAGGTCAAAAACACAGGATTGGAAATACAAATCCTCAACTGGTAGACGTTCTTTGCACTTGGCCATGGCTGATTGGTATGTGAAGCCATGGGTAGGAGCGCCTGGCCGTCCCCTGCCTAAGCCTTGGCTCTCCGCTGCCCTCGCTCTGAAGGTCCTGAAGTCTATTCGCTGGTTTGCAGGGCAACCATGCAGGCAGAGGTAAAGATCCTGGTTGTCCTGGTCCTCCACCGAATTCACAACCTCCTCTGGCATACGCACCGCAAAGGTGAGGTAGTGGCCAACCTGCCGAACTACAATAGTGGTGCCGATATAGCGTGCTTGGATCTCCACGTGTTGTCCAGGCACCTTCTCTACTATACGTAGGGTGTTGGCCCCATGGCGGTCACCTCCGTTCTTTGAACCATCAGCAAATGCAGCAGGAAGCTCGTCAGTCTCCGCATGGTACATCTTCTGGTCTACACATTCTTGAAAGTTCTTGAAGATGATTGTTAGCTGTGGTAAAAGTGAGAGTGAGAACAGTATTAAATATTGCCGTATTAAGATCAGTTATGGTTTTGGACATAAATACTTTAAAACTAAATAATTCAAGGGGGAAAAAATACGGCTAGAAAACACAAGTGCACAAAGTTTTGATATTGAAAATGCTATACTTGTTTAATCAAAACCAGCCAAGAAACAGCAACCACAGACATAAAGTGTTTTATGCACCACTGCATATGGCAAAAGATGGTGACTAAGTACTCCATTCTGCATAACCGAGCCTTGTCTTTATAAAACCAGAGGACTGTGTGGTGCAGACCCTCCAAGCCCAGAAGCTTTCGTAATGTCACATTTCAGCAGCAGCTCAAGATACAGGGGGCCAATGTAAACGCACTCTGGAGAAACACAGGTCCTGTCTATGTTACAGCAGGCCTCAGTATGCAGACACAAAGACAATCCATTCATGCTGCTCAGAGCCTGCCTGTGAACCCCGGATTCAGCTCCAGGGAGTGGACTCGCGCCAGCTAGAGAGCACAGCCTGCACAGGGGCTAATTAGAGAAGGCTGCTCCTACCTCTGACTCCTCCAGCAAGCTGCCATTAGGAGGCCAATGGACTACTGACACATACGTGACCTTGGGATGTCCAGGCTGCTCTGATCTTGCAAATGATGCATATGAGTGTGTGTGTGTCTATGTCTGAGTGTAGTGGAGACTCAGTTAAGCCAAACCACCCTATAATCACTAATGGTGCAGTGATCTACCTCCTGTTAGCGCCACCCTAGTTTTTTGCAGGAAAGCGAGAGCTTGTTTAAAGCAAAGTTTCTATCAATAAACAAGGGGCGTCTTGTTTGCACAGGTGCCATCTGCCTGCAGACCTGTTTTCGCTTTTGTCCGAGCTGAATGACCTCTGAGCCACTGATTTATTCAAAAAACAGTCAGCTTAACAAAAATATCACGATCCCTTTCCCTCCTACGAGAAAGAACTGCGAGTCCATCTGCTTAATGGGGAATCATTAGAGGTTTTTGATGGCGGAAAATTGCTCTGTTTCCTAATGTGACTGAGTACAAAGTTCTTGTGTTTTTGTGCCACAAGGAAAAACTCTGAAAAATATTCAACCCTGGTCACACAATTACAGCAGCCAAAAGGACATCAGGCATAGTGAAATTAGCATTCGGCAATCGGACACATAAACTTGTAGTCCTGCGTTTTCACCTTAGGCTCCACAGCTGGCCAATTCTAAGGCAGCTCCCCAGTTTATCCAATGGGCCGTAAAGCAAAACAATGATAATTTATGAGGTATGAGGGCCAACTAATGCAGAGAAAATATCAGCAGTTTCCTGAATGGACCGAGCACTTAGTTAAAACAACAAGACTCCTAAATCACACAAACAATGGCAAGGACTGCCACAGATATTGTAGCATTAGATAGAAAAAAATGAAGGCACTTTAGCCTGCTAACATTCTAATTTATTTCCTCTCTTTTGTTGCTGGCATTTCTTAAAAAAAAAAAACTTATCAGACTTTCGTCAATTGTCTTATCTCGTCTTCATCTGTCATGGAACAGATCCAAATGCTAACTACAGTCTGTACATACAAAGTCTGTTTTCTCTTCCCACTGCTAAACCACGCTTTCACCATTAACTAGTTCCATGCTGAAACAGTTTCTTAAAGGTTGGGCTATGGTTGAAAATTAGCTGGTGAAATGAGACCGAGACTGATGCTGAAATGACTTTTGCTTGTTTTTATGTGAGGTACAAAATATCCTTACCTTGCTAGTAGCCGTAGCAGAAGATCCAGGCACAACAGGAGTGTTCGTAACCTGCACAGACAGGTACTTATTGTGAATCAGTGGCCAGGCTCCCTCAACTTTACAGGTCTGAAAGTCATCGTTGAATGTGCGGAGATGTGGGTCCCCAAAAAAGCCGCAGTGAGTGTAATTGGGTGGCGCAGCATTACGTGGTAGACTCCGCTCGTAATGGCAAACCTCCGGCCTGTCGGAGGGAACGTTGACGTCCGGTGGTGGCTGGACCGGGGGTGGGGGTGTGCGGGCACGAGGCTGTGTAGTGGGCCCTTCTTTGGAGCAGTTGTGTTGGCTCATAAGATCCTCTATACCATGTTGGGCTGAATGGTATGCCAGGTCACCCCGGCACGTACGGGCAGTGCGACGGACACAGTTGTTATACGCTCGCAGAGCGGTGCAGAACTCCTCTTCTGGGCCAGAGCTAGAGGTGGAGGCCCAGAACTCGGAGTTACACTTGAGGATCTTACACTGCAGAGTTGCTGTAAAGTGAAAAGAGAGATAGCATAAACACACTGTCATGGTCAAACCAAGTTTACAGAAAGCTGAAATGAAATAAGCATCATCCAGAGTAGCTGACAAAACTGATTAAACTTTTAAATTGAAAACAGTTAAAATAAAAACAAAGGCTTTTGAGAAAAAGTGTTGTAAAATAACTTGTCCTTTACATTTTTAATCAAGAATAGCCAATATTCATTTCTTATAGTTAATTTTGCACCCTCTTTACACAACATCATATAGTAACAATTTTTTATTCGGATTATTTCAGTACTGAACTTTAAATGAAGTTCAGTTTATTGTGTTATGTTCATGAATGCCAGTTGCTCAAGTCTCTCATAACAACACATGAATTCTCTCTACATTTGGACAAAGTGAGGCTTTAATTCCATCTGTGATAAAAAAACAACATTCCAACCAAGTTCCAAGTTTCTGTGTTTTGCCAACCTCCATCAAGTCTAAGTGCTCTAAATGTAGTATAAAGCAAGGCTATTGTTGTCTTGTTGCCTTTTCAAAAATAAATCAAACAAAAGAAATTAAAGTCGGCCAATCAGCGTTTGCTGATTGTATGTGAAATTAAAAATGTTAATGGAATATTCTAATTATGTCTGTCACAGGGGAAAAAAGCTCAACACTTAAGTGTTACTATTGTAATCCAAACGTAAAGCAATAAGCATCTAAATAGGCATCATTACAAAGTAATGAACTCTCGACAGGCTTATCTAACTTCATTACCTCACCATGAATGACATCACTTTATATTAGTAAATGGGCTGTATGCGTTATCGAAAAATGCTTGACTGATTCCAAGATCCCAGTTGGATATCTAGCAATTTCACACTGTTTAAGGTGCAACACAAATTAATAGCATTAAGACAAATGGGAAGGAAGCCTTCAAACTGACAATCACGCCAACAAAAGTCTGTTATTTAGAAGTGCTAATCATCTCATATCAAATTCACACTCTTTCACACCTTGTGCTGTCTCTTTGCATTGCTAAGCAGATCGAGGGGGTGCTTTTGAGTAAAGCACCGTGGGTGTCAGTGACCGAGGGCAAATGCACATCTGAAAAAAAAATCACTTAGGGCTTTAACAGAAGGGGGTAGCTGTTTGTGTATGTGTGTCTGTGGGAGGGTGTAGTCCTAGGACTCTGAATGAAGACAATGCAATTTACCATTGAGAAGAAACCAGCAGAGTCATAAATTAGCCCTGTGTAAAGGGATTATGTAGAGTTTCATCAGCCATGCAGGGCAGGAGGGAAGGGGGGCTAAGGACTGCCTTAAAGAAACAGGATCTCTGGAGAGAAACTGGCTCCAGGACCAATGGGCGGAACACAGAGTAGGTCTCACCATTCCACAGGTCAAACTGGATATGAGATAGCCACCTGTCCAGAGCAAAAGGCCGTAATCAAAGGCAAAAGCAATTTCAAGCACATTCCCCTTTCTCGGATTACAAGAGCTGAATTGAAATCTGAAGGCTTTTCAATCATGTGGTTTTTCCTTATTTTCATTTGATAAAGTGCAAGGGCATGCCAAAACTTTATTTCTAAATGATCACACAACAATCTTTGTTGTCTTAGTCACACACACACATTTTCCACCTACCAGCTACAAAGGGCATTTATCATCCATCTGATAAGAGACAATAGGCTAATTTAAGATGTCAACGACTAGTGCTTGCATGATTGCCTTTTGTTTGGCGTTAAATAACTTGAAAGAAGACGGGACACAGGGTGTGAAATCAAACTGCACACTACTTAAAACTGACCAGAGCCTTGACAGAACAAAACAACACTTGTAAATTCCATTATAATGAGATACACAGGAATTAGGAATTGCACGTTTTTACACATATTAGACTTTTCTTTTTGCAATATATACTGCATTGTAAAATAAAAAAACGACTTTAACAGTAATTTTCCATAATAAAAATTCAGTATTTAGAATTCACTGTGAAATCAATACATGCTAGATCAATAATCATTTAATACCATATTTGTATAAACACTGCATAAAAAAAATCAATAATGGTGACAATCAATTTTTAATTTTAGATAAAAAAAGAAAAACAACACTACAAAATGAGTAACTTCAAGTGACAGCAACATTCATGCCACAGAACATAAGTGTCAGTTTAATACTGTGGACATCAAAATATTACTGTTAAACATAAGAATATAGTGTAGTGCAGACAGAGATAATGTCTGTGATCCTGCAACACTGCACTTTAACTTTACAGTCTTTTCCTACTACTGTTCACTGTGAAGTCAAGGCATTTACATGACTATTTTTTGTGTGAATTTAATTATACACACATCTATTTAAAGTATCTATACAGAAAACTACTGACATTTTTAGATTTTAAGTAATATTTTTCCTTCCACTTAAGAACCTTGCTTTACGGTCTTCACACCTTTTAAAAGGCTTTACTGTGTTTGTGAAATGGTTTTTGGAAATTTTGCCCCCACGAGTCCAGCAAAGGCATGTTATAGATGTGGAGGGTTCGCTTCCCCTCCCCCAAACACAACAGCACGTCTCCGCCAGAGCTGTGGGAAACACTGCGGTAGTGCAGCAGAATCGAACCGAACCTTCGGATCGCCAAGCTTTTATCGCACGGTTTTAACAATGGCTCTAAAACAACTAAAATTATCACTATAGCTTTGCACACACATTTGTTTTTTTTTTTCACATTTTTAATGCAAAAAAGTTGGAAATGTAACACCTTCAACTTAAATGTATTATGTGTAGCGTAAACTTGAAAGTTCTAAACAGCAACACTATTCAAGCGTGCATAATGAAGGAATGCACACTGACATGCTTTAGAAGATAAATAACTTTTACCAGACATAACTGGGTCATGACTAAACAAAATACACCCAACTGCATTTAATTTGCTGCTAAGTAACAAAGCATGCGTTTGTCTGCGTTATTTCAACGTTTAACTGCTTGAGTGTTTGCTGTTTTGTAGCGATTAGGTTACATTATTGCTTCGACAATTAAATTCCAAAAAACATCTTTATTTCCAGTCCTAAAACTCGAATTAGATTCTCCATGATACATGTTTTTCTTACCTGCTGGAAACAGACAGAGAAACACAACAACGAACTGGCAGACTTGTAGCGCCGATGGTGCTGCTCCTTTCCCCATAACCATCCATCCAGCACGGGACAGCGCTCCTCTCCTCTCCCTATTTACACCAGCAATGTGAGGAAAGGCGAATTAGAGCAATGCAGTGCTGCGACTTTCCGTTTGATTAGAAGTTGCTGAAGAATCGCAACACAACGAAATCATGCCGCCCGCCCTTCCGTCGTACAAATCTCGCTGCTTTTTGTCAGGTATTCTCCGTGTTCACACATTCCCAACCCTCACTAGAAACGTGCCATCGATCTTCCAGTTCGCAAGTGTCAAGAGGGTGCAGCCTACACTGCGAAGTGCACCAATAAGAAGTCACTGTTTCGCCACCAACCCCTCACTAGTTTCAAATTACGCCTGGGCTTTGTACTTCACCCGTTTGCCATGTAGGCTGCGAACTCAAGAAAGTGAACACATTACTTGTTACTTTTAATAAATAGCTAAAGTGTAATACTTTTCTGTGCAGTTGTATGCATTTTCAGTTCGGAGATAATCAAAATAGGACTGAAAATGTATTTAAATCAAGTTCTAAAATTACTATGGTAATTAAATAGCATTTACTTGTGTCTTAAACACAAATTCACCAATTAGCCCATTTAATCCAGTTTGTGCACAAAAAGAGTTGATGTATTGCACACAGAGTTATTCACTACAAATGAAAGTAGGCAACAGACTGTCTTGTTTTGATTTTTGCATGGCTGGTGTTTAACAACCATATTTAGTATACATAATAATTATTAATGTCCATTATTAATGTATCCATAAAGGATTGCTCTGTCTGTCTCACATAAATCATAATCATAATCACAATAAATACTAGTGATCACAGTACGGTGGAAAAACAGCCCCATTTTGAAGAAATAGTTGACAGAGTCATATTATATATAGGCTACCTGAAAAATGTTCAATACATATGAATTCATTCTTTTACATTAAGACTAAAATATTACTTAATTGTTGTTATTACTTGTTAATTTAATTTTTTAAACATATAGTGCATATATATATATATATATATATATATATATATATATATATATATATATATATATACATACACACACACACACACACACACACACAAACACAGATGATGAAAATGTTAGACTGTCCAAGTAGTAAAATATACATGCTTACATAGCTGGGTTATAGCAGGTCCAATCCTGGTCCTGGACCAAAGTCCTGCAGAGTTTAGGTTTAACTTGTCCCAATATACATGCCTAGAAGATTCTAGAAATCCTGAAGACCTTGATTTCTTTGGTTCAGGTGTGTTTAATTGGGGATGGAGCTAAACTCTGCAGGACAGTAGCCCCCCAGGAGCAGTACTGGACACCCCTGTGTTACAAACTCATTTAAATGCAAAAGAGAGAATCAGTTTCTGATTAAAATTCCAGTTGGAATTTATGCTTTATTTGTACAGACTGATTTTAGGAAGAAATTTGAAAGGACTGATGCTTCTACCAAAACCTATACTTCAAATTAGAAATGAAAGAGAAGGCCATACCACCCCAACTATTCTGCAACATTATAATACATGATCACCTGTTATAGTGTTCTGTCTTTGCCAAAATAATGCATCCACCTAAGCACTGGCATACATCATCAATACCCAGGGTTTTTAAAACATCAAGCCAATATGTGATGTGATACCAGTTAAGAGATCTAACAAGCTTACATCATGCATTTGCTTCATTAAATCCTCCTGACAGATTACTTTAACAAGATGCACTACTATAAAACGTGAAATATTTATATAATACATAATCATACTAGGACTACTTTTTTTATTTGTGTGAACATATGAGATGAAGGATGAATGATGCTCGCCCATCTATAAAGTATAAAAGCTTTTAATTAAAGTAATAAACAATCTGATCATAAAAGTCTAGTTGAGATTTTGACAGGTCAAGGTAACTGAAAGGTCCTAAAGAAGAGGAGGGAATGTGGATTTGTTATAGGGCAGGCTATCTGGTTTAGTTTTTAGTGGTCAGCTGTTGCAGTCCAACAGATGGCGCTTGCACAGTGGTGGAGAATGAATGATATCTCCAGAGATGCGTCCTTGTGTATAAGGTTTTGTAAGAACCACTATATTATTTACAGTTCAACTGGGATGTCTTCATTTTCTTTTGAGATTAGAAAAAATTAATTGGAGGTACATAAAGTCAAAACATGCCATTATGATACCTTACCTTTAATGAGAAGATATAGATGGTGTTGTGAACCAAACAAAGATGTTCTCTAACCATTTGTGAGTTTAATTGATCGTTAATAGCGTGTCTATTATTTGTAGCATGACAGAGACTAAAATATTAAAATTTAGAGACAGCAGCTATGCATAACATCTAAAAATCCTGTTCTCCTTGTCTTCTATCCTAATTAATGCAAAAAAATGTAAATTATTCCTGTACAATACTTACATTTAGATTAGTATTGAAGCCAAAGAACTCGACTACTTACAATGTGTTGCAGACTTTTAAGTCAATGCAAAACAATGCAATGTAATGTTCTCTATATCATTTAGGAGGAGGTCTTCACTGTTAAAGTAACCACTGCATACTGTTTTAAAACAATCAAAGTTATTTGTCAAGAAATCAACCAGAACCCACCTTTTTGAATGCATGGAGCTCTTCAACACTTTTGGGTTGAGTTTCTTTGCGGAACCGGGATGAAGCGCGTGCAGGCGTGCTTTGTATCAGCAATCCGAAATTCTTATTTAAGTCTATACATCGTTGTAAAACTAAAGGTTAAGCACTCCTGTCGTCCCTGCATGATGTCCCTTGTTTATTAGCTATTTGTTATTTTAAAGGCAAGATAGGTTTTTTATCTAAACGCTGCTAATCTGTTTGCGGTGTCTCATGTTATTTTCAACGGTGTCGTGATCTGGAAATGAAGGTATGGTCCGTCAACCAGTTTATCGAGACACAAACGATAAAAAAGAAAACCTCGGAAATGTTTTCGAATCAATAGTGTTCTTCATTTTGCCGTGGTATTCCCAAGATTCCTCTGTGGCTCTCAGGACTTGAGTAGGAAGAGCCCTCGGGGCAGCAGTGTTGATAGCGCTGGCTCGTTTCCTCGCCTCGGTGTTGTGAAATGAGGAGTTTGAAAGTGTGAGGCACAATGATCAGCTCTGCAGTCTCGGACTCCCCACACTGTCATAGTCAATACATGCTTATGTCTGTTAAACCAAGCGTTAACGTTAAGATTATAATGTAACTGGATTGTGTTTCTGTCTGTAATTCAGGGATTTTTATGTGTGTGTGTGTGTGTTTCTCAAACATCTAGATATAATTACCATACCTATCTGCTACAATTTAAAGCAGTTAACCAATCCACAGCTTATCCATAAACTCTGTAAATTAGCTTAATAGTGTATTGTTGTTACAATCCATCCAACTACTATAGGGTCTTTAACACTAAACATGGACATTTAATATTGTGTGTATAAATTTAATATGGTCATCAAATTTGCATGTGCAAAATCACATGTAATAACCGATATTGTGAGTGTGATATTGCTTTTATAACAGCTGTTCACACAGTATATTATTTATACAAAGAAATTATATCCAAATACAATTTGTTTCAGACAAAAAAAATAAAAAATAAAAAAAAACTAGTAAGTTCTTATTTGTTCAACTATAGCAAGTAACAAGAAGCATCAGGCTCTACCAAGTAGAGTAGTACCAAGCAACACAGACTGAAAGCTGGTCTGGAACAGAGTATATAATGGATCGGAGTGACAGTGGTTTCCCCTCCCCCTCTCACAGCATTCATACTCACTCGACTCCAGGTTTTTCGGCTTACCACGTTCCCCACAGAGAAACCCTGTTAGGAGTGAAAACGATAACACTGACACTTGGGCTGTGTCCAAAATTGCATACTCTCTGAGTAAGTATTTCTTCTGAATAAGTAATTACTTACCGCCTATGTGTAGCATAAATGTAATCTGGATGTACTGTATTCATCATGTTGTTGTGTGACCTATCAGCGTCAATTGCGTTCCCTTTAAATGCAAAATTAGATGTTTTGTTTCCAGCCAAGACTTGGAGAAACTTGTTCATGCCTTTATCACCAGCAGGGTGGACTATTGCAATGGTCTCCTCACCGGCCTTCCCAAAAAGACCATTAGACAGCTGCAGCTCACCCAGAACGCTGCTGCCAGGATTCTGACTAGAACCAGAAAATCTGAGCATATCACACCAGTCCTCAGGTCCTTACATTGGCTTCCAGTTACATTTAGGATTGATTTTAAAGTACTTTTACTTGTTTATAAATCACTCAGTGGCCTAGGACCTAAATACATTGTAGATATGCTCACTGAATATAAACCTAACAGACCACTCAGATCATTAAGATCAAGTCAGTTAGAAATACCAAGGGTTCACACAAAACAAGGGGAGTCCGCTTTTAGCTACTATGCCGCCCGCAGTTGGAACCAGCTTCCAGATGAGATCAGATGTGCTAAAACATTAGCCACATTTAAATCTAGACTCAAAACTCATCTGTTTAGCTGTGCATTTACTGAACGAGCACTGTACTACGTCCGAACTGACTGCACTGTATTTTATGTATAATTTTCTATTCTGTTCTTAACTGTTTTAATTAATTTTAAATCAATTTTTAAATATTTTTAAAAGTTTTTAAATTCCTTGTTTTTATTATTGTGATTATTTTTTTAATGATTATTTTACTTCCTTTTATGTAAAGCACTTTGAATTACCATTGTGTATGAAATTTGCTATATAAATAAACATGCCTTGCCTTGCCTCACTGTCCATGGCCTCATGGGATAGTAAAATGTCTATCAGATGCACACTTCAGAAATTTTTTTGCATATATGAATACTGTGAATTTGGGCATACTACTTTTTTTACCTATTGTATAGTAGGGAAATATGCCATTTCAGATGCAGCTTTGGACTTTTAAAAAACTAGTTAGACCTGTGTACATGCGCAGCAGATGTTGGCTCACAGGGACCCAGGTTTGCGTCTATCCTGGCTCCCGAACCCTCTAACCCGTACATTTCTCCTACATGTCAAATTAAACAAGAGAACCTGCTGAATCAGATGAAACCCAACTTTCAAAAGTTCAGACTACAGTGTATTTATATAAGAAAATCCTTAAAAGTAGGTGTACATGGTTACAAACATGTCATACAAAAACAAATGGTATCAGCAAGACTTAGTTTATTGTTGGGTGTGATTACATGCAACCTCTTACTAAAAGCAGTCAAGGTACAAATAATGTAATTAGACAGTCTAAATGTAAATGGCACAGATCCAGAAAGTAACTCAAGTGTTAGAAACAAGACTGGCTGCTCTGAGTCATGTCCTGGTAACTGCAGTGCAGGGGTGTGACTAGACTTTGCCAATGTCAGGGGCTGAGCCCATTATCCATTTTAGACTCAAGAAATAAACTACTATGACCTGTCTACATTATACCAATCCCATATGCATGTAACATTTTCAAGTCCTGTTAAATTTAGCAATTAGGGAATATTAATATTTCAGCCATGACAATTCTCTGGATAGATTCTAAAATATTTTATTAATGTAAATGAAGTGTACATAGGTTTGGTCTGGGTGGACTAGATCTGCTATTGATGTATGGTTTCTGCTGCTGCAGAGCAAGTATGACTTGCTAAATGCTCATAACATAAATTTAAGGAACAAGCAAGAGGGAGACCCTTGTAGCAGATCCAGACAGGTGGTACTGGGGAGGCGGAGGACAAGAATAAGAATTTTTATAGCGTACAGAGTTAGTGTATTCGTTGCAGAACGTGAATAGAAATTCATAGCTGGACTACTCATTAATACAAAAATACTGTATTACTTCATGTGACGGTTTGGCATTCCAGAGTGCATTAGTGGTGGAGATTTGTCACACTTTTTATACGTTTGAAAAAAAAAACAAAACAAAAAAATAGCACTTGCTTGGAAAAACTGAACTTTTTTGGAACTTTTCCATTGGTTAAGCAAAAATAGACAAAGTAACTGGCAATATTTTGTGTAAAATGTAAGTAACTCTATATAAACTAATCAATATTTATCTGACTGTCAGATTACCTGCGTCCTCTTTGCCTATTCCGATATTTGAAACAATGGCACATTTGTGAATGAGATCCATTGCACAATTTACACAACTGTTTGAGAGGCTCTTACTGTGGAATTTATTTTTGCATGTAAAAATGTGAGACGCAGGGCAGGAAAATTGGAAAAAAACAAACAAACAAACAAACAAAAAAAAAACTGGGTCTCGGAATGCATTTTTAGAAGTCAAACTTCTTTTAACTTGACAAGGCATTCTAAAAATGCAACTGTCGTGCACAAGACACAAGTGCAATGGTCAAAGACGTCCGTCCAGCATGTTTACATAGAAAAACAATTGAAAAGCGCAGTGGAATGCAAAAATGCATTTTGTGGGAACAGCCCCTGCGGCAACAAGCTCGGTACAAACTGTATTATAATGAATGGTCATTGTCATAATAAAAAAAATGATCTTCTTTGAAGCGTTTCTCGCTTGGGGTGTACATTGGGGTGTTACAGTGCAGTTATTGCATATCAAATCAATCAAATTGCCATTTGAATTAAATTTGCTGGAGTGCACACATAAGAAGGAAAGACAAATACCCATTGCTTTCTATCTAGTGCAACTGAAAATTGACATAAGAATTATTTGAGCATATTTGAGCATAAGCATTTGAGACTTTGTTGTCAATCATAAATAAACAACCTAATGTTTGACAACCTAAAATGCTCATTGAGTTAATATAATTAAATAGTAACATATTTTATCTTTGACATTGGCCACTATGACTATGACAGATGCTTGAGGGATATCGCTTTTACATTAATCTGCTAGTTTCCAAGGCAGAGGTTTCCACCCTGGTGTGAAGAGAATGGCTTTAGAACAGCCGGATACTGGACATCCACCTCAAACACAGCTGGTGGAGGACAAAAAAGAGGGGGGTGCAAGGGCAAACAGACATGGCTTGCTAAAGCTATGCGCTCAGTTGATACACGTTTGGCTGACATCTGAGCGATAAACTTTGCAGCTGTGAGAATGCATCTTTTAAATTTAGCAGTGCAATCAAAAATCCAGCATGAGCATTAGCTAATAAGGATGACAGAAGGTGAAAAGGACTGTTGGATATTTCGTGCAGGAAGACCCAGGCAAGTGAGAGTGTTGAAAAGAAAGAAATAACAGCATAAAATAATTAAAAAATGGTGAGAGAAACACAAGTGAAAATAGTAATGGATAAAGAATGCAATATGAGTCAGACAGAGGAAACCACATAACACAGAAGATGAAAAAAAGAAGAAAAAAAAAAAACACATCAAGGGCCAGACAGCTACAGGATGTCACATGCACTGAATGAAAAAAACTAATTTATGATATTTTGGCCTAACACAAAGACTTTGATTTCAGTGGGTACTCATTCAGACACAAAAACAGATACAATCAGCTGTAGTTATTACAAAAAAAAAAAAAGAAAGACGAAAAATCAATAACACCCCTCCTTTTTTGCTCCCCTTGATTTCCTTTCATTTGCTTCATGACTGAATACTGACAGTGCCAATCTCATTATGTTTCATGTAATCCATTATAGACACTCTGTCAGTTTTAGGCACATCTTAAAGCCTTGGCCACTATAACAGAACGTGAGGTGAGGATAAGTCTTGCCAGAGAGTGAGGCATTCCAGCCAGTAATTATGGAAAGAGACCGTGGGATCCCGATCTGGGCGAAAACCATTAATTTTCCAATTTGTCTCATGAAAAGGCAGAGGATTGGGCACAGTGAATCTAGCTGATGTTTATTTTATGAGTGTTTGGGTAAGAAGAGCCTGCTGTAGGAACACTATGATCTGAAGCATGGTCACACATTTGAGATGAATGCTTACAACAATGCCGAAAGCACGATCAAAGGAAGGTTTATCTAATTTCTATTGTGTTGGGTGTAATTAGGTAGATAATTTGAAAGAATGGCTAGACTGTCATTTTCCCCTTTGTTAGAGAGGGACTTTATCAGCGTATACTGTATGTGGGCTAGTGAATATCCGTACTAAGCTTTCTAAACATCAGCTTAAACAGAACTGTCGCCATGTTATCTTCTTCACAGCTCAACACAACAATAATGAAGTATGTGTGTAGTTTCAAATGCTTTCAAGTGTACCTTGCTTTAATGTGCAATTGAAAGTAAGCCAAAAAGATGCTTTCAATCCTATTCCGTTCTTTTTATATAGCGATATATGCAGATGTGCATTTGTGGGACCAGTTCCATATTTAAATATGCACACAACAAAGCAATTTATGGTTAATTATGTCTGACTTCAGTCTGCATATAATGAATACAAATGCTATGTGAGGGAAAGGACATGTTAAAGTTATTTTGGTTGTTTAGTTATTAAAAATGTTGAATTTTTCAAAATGAAAACTCAAACAGTTGTCTAATAGGAGTCTCACACTATTTGTAAACAGGACTATTCATGATAAGAAACACGCTTGGTGGTTTCATAAACATCTGTGGACTCTTATTGTTTCTCATAAATTCTGACAATGATAGAACTGATAGATTCAGGTTTGTTTACATTCTCAATCATCCCTGTTTTACCTGCAGGGACATTTCTACTTATTTGTTGTACGGGACTGTTAAGCAAATAGATTTATCACATTCATCAACCCTTCCATCATATGACTCACAAAAGCAGAGAACAATCATCTCATCATGATCTTAATCAAACATACTGCTTTAAACCAATACCGTAGGCTGTTCTGTATTACATTTATTTCTATTTATCTTTTTTAAGGAATTCATCTGAAGTTAAAAACACAATTTGCGAGACTGTAAACTGTAAACAGTAGACTTGTATGTATATATGTTTTCATTTTTTGTTATTATAATTACATAACAATATCAGAAGTATGTATACAGAACACAAGTCTGGTACTTTAAAATTACTCTCACCAACTTCAAACAGATTGGCTTAACTGACCCTATCATCAGTTATTTCCTGCTGATAAGGTAATTCAGTGATTCAGCAATAACTAATGAGACATGAAGCCAAAGCATGTCGTAGACAAACTCCAAACAAATATGTCAGAACTGCCTGGTAGGAACACCCCCATTTGTGATCGCTGTGCCAACTGAAATAACTACCTTCATTTATCTCTTTCTCCCACAGCGCATATCAGGATAATCCCTCCTCTTTAGACTTCATGCATAATGCATCAACCTAATCCTCAAGAATAGGTGGCAGGTGATTATAATTACTCAGATAAGACTGTATCTAAAAATACAGAGCTCCAATTATCTCATTATCTCATGTGATAATTATAAATGATACTTTTTACATATTTAAATTAAGTTAATAGCTATTAATTATGCACTTTTCATAGGAATCATTGCCTATAATGTCATTGCCTATAATGGATAGATAAAGACCCATAGGAAAGAAAAATCAAAGTGAGATCTCTTTAACATCTCAAATATTTCTCCTAGACAGAAATGAGGTTACTTTAAAGGAACACTCCACTTTTTTTTGAAAATAGGCTCATTTTATAACTCCCCAAGAGTTAAACAGTTGAGTTTTACCGTTTTTGAACCCATTCAGCCGATCTCCGGGTCTGGCAGTAGCACTTTTAGCTTAGCTTAGCATAGTTCATTGAATCGGATTAGACCATTAGCATCTCGCTCAAAAATGACCAAAGAGTTTAGATAATTTTCCTATTTAAAGCTTGACTCTTCTGTAGTTATATCGTGTACTAAGACCGACGGAAAATGAAAAGTAGCGATTTTCTATGCCGATATGGCTTGGAACTATATTCTCATTCCGGCATAATTATCAAGGAACTTTGCTGCCGTACCATGTTACTTTTTATAGAACAATATTTATGTACTTAGGCACATAAATTGTTGTTGGAAATAATAATGTACCGGATGCATTAATCCAGACTTATTTACAGAAAATGTAACTGGAGCTTTCTTTGCTTGAAAGGCACATGAATGGCTTATGACTCTGTCTTGATTATTAATTGACTAATTTGATTATTAATACATATTATATGGTAGAAATGTTTGAGCTCATATAGAAGCATTTGACTTGGTGCAAACTTTGTAAAGTTATTGAGATCACTTCTGAAATTTAGAGGAGACAAATGTGAGAGCTCTCGAGTCTTTAGTGTAGGAGAAAAATCTGAGCACAATGTATGACGTTGTTGAGATCCTTTCTAAACTTTTGAGGAGACAAATGTGAGAGATCCAGAGTCTCTAGCTAAGGAGAAAAATCTGAGCACAATGTGTGATGTTGTTGAGATCCTTTCTAAACTTTTGAGGAGACAAATCTGAGAGATCCAGAGTCTCTAGCTAAGGAGGAAAAATAATAATAATAAAAAAATAAAATAAAACAAACAAACAACAAGCGCTGGTACACTAGTGTTACATTTGTTAAGAAAAAAGGTATTGCTCTTATACTAATCATCTTGCACTTGTAAGTCCTTTCTAGTGTGTTTGGAAAATGTGGTGTATATATACAATGCTGGACACTGAAGATAAATTTAAACATTTAAACTAGTAACCCTTGATATTCTGAAATGTTTAATGCTATTTAAATGATAGTTTTAATATTTACAATATTAGTAAAAGTTCCTCCTAAAATAAAACTGAAGACATCTTAAGACAAAGCTGATATCTCAATGAGACATATAAGAGAATCACCCATTAGTATCCTGAGTGTAACCTCTGTCAGAACCATAGTCTTGTGGGCAACACATTGACGTGAAGGCACAACTGCACCTCAGACAACGTGAGTTCAAATCCCAGCAAAAGCTACTTTCCTGCTCCTGTACAATTCTCATCTGTCCAGTTGTTTCATGTCTCTACTCCTACTGTCCTGACCATTAAAGGTGAAAAGCCCCATTACAATAAAAAAAGCAAAGTCTGAGCAGTAAAACATTTTTATAATGGAGTCTTGCAAGAGATTACAGCAAGACAATAAAGAGATCTCCCATGTTTCTCTCCCATTGTCATTTTGGATTCCTTTCTTTCAGAACTTTCTCATGTCTCAGTTGTGTCTACTTTTATTTCTCCTAAGGATTTTTAGGAGAAACATCTGAGACACTGTTGAGACTAAAAAGAGAAATACATGAGAATCACAACTAAGTCTCCTGAGGTTAGAAAGAGCAACCACTGAGCAATAAAATATTCCTATAATGGAGTCTTAATAGAGATTGCATCAAGACAAGAAAGAAATATTCTATGTTTCTTCCACCACATTTCTCAGTTTTGACTTTTTTTTTTTTTCTCAAATATTTCTCATGTCTCATTTGTGTCTACTTCTATTTCTCCTAAGGAATTTTAGGAGAAACATCTGAAATGCTGTTTATACTAAAATGAGAGATATAGGAGAATCTCATCTAAGTCTCCTGAGCTTAGGAAAAGCAACCACTGAGCAATACATTTTTCTTATGGGGATATATGTGAGTGGAAACATGATCAGTTGAGAGAAAGAGAAAACAATCTTCATGCTTTGAAAAGGTCCCACCTCAGCTTCCTTAATGCAGTGGTTATAGGTGAAATCAGTGTATAACTAACATCTACATCTAGTTGTCTTTAGAAGTTAGTCATAAAGGCACAGTTAGCCAAAAAATTTTCAAATCTGGGTCAATTATACAACAAAACGGGCATGTGGTGACATTTAGGCGAAATGATATTGCATTGTTTCTTGCACGATTCACAACAGTTTCAAAGTGAAATATCCAGTGAAATTTTATTTGAAACAGATGAATGTGAATCTGGCTACGTTTTATTGCGACCGTTGTTGTACATATTGCATCAGTCTGGAAATGAAATGTCTGGTGAATGACGCCAAAAGGTTAATGCTCTATAACATTTGAAAATAATGTACCACCTACATTAAACCCTACCCTAATCCAAAAGTAAACCTGAGATAAAAATGCATTCGCAGAAACAACCATGCCATTTTAGCTTGCGTCTTTAAAGCACTTTTATTGTGAATCATGCTTCATGGAGCTAGTAGGCCTACCTGAGCGCTACATATAAGTGCAATGCTACCATGCAACCTTACTATGTCAGAAAAGCCATACATGTGGAACTGGTAATGTGATGCAAACATCAGAATGTATTATTTTACAAATCATGCATAGCATTTTAAGGTCAAAACACAGTATTGTGGAACTACAAAAAGGTTTTTATTAACTGATAATCTGCCCCATAATCATAATTTGTGTGAAAAGGAATAAAAGTTTTTTTTCTTCTTCTTTTTACTGCCACAGAGTGTTTATTTCAGGTGGAAACTGTAGTGAATTGTACAGTTTGTATAGGTATGTTTTTGGCAGAGGCATGTTTTTCCAGTGAGCTTATATATGACTGTCTCTTTATGAATAACTGAGGGGGTGTAACTGAGCTGATGCAAGCTGATCCAATCCAAAAAGTCAATATTACCTGCAGAAAACTATCTGTTGGCATTTACAATTTATCGTAATTGCTCAGCATTGGCCTGTCTACTAAAACTACTATAATATAAAGAAATATTTGGAATATAGCCAAACTACATGGCAAATTTTGAGTGACTATCATTGGAAAAAAAAAAAAAAAAAAAAATGATGCTTTTCAGTTTGTAGTTAAGACTTCTGTCAGTAGCGGCTAACAGGGTTATACTAACAGTTTACAGCATGGTTACTTTGACTTTGCTAAGCAGGAAATGTTACTGGATTAACATCCTTTGTTGTTCCTTGAGCAACATTTTTTTTTTTTTAATTAATTATTTTTTTTTAAATTGAGTACAAAATCTGAGTACAACAAAATGGCCTTAATTAAAAAAGAATCTGGTATGGAAGGCTCACCACAATAGACCATATTAATTCCAGACAAAGCATATAACAAAATATTCCAAAAGACATAATAAAATATAAAAATAAGAAACAAAAACAAGAACGAAAAAGAAAATAATAAAAATAAAAAATATAAAGAAAATATAATTACAACAAATTATATAATACAAACAAATTAAACAGTTTTACAGATTTTTCATTTTACTAAGGGCATCTGAGAAGTATTTTAGATAATTTCTAAACACAATAAACAAGGGAGGAGATTTAAAATATCAACATTTATGTATAAAATATTTTGCTAATCATTTAATATTATTAATCAAATCATACAAAACAGAGCACTCTTTGGTTATTCCGTGCATTATATCTTGTAAGGTTAGAGTGAAACGATCAGCAACCACATGCTTCTCTACCATCCAGTCCTGCAATGCTTTCCAAAAAGACTGAGACAAACTACATGTAAAAAATATATATGTTCTGTATCTTCAAATAAATGTTTGCATAGATGACAAGGCACGTTTTCAAAATTAAATTTTTAGTGCAGAAATTTATTGGAGGGATATATATCATTTAATATTTTAAACTGTATTTCTTTTACCTTGGGGAGAATAGGAAATTTTAGATAGGCTGTTCTGAAATATTTAACAGTGTTTTTGTCAAATGTGTGATCTAATTTATTTCTTAATATTTGGCAAGGGTAGCGTGACTGGATGATATATTGTCTTATATATTTATTAGTGCAGAGTTTATTCTCTATTTCAATATCACCAACATATAACAAAGGAAGGACAGCAGTAATTTTGGAGTAGGAAAGGGAGCATCTCATTAACATTTTTATACCTGAAGGTATGGCATTAATAACAGTAAATAATTGCTTTGGATGACAGGCAAATCCGTGTTTTAAAGTGAATGAATTGTAGTCTAGCATATTACCACTCTCATCCATTAGATCTAATACTGACCAAATATTTCCATTTACCCAGTCCTCATAAAATAAGGATTTGTTTCTGTGTAGAATATACAGGTGCATCTCAATAAATTATAATGTCGTGGAAAAGTTCATTTATTTCAGTAATTCAACTCAAATTATGAAACTCGTGTATTAAATAAATTCAATGCACACAGACTGAAGTAGTTTAAGTCTTTGGTTCTTTTAATTGTGATGATTTTGGCTCACATTTAACAAAAACCCACTAATTCAATCTCAACAAATTAGAATACTTCATAAGACCAATAAAAAAAAAAAAAAAAAAAAAAAAAAAAAAAAAACATTTTTAGTGAATTGTTGGCCTTCTGGAAAGTATGTTCATATACTGTATATATACTCAATACATGGTAGGGGCTCCTTTTGCTTTAATTACTGCCTCAATTCGGCGTGGCATGGAGGTGATGAGTTTGTGGCACTGCTGAGGTGGTGTGGAAGCCCAGGTTTCTTTGACAGTGGCCTTCAGCTCATCTGCATTTTTTGGTCTCTTGTTTCTCATTTTCCTCTTGACAATACCTCATAGATTCTCTATGGGGTTCAGGTCTGGTGAGTTTGCTGGCCAGTCAAGCACACCAACACCATTGTCATTTAACCAACTTTTGGTGCTTTTGGCAGTGTGGGCAGGTGCCAAATCCTGCTGGAAAATGAAATCAGCATCTTTAAAAAGCTGGTCAGCAGAAGAAGCATGAAGTGCTCCAAAATTTCTTGGTAAACGGGTGCAGTGACTTTGGTTTTCAAAAAACACAATGGACAAACACCAGCAGATGACATTGCACCCCAAATCATCACAGACTGTGGAAACTTAACACTGGACTTCAAGCAACTTGGGCTATGAGCTTCTCCACCCTTCCTCCAGACTCTAGGACCTTGGTTTCCAAATGAAATACAAAACTTGCTCTCATCTGAAAAGAGGACTTTGGACCACTGGGCAACAGTCCAGTTCTTCTTCTCCTTAGCCCAGGTAAGACGCCTCTGATGTTGTCTGTGTTTCAGGAGTGGCTTAATAAGAGGAATATGACAACTGTTACCAAATTCCTTGACACGTCTGTGTGTGGTGGCTCTTGATGCCTTGACCCCAGCCTCAGTCCATTCCTTGTGAAGTTCACCCAAATTCTTGAATCGATTTTGCTTGACAATCCTCATAAGGCTGTGGTTCTCTCGGTTGGTTGTGCATCTTTTTCTTCCACACTTTTTCCTTCCACTCAACTTTCTGTTAACATGCTTGGATACAGCACTCTGTGAACAGCCAGCTTCTTTGGCAATGAATGTTTGTGGCTTACCCTCCTTGTGAAGGGTGTCAATGATTGTCTTCTGGACAACTGTCAGATCAGCAGTCTTCCCCATGATTGTGTAGCCTAGTGAACCAAACTGAGAGACCATTTTGAAGGCTCAGGAAAACTTTGCAGGTGTTTTGAGTTGATTAGCTGATTGGCATGTCACCATATTCTAATTTGTTGAGATAGTGAATTGGTGGGTTTTTGTTAAATGTGAGCCAAAATCATCACAATTAAAAGAACCAAAGACTTAAACTACTTCAGTCTTTGTGCACTGAATTTATTTCACAATTTGAGTTGAATTACTGAAATAAATGAACTTTTCCACAACATTCTAATTTATTGAGATGCACCTGTATTTGTTATTCCAGATAGGAGTATTGTGAGGTGTAAAATTGTGTGTATGCACCAATTTCCAACATAGTAAGACTTGTTGGTGGAATGTTGATCGTTTCACTGGACGTTTGGGTAAGTCAAAGTCACATTTGAGAAGAAAGCGGATGCCACCCAATTTACGAAACAAAGCTGAAGGCACAGCATACCAGAAGCTCTCAGTATTACCTAAAAACATTTGAAGCCACTTAAGTTTTAACAAAATATTCATACTCTCAAATTCAATTACATTCAGACCACCTTCTTCGTACACTTTAATAACATCAGATTTTCTAATATAATGAGTTTTGTGCCTCCAAATAAAGTCATACATTTTTTGATTGCTTGTTTTTATAATAACTAAAGAGGGAGCTAAAGCAAAAGCTGAATAAATCAGTCTAGATAAGTATTCAACTTTAGATAGAAGAATCCTCCCGAAAACTGATATGTCTCTCTGCAACCAGCAATTCAAGATACCACCGGCTTTATGTATTTTATTTTCAAAATTTTCTTTCATACTAATCTTCAAATCTCTGTAAATAGAAATGCCTAGATATTTTACTGTCTCTTTAACCAGAATGTTATAAAAGGACAACTCTTGAATGGGGTGTAGGGCCAAAAGTTCACATTTGTTTAAATTTAGTTGAAGGCCTGAAGCTTTGCAGAAGGAATTGACCAGAGAGATAGCCAGAGGAATTTGGTCTTTGTTTTGTTAAAATAATGTAGTGTCATCTGCTAGCTGACAGATTGCTAAGGTTTTCCCAAATACATTTAATTTCTTCAAAGATAAATCATGACGAACCAGAGTGGACAACATATCTACAGCTAAAATAAATAAAAGAGGGGACACTGGACATCCTTGCCTTATTCCACGACCAATCTGAAATCCTTGTGTGGTACCTAAAGGGAGAGAAACTGAACTATTCATGTCTCTGTAAATCATTTTTATAACACTGATCAACTGTTCACCAAAACCGAAAAGTTCTAAGGTTTTAAAAAGAAAAGCATGCTCTACCATATCAAAGGCCTTTTTGAAATCTAAAAATAAAATTAATATTAATCCATCATCCTCTATCAAGTGACTGTACTCCACCAAATCCATCACCAACCTTATATTATTATGAATAGATCTTCCTTTAAGAAAGCCTGATTGTGATTCGTTAATTAAATTATTAATGCCCACTTTTAATCTATTAACATATATATGTGTGAAAATTTTATAATCATTATTGAGCAATGTGATTGGAAGAAAATTATCCATATATCTCATATCTTTATCTGGTTTAGGGATTAATGTAATCAGACCCTGATTCATAGTGGGGCCTAAAGACCCATCTTCAATGGATTCAACAAAATGGATTCATCAGGGCCCGGAGATTTGTTTAACTTAAGGTTTTGAACCGCTGAGTCAAGTTCTTCAATATGCAAATCAGAATCACAGCAATCTCTCCAATCATTGTCAATGTGGAGATTAAAACGTATTATATTATCAAAGAAATTATTACACTCTATTGGGGAGAAGTTGGAAGAAAACAGGTCACTGTAAAATTGATAGATTTTCTTACTTATTAGAGTAGGATCCCTACATTCAACACCATTTTTCATTAGTGAAAGTACTGAGTTACTTGATTGTCGTCTTTTTTCTACTCTGCAAAAGTAAGAAGTACTTTTTTTTACCCTCTTCTCTCCATTTAGCCTTAGAACGTATATATGCACCTTTGGCTTTCTTAATATAAAGATTGTCCAGTTCTAATTGCAGAGAGACCATTTTGCTTTTTTCAGTATCATTCAATCCACTTTCACTACAACATTTGTTAATTTCATAAATAATATTATGGCAAGTATTTTGGAAAGTATTTTACTGTAATTAATTGAAAATTTACGAATTTTAAATTTGAGGAACTCCCATCTGGCTTTATTAGAATTAAAGTTACTACTGTTCTTTATTTCCAGAATTAAATCTTTAACTTTATTACAGAATCTCTCATTATTAAGTAAATCAGAATTACATTTCCAATATCCCTTAATCCTTGAAGTGTTGTGATTTGGTTTGAATAATAGTGAAAATAGCACAGTGGTCTGTCAAGGGTGCTGCCGAAATACCACAGTCTTTAACAAATAACATTAAGTTATCTGAAATAAGCCAGTAATCAATTTTTGATTTGCTGGTGGCATTAGGTCTTAACCTAGAGAACTGTCTGAGATTAGGATTGAGATATCTCCAGACATCTATCAATTTAAGACTAGTGCAGAAGTGGGAGACCAAAGGATTTGGTTGAGAACTAATGCTTTTGGGAGGATGTCTATCATGTGTTTCATCTGGTGCAATATTAAAATCTCTACCTACAACAATATTATCTGTAGGGTATACCCTCTTTAAATCAGAGATTACAGAAGAGACCTCTTTAAATAAATTTTGATTCAGTTTAGAATTATTGTGGCCATATACATTAACCAAAATGGGGAAGTCGTGGCCTAATGGTTAGAGAGTTGGACTCGTAACCTAAAGGTTGCGGGTTCGAGTCTCGGGCCGGCAGGAATTGTAGGTGGGGGGAGTTGTGTGCAGCGTTCTCTCCACCCTCGATACCATGACTGAGGTGCCCTTGAGCAAGGCACCGAACCCCCAACTGCTCCCCGGGCGCCGCAGCATAAATGGCTGCCCACTGCTCCGGGTGTGTGTTCACGGTGTGTGTGTGTTCACTGCTGTGTGTGTGCACTTTGGATGGGTTTGGATGTTCTAATTGCAGAGCACAAATTCCGAGTATGGGTCACCATACTTGGCCACATGTCACTTCACTTTCACTTTCACAAAAAAAAAAAACAAAAACATGTTCAATATCTAAAACAACCGCTGATTGTGTGATTATTTTCCCTTGACAATTATTAAATAAAATTGCAGTATACCTGCCGAGTAAGAGGAACCATGGCTAAATAACATCTTATCTCCCCATTGACTAGACCAAAAAGCAGTATCCGTTAAAACAGAGTGTGTTTCTTGTATAAAAATGCAGTGAGAACCATTACTTTTACAAAATAAGAACATTGCTTTTCTTTTAACCTTGTTCTGAATGCCCCTAACATTCAATGACGTTAATGAAAATGGCAACTTAACTGGAAACATAATAAAGAAGAAAAGTGCAAAATGTAAGGAAAAGTGCAAACACTTGTATGAGAAAGAACAAAAAAATTCACCAGGTTGTATAACCACGAACCTAGAACATACCTCACAACCTACACTCTTGAAAATAAAGGTGCTTCATGATCCCATAGAAGAACCTTTTCGTCTAAATGGTTCCATAAAGACCCTTTAACATCTGAAGAACCTTTCTATTTCACAAAAGGTTCTTTGTGGCGAATAAGGTTCTTCATATTATAAAAAGGTAAGCAAAAGATGGTTCTTTAAAGAACCTTTGACTAAATGGTTCTTTGTGGAACCAAAAATGGTTCTTCTATGGCATCGCTTGAAGAACCTTTTGAAGCACCTTTATTTTTAAGAGTGTGTGCATCTCCAAAACAGTCATATCTCATATCATTCTACCCATAATCAGTTCACGTGAATAATCATGTTGAGTCAATGCGTTTTCCTTCAATGTAACTAAACAGTCCACAGTAGTACGCTTTCTTTCCTGCTTTACGTGCCTGATCGATCAAGGGCCATAGTGCAGCGCGGGCCAGCTGGTCCTCCTTCGTCAGATCCTCTGTGAATCGAACTCCGCAGTCCCAGAAGACTGATGAATTCTTTGTTGACTTCCAAAATTCCTCCCTGTATTTCCTCATTGTAAACTGCACAATCATCTGCCTTGGTTTCCCTGGCTCCTTCTTGCCGATTCGGTGTACTGTGTCAACAATGTCTTCTAATTTCTGAACTAGGTGCGGTGTGATTTCAGCAAAAAGACCGATCACTTCCCTGCGGGGATCCTCTTCAGGCTTCTCTTTCATACCATTGATCCAGAGATTCCATCTTCGTTTATACCGCTCAACTTCAGATGTTCTACTCGTCAGGTCTTTGTGCGATGTAGTTAATCCCAGGAGTGATTGGCACTTTTCTTTACATTCTTTAATTTCAGCGGCATTGAACTCGACAGCCTTGGAAATCTCTGCGACCATGACACTGTTCCTTCGCATTTGATTCGCCATTTCTTCTAGTTTTTCATCATGTGAGTCAAAGCGAGTCGTCAGTGAAGTTAGTCAAAGTCAAAGTCAAAGTCTGCTTTATTGTCAATTCTGCCACATGTACAGCACATACATACAGAGAATTGAAATTGCGTGACTCTCAGACCCATGGTGCATACAGTTAACAAAACACTAACAGTAGACGTAGAATGCAAATAAATACAGTTTAAAATATAAAAACAAACTATACAAATATACAAATAAGGACATTGTAGAAAAAGAGTTTGATTAAGTGGCATAAGGCACATGGCAGATGAAATGCAAATCGGTTAAATAAACAAAACTAAACAACACTAAACAAGTTATGGCTTGCAGAAGAGTTGCATTAGTGATATCCTCATCGTGAGGCCTTAATTTTTTCAAGGCGTTTGTTTTAGTAGGGGGGAAATGAGATGAATCATGGCGTTGAAACCGAAGCTGGAGTTGAGCCACGGGCCAGAGGGATGATGACCTTCAGGAGGGTAGTTTGTTGTGAAGATTTTTGCGTTTTGAAGACACAAAACACACCTACAGTGTTTAAATGTTCTTTTAGGTAGACGTAAATGAGATTTGTGTATGTTTCAAAACTAAATTGGGAGACTAGCTAGGCAGCTCGGTAAAAACGCGTGTGTTCAGCCCGCCATCTTATCCGCCCCCCTTGAGCAACATTTCAATCAACCAATCACAGCCCTCTGCTGGCATCAGTTTGTGATGACCAAACAATGGTCAATCCATTTGGACCATTCCCTCCTTTTAATCTATACAGACCAACAAGAGGTAAAATTTTCCATCTGTCTTCTTTGGTTTCAGAAAAAAATATTCTTTACAGCATATATGCAGGACAACATAAATGACACCTGATGCCTCTGCCAAAGTGGTTTTGTAATAGCCACACATCCATTTGTTAAAGTAAAGCATTCTAGGTCTAAGCTGGCTTAATTTATGGAAATTTCACCTACGTCTCTTAAGTGAACATTCAATGCTTTATGTAATGCCTATTCTAACTGACTGTTAAACTATTTGCATTAGACATTCCTTGTTTGTTTCTTGACCCAAATGGCCATAGATTGTTATTTTTTACTTTTTTTTTTTCTAATCCCAGTATATTATGCACACACACATGCACGCACAGACAATGCATAGAGCTGCTGCGCCGAGACCCCATTGATGACTGCCTAGACATGCATTAGACATCAGGAGCGTTTGCTGAATTAAAGAGGCAAAGAATCAGTGGCGCACTGTGTCTCAGTGCACTTACATCACCTTAGCTTATTCTCACCAGCATGTAATTTCCTCCTTGATGAAACACAAAATTAAATGTGTGGCCCTGAGAGCAAATGAAAAAGAAATGGATGAGAACAGATATAAACGCAGACAAGTGCCTCTTGGAGGGAGCTACCCACAACACACAGGATAGTGCTAGACTTAAAATGTTGATCTATCCGTGTGATTGAGAGTTTGTCTAACCCTCTCTGCACAGCACAAATCACTGATGTAGAGTGCTTGGAGGCATCATTACATTCGCTTAATCAGACGCAGACAGCATTGATGTGTATCCTGGTGGAGTACTATATAAGCGAACACCTTTTAGGTGGAAGAATGGAGCTGAAAGTTCAAAGCCTCATTATGTAAACACGTTCTGGCTTAAAAGCTCGGACTGTTAAAGCAGACATTCATGCTTTGCACCTAGAGATGAGTATGGTCTGCAATTAGAATTAATCCAGAGGCAAACTAGAGCTGATCAAAATGAAAATGACTACCACGTAGGCAAGTTGGTTGAAAGGAGCATAACAAGTATGTTGGCTCCAGGACCGAAAGCTTATAATGAATGCATAAACCATTTTAAAAGACACTAAAAAAGTTGGAACACATTTGTATGGTAAAACAATATAATGAATCAGCATACAATGTGAGCAATTAAAGGGACAGTTCACCAAAAAGTAAAAGTGTTGTTTCAAATCTATGTTACTTGATTTCATCACTAAGAACACACTTTCTGAGCTGCTTTTTCCATACAGTGAAAGTGGATGGTACGGTGGCCCAGTACTGCACAACACAACGAAATCTCCACAACACAAGAAATCACCACAACACAACGAAATTGCCACAACACAACATATAGGACTAATTTCGCTGTGTTATGGCTTGTTTCAGTTGTGTTGTGCTAATATTGTTGTGTTGTGGCTTGTTTCCATTGTGTTACGACTTGTTTTCATTGTGTTGCAGCTTGTTTCTGTTATGTTATGCTAAGCTAATTTCAATGTGTTGCGGCTTGTTTCCATTGTGTTGTGCTAATTTCGTTGTGTTGTGGCTTGTTTCCGTTGTGTTGCGACTTTCTGCTTATTTCTGTTGTGTTGTGCTGTTAATTTTCGTTGTGTTAATTTCTGTTGTGTTGTGCTAAGTTTATTTTTCATTGTGTTGTGGCTTGTTTCTGATGTGTGTTAAGTTAATTTCGATGTGTTGCAGCTAGTTTCTGATGTGTTGCGGCTTGTTTCTGTTGTGTTGTGCTAATTTCATTGTGTTGTGGCTTGATTCCATTGTGTTGCGAGTTGTGACTTGTTTTAGTTGTGTTGCGGCTTGTCTCTGTTCTGTTGTGCTAAGTTAATTTTTTTGTGTTAATTTCTGTTGTGTTGTGCTAAGTTTATTTTTCGTTGTGTTGTGGCTTGTTTCTGTTGTGTTGTGCTAAATTCATTGTGTTGTGGGTTGTTTCCGTTGTGTTGTGGCTTGTTTCTGTTGTGCTGTGCTAAGTTAATTTTCGTTGTGTTATGGCTTGTTTCCATTGTGTTGTACTAATTTCATTGTGTTGTGGCTTGTTTCCGTTGTATTGTGGCTTATTTCCATTGTGTTGAGGTTTGTTTCCATTGTGCTGTGACTTGTTTTTGTTGTGTTGTGACTCGTTTCTGTTGTGTTGTGACTTGTTTCTGTTGTGCTGTGACTTTTTTTTGTTGTGTTGTGACTTGTTTCTGTTGTGTTGTGACTTGTTTCTGCTGTGTTGCGGCTTGTTTCTGTTGTGTTGAACTAAGTTAATTTTGTTGTTTTGCGGCTTGCTTCCATTCTGTTATGCTAATTTTGTTTTGTTGCGACTAGTTGTAGTTGTGTTGTGACTTGATTCTGTTATGTTGCGACTTGTTTCTGTTGTGTTGTGCTAAATTAATTTTGATGTGTTGCAGCTTGTTTCTTTTGCGTTGCAGCTTGTTTTTGTTGTGTTGTGCTAATTTCGTTCAGCTGCGGCTTGTTTCCGTTGTATTGTGCTAATTTCGTTGTGCTGTGGATTGTTTCCGTTGTGTTGTGAAGATTTTGTTTTGTTGTGCACTGCTGGGCCACTGTAGAATGGGGACTATGCACTAGTAATCTGACTAGCATATGACTTGTGCACTATATTCTTAACTATATAAATCTACTGGAGCCATACTATAGCTATATGTGTGAGGGGAAAAAAAAAGCTAACTTGCCATTCACAGACAAAATTGCCTTGAAAACCTTGCTTGACAGCCATGATTACCATTCATTTTCATTGTATGGAAAAGATCCGGATAGACATTCTGTTTCCTAACATCTCACTCTATGTCATATTGGTTTCAAATAAAAGAAATTTAATTTTTGGATGAGTTTCTACTTTCTCTACTTATTAAGCCAAACATGTATTTGGAACCTAGCTGGAGGTTAGAGGCATTATCTCAATGGTTGTATAGCGCAGAAGATATTTTCTTTCTTTTTCTTTTTTTTTTTTCATTGATGGAATGATAACTTTGTGGATTCTCAGAGAATGGGCTCATATGAAAGGGAGTCCTCAAAATGACTCTGTGGCTGCTGTCATCTTTGTTGCCATGGTAACCACTAATAGCAAAAGCCATTTTTTATAGAGATCTTCAATTTTTAGTTCCTTTTATGAAGCCTTTTATTTAGTCTTGTTTATATATATATATATATATATATATATATATATATATATATATATATGTGTGTGTGTGTGTGTGTGTGTGTGTGCGTGTGTGTGTGTGTGTGTGTGTTTGTGAATAGAATTTAAAATAGAATGTACTTAGTTATTTACCTATTTTTGCTGCATCCCTCAGCAGTAATATTCATTTAACATCCAACCAATGGAAGGTATAACACATATCGGTAGCACTTAACAATAAGGTCCCATCAGTTAAAGGGATAGTTCACCCAAAAATGAAAATTACTCCATGATTTACTCACCCTCAAGCCATTCTAAATGTATATGACTTTCTTCTTTGAGGCGAATACAATCAGAGTTATATTAAAAAATGTCCTGGCTCTTCCAAGCTTTATAATGGCAGAGAATGGCTGTTGATATTTAATAGTCCAATAGAAGTCCAATAAAGTGCATCCATCCATCATAAAAAGTGCTCCACACTGCTCTGAAGGTTAATAAAGGCCTTTTGAAGCGAATCGATGCATCTGTGTAAGAAAAAATATCCATATTTAAAACTTGATAAACCGTAATCTCTAGCTTTCACTAACTGAGGTACATGTGTTCACGAGAGAGTGAAGTTCCAGCGGATGATGTAGTATGTAGGCGTAGCGTAAGCTCCGGTGAGAATATGCTAGTTTCACGAGAACCAAATTTTGTTTACAGCAAAGGAAAACCAGTCTCCTCTTGGCTTATATTGAAATCCTCCAACATTTTTCTTTACAAGTCTCGTGACAAGTTTTTTGTTTTGCTCTCTCCTCTGCATTTCCATGTTTGTCACTTCTCACAGATTACGCTACATTCTAAAAAAAAATGGTTCTTCAGCGGTTCTTTGGGGAGGTTGAAGTGTTCTATAGCACCGCTACCGTATAAAGAACCTGTTAAGCACCTGTGTGGTTCTTCAGTGGTTCTTCAGTGGTTCTTCAGCGGTTCTTTGGGGTGGTTAAGGTGCTATAGAGCACCACTGCTGTACATAAAGAATCCATTAAGCCAGCCATTAAGTTTTTTAACTGTGTTTGCACTTGGATGGGATTAATGCAGAAAACAAATTCCAAGTATGGGTTACAATACTTGCCCACACTTCACTTCATTATACTAAAAATTTTGTAATTGCAGTAAATTAAACTTAATTTACTAAATGTACATCAGATTTGAATTTATAATATATATATATATATATATATATATATATATATATATATATATATATATATATATATTTACACACACACACACACACACACACACACACTTGTTTCACTATCCTTGTGGGGACTTCCATAGGCGTAATGGTTTTTCTACTGTACAGACCGTATATTCTATTGCCCTACACCAACCCTACACCTAAACTTAGCCCTCACAGGAGACTTTTGCATTTTTTTTCAAAAAACTTCATTCTGTGTAATTTATAAGCTTGTTTCCCTGTGGGGACCTTAGGTCCCCACCGTGACACAAGTCCCCATGAGTCTGTATGTATTCAGGTTTAAGTCCCCACCTGAATAGAAAAACAGATACACACACACACACACACACACACACACACACACACAAACAGACACACACAATGTTTTTTTATTTAATGAACACACACAAAATAAAATGTCTCTGTAACTCATTTACACATACCATATAAAAGTAAAATCAGTAAAGAGTTAAATCTCTGGTGTTGAATTATCCACAACCAGTTATCCAGTACAATAGGTGCCGATAATGCTCTTAAGGAGTTATTCGCCATCAAACAAGAAGAAGGTGTTACATCCGGGACATTTACGTACTTTGCGCGCCTAAATGGGCTGAAACTTTTCTCACAGTCGCCATTTTCTTTGACCCGCGAATCGCGACGCGGAGCACACGAGGACGGAAAATACATGTTATATTCACACAGTATTAATCATGTAACATCACATTGTTTTAGAATGATATTTCTGTGCTGTGTGTGAGGCTCGCAGTGCGGAGCTGATGAGGAGGTTGCTTTTTAACAGGAAAACACTGAAAGTAAGTGTTTTATCTCATTTACAATATGTATTTTATAACATATTGATTTATAGTGATATTTATATGCTGTGTGCGTTTAAACGGCCGAAACTTTTCTCTCAGACGACATTTCCTTTGACTCGCGGTGCAGACAGAGGTTTTAACAGAGATAACACTGAAAGTAAGCGTTTAGTCTCATTTACATATGTATTTTATGACGTTATATTATTTTATAACGATATTTTTGTGCAGTGCAGTCCTGCACTTTTCTCATAGACATAATTTTCTTTGACTCGTGATACTGAGAAGACTGAGAAGATGTTACTTTTTGGAAAACACCAAAAGTAAGTGATTTACCTCATTCACAATATGTATTTATAATATCATTATTGTTTTACAAAGACATTTATGTGATGTGCGCTCCTAAACATTTCTCGGAGAGACATTTGCTTTTATTCACGATGCAGAGCAGGCAAAGAGTTTACAATTATCAACAAGACACCTAAAGTAAGTGTTATACCTCATTTACAATGCTTTTTGTAACATTATATTGTCAAATCAAACCATTGTAAACTTGCATGCGTCGTGACCAAATGTTATATTGTATCATGAAGCTTGTACATTGAGTTATTTTGATGTCAATTTACTGGATTTAAGTGCTATTTTCGAATATTAATTTGAAATAACTCTTTAAAGTATACTCAAACTTTCTATATTGAGTGAGTTAAAAAAAAAAATTAAAAAGTGATTTTGTCACCTCATTAGATATGACACATGACTCACATAAAATTTAAAAGTAGCTTAAGTTTTTGTGGGTGCTTTTTTTAAGAATGTGTTTTGTGTTCATCAAAAGTGAGTTATATGGGTTTGGAATTACATTTTGAGTAAATTATTCCTCTAATGTTACAGATGGTTCATGCTGGAATAGCTGAAAAATCAAAAGGAAATTTGAGTATAAAATCATCAGTACATTGTCAAGTTGGATGAAAAGAGCTCTTGTTAACATTTTTAGGACAAATAACAGACATGGGTAAGCCACATTTCCATATTTAAGATTATTGATTGTCATGCATAACTTTTTGATCATTACTATTTGTTATTTGCCTAATAATAATTAGAAGTCTGGACTCTTTCTAGTAGGGCTGCCCTCGACTAAAGATTTTCTAAAGACTGTCTTTTTTTTTTTTTTTTACTTTTTTTTTACATTTTATTGACAGCCCCCATTTTTAACAATTTAACTACCCCAATAGGATGATGCTGGAGAAAATTAACAAAGCATCAGGGAACATCTGCGTGTAATGAAGGAGGAAACAGAGAAGCTTAGACCAAACGTAGAGCTCTTCAAAGAAAGGATGGTGCGGATAAAATGCTATCGGACAAATTTTGTGTCCAAATATAGCACAGAGGAGACTCTCTCTGAGTTCCTGTGTTTCAGACTGGCCAAAATGCTCAGTGCAGCAGTGTGTTAATTGCCTCTTTATTTAATTGAATGAGTTATGACTATATTTTAAGACATGTCTTTCCTCCTTTGCCTTCCTCTTAACATAAGCTCCTTTCGGATCTGTGAGACCACGCCAATGTTGATGTGGACCAACAAATTATCACACAGCTCTCTGTAATTACACCCCGAGTCCTTCAGAGGAGAGCGAGGACATCTCGACGGCACTTGGACTCCTCCTGTAGCAGCGGTTGTCAATTCCAGTCCTGGCAACCTGCCCCCACATGTTGTAGATGTCTCACTTATTTAATGGACTGACATGGTCCCTACACAGTGTCCCTACACGGAACATTCCTTCACAGATTTACACTACTTCCTGTCACTGTAAGTCAATATTCTATATTTCTGGGCCTCTTCCAGGTCTAGTTGCAGTTTCTATTGTTTTTTAAATCCTGAAGGACTTACAGAAATGTTAGTACACTGTTGACAGTGAAAGAGTGAAAGATACTGTAGTTCTTCAGAGTGTACAACTTATTTTGCATATGATTGTGTATTAGTAATTTTCAGTAATTTCACTCACTCACTATTAAAGGGATACTCCACCCCAAAATGAAAATTTTGACATTAATTACTTACCCCCATGTCGTTCCAAACCCGTAAAAGCTTAGTTTGTCCTCGGAACACAATTTAAGATATTTTAGATGAAAACTGGGAGGCTTGTGACTGTCCCATTGACTGCCAAGTAAATTACACTGTCAAGGCACAGAAAAGTATAAAAAAAACTTTGTCAGAATAGTCCATCTGCCATCAGTGGTTCAATCTGAATTTTATGAAGTGACGAGAATACTTTTTGTATGCAAAGAAAATAAAAATAACGACTTTATTCAATAATTCGTCCCCTCTCTGTCTCTCCGCATCACCGTAGCGCCATTTTGGAGAATACAGCTGGACGCAAACTACATACACTATTCTGTGTCAGCCGCGATATGTTTTCTATGTGCATTTACGCTTTGATTTGCACCAAAACAGCGTATCCTTGTGGTGCGGTATACACAGAATAGTGTATGTAGTTTGCATCCAGCTGTATTCTCCAAAATGGCGCTATGCTGACACAGAGAGACAGAGAGGAGACGAATTATTGAATAAAGTCGTTATTTTTATTTTCTTTGTGTACAAAAAGTATTCTCGTTACTTCATAAAATTCAGATTGAACCACTGATGGCAGATGGACTATTCTGACAAAGTTTTTTTTATACTTTTCTGTGCCTTGACAGTGTAATTTACTTGGCAGTCAATGGGACAGTCACAAGCCTCCCGGTTTTCATCTAAAATATCTTAAATTGTGTTCAGAGGACAAATGAAGCTTTTACGGGTTTGGAACGACATGGGGGTAAGTGATTAATGACAAAATTTTCATTTTGGGGTGGAGTATCCCTTTAATGTTAAAAAGACTAGATTTTCCAAATAAAGTAAAGAACTAATGTAGGCCTAAGACTGTAGGCGAAAAAGTTACCTGATTACAGAGCTACAGTATATTTACATAAACCAGGACTCTCTCTTCTTCAAAAATGTACATATTTCAAGCTTGTTGCATTATTTTGTATGTGTATAAAACAACAAATCCCTGTATATTGTGATGTTGTATGCATATTCCCTGGCTTGTCAGCATTCATTTTATTTGCTGCTGAAAGAAATAAATTAAAAGGTCTTGAAAGTGTGATGTATTTTGTTTCTCAGTAAGCATTTAGTACAGGATTTTTAATTTTTAAAGTCGCAATTTGGTAAGAAACGATTAGTTATCATTCATCTTTTAAGTAAAAGTGTCATTTAGAACCATATTGGCTCATCTATGGTAGTCATATATGGCACCTCTAATGGTTCGGTATAACACAATTTGACAAATGTGCTATAAAGCTTCTTATCTTTAAGAATGTGTGCCATATAGTACCAAACGAGGTGTCCCTATGATTAAAAGCCAAAGAACCACTGTTGAACACCATTTTTGAGAAAAAGTGCTATATGGCACCTCTTATGGTTCTAAATAGCACCATTTGACAAAGTGAAATATGGCACCTCTAATGGTTCTATATAGCACCATTTGAAAAAGGTGCTATATAGCACCTTTAAGAATAGGTGCTATATAGCACCAAAAGTGGTTCCCCTATGATTACGAGCCAAAGAACCACTTTTGGTGCTATATAGCACCTTTTTTTTTTTAGAGTGTACGCCTACATCCTACGTCATGCTGGACGCCACTCTCCCGTGAAAGTGTGTACGACAGTTAGTGGAAGCTAGTGATTACGGTTTATAAAGTTTTAAATATGGTTATTTTTCTTACACAAACGCATCAATTCACTTCAGAAAACTTCTCTTTATTAACCGAGTGGAGCACTTTTAATGATGGACCTTATTTTTCTTAAAAATCTCTACCACCAATCACTGCCATTATAAAGCTTGGAAGAGCCAGGTTTTAATCATGTATAAATGATGAAATTAACATGAACTAAAATATGCTTTAGAAGTATTTTTAATTGTTATTTTGTGTTATCTAATGTTGGTAACTAATGTCGAAAAATGTTAAGTTTTACCCATATATGACATATACCACACATTGCCACACACATTTTAGTTCCTTTTATGAAGCCGGCATTATTTTAAACAGAATAATTTTACTGTGTCCTGTGTGTGTGTATATGTGTGTGAATGGAATTTGAATTGCTCTGTGTACCAACAGCAACATTCATCTAACATCCAACTAATAGAAAATATGTAATGACTTATATCACATAGACTACTAGACGACAAGCAAATTACTCACACAATTATACTACTGATTAGCATAAAAATGATATCTATCTTACAAACATGTGAGTAGCAGAGATAAGAATCAACAAGCGACAAGGCGGTGATTCATGTCAGTGACATGTCATTCTCTCTCAGTGTCTAATGGCTGTGTTGTTAGATTGGAGGAGGGTCTTGCAGGGTCTTGTATGCACAGCTGTAGGGGTACGTCCTTTCTTTCCTTTGTGATGTCCAGTCACCAAGGCCTGAGCTAAAATTACTACAGCTGCAAGCCAATTATCGACCCTTCACAATTCTTCACAGCTTCTCTGTCTGGCAGACGGAAGATGGCAGCTGCTCTGAGAGCTGTGATGGACAACAAAAAAAGAGATGTTTTTGGCCCGGATCCTTTAGATTGGAGTATGCAGGTTCTAAATAAGAATCATATCTCACAGATCCATGCTAATGCACTTCATGACACTCCTCAGCAGCTCAGGTGTTTAGTGGTGCAAGACTGTGTATGTGGAATTGCAGATGTGATTTCAAAGCAATTTTACGAGTTGGCAGGACTCCTCGAAACACTTTAGACTAAATCACTTTTAATTAGGCAAGGAAAAAACATAAAACCAGAAAACTACAAGTTGCCTAAATACATATTTTCCTGGAGGAGCTCAGATGTTTTTGCCAATATCTCTAAAAGAAAAAAGTGTGTGCTTTATAGACTGCCGTTTCGATGTAGTGCTTGATATGGATTAAGAGCTGTAACTCAATCAGTTTCCCATTGAGAGAGTGTTAACAATCAATCATATCCAGCTCTACTCTATTTGGTCTGTGATTCAAATATCTGAGTTTTTCCAGGAATTATCCATTAAAAAACCTAATGGGTATGTACAATAGTTGTGGCATGTAGATAATTATAATGGATAATGTATTTTTGTATAAATGAAAGGCCAATGTGTTTACAATAAATACACTTTCAAGCAAGTGGGCAGCATGGAGAAAAGACATGTAAAATCTGCTATCATACTGTTTAGAAATTTTGTCAATCTCTTTCCAACCCTTTTCTGTGCACAGTTACATCCATTTTAACTCATGTCATCATGTCTCCAAATAAAACTTACATCTTTTTGCTTTTGTTTGGCATCCGTATGAGGATACCAGGAAGGTAACTGAAAGGAAAGCGATGAAATAATCTGTAAAACTACACTATATTGCCAAAAGTATTGGGTCACACCCTTCTAATGAACAGGTTTGACTACATTAAATCTTAATGTTTAAGAATATAATGATATTCTAAGGAATTGTGTGTTTCTAATTTTAAAGCAACAGTTTGTACAGGACCCTTTTCTATTCTAACATGACAATGCCTCTGTGTATAAGGCAAGGTTCAAAAAGAAATGATTGATTTAGTCAGTGTGGAAGAACTTGACTGGTCTGCAGAAAGCCAAGTCCTAATCCAAGCTGAACACCTCTGGTGTGACTTTAAATGCAGACCTTGAGCCAAAAACTCTTTACCAAACACCAATGACTTGTACATACACTATATGGACAAACGTATTGGGACACCCCCTTCTTTAGAACAGAAAAAGGCCCTTCCAAAACTGCGGCAACAAAGATGGAAACATAATTCATGTATTTAAAAATTGTATTTCCATCTCTGTTGCAACAGTTTTGGAAGTGTCTAAAATGACTGTACCCATATATACAAGTCATTGGTGTTTGGTAAAGAGTTTTTGGATCAAGATCTGCATTTAAATTCACACCAGAGGTGTTCAGCTTGGATTAGGACTTGGCTTTCTGCAGACCAGTCAAGTTCTTCCACACTGACTAAATCATTTCTTTTTGAACCTTGCCTTATACACAGAGGCATTGTCATGTTAGAATAGAAAAGGGTCCTATCCAAACTTTTGCTTTAAAATTAGAAGCACACAATTCCCTAGAATATCATTATATGCTTAAACATTAAAATTTGTACTCATGGAAATTACTAAAGTAGTCAAACCTGTTCATTAGAAGGGGGTGACCCAATACTTTTGGCAATATAGTGTATATTTACATGGATGATAAATGCACCCCTCAAGAATTATGTCCATAACGCTTAAAAAAAAGTTCCACCACCTAGAAAAGCAGCACATTTTCTTACTGAAGAATTAATGGAAGTGCTTTAACAATAGCATCACAATTCTGTTTTTAATCCATCCAATTTTTGCCTGACAGACTTCCCTTTTAAACTCATTAGTGTAATTGCATTTACACATGTTGAAAAAATTGATAGTATGCAACATATTTTGAAGATAAGTCTGTTGTCTGTTGCTTCAGTGAAGATTAAATCATGTATTTTGATTGAAAATAATGGACTAAACAAACAAACAAATGTGCATATATGAATCATTCACAATAAGATCAATATGCATTCATGAATTTCTATTTCTATTCTATTTCTAATTTCTATTCTATTTCATGCTGACTAATATGTTGTGTTTTTTGGCTTTCAGACCAAGCATGTTGCCTTTTATCTACACTTTTCTGTCCACACAATGAAAGTCAGTGGAGTTCAACACAACATTCAGCACCACTAAATTTCATTGAATAGACCAGGGGTGTCCAAACTCGGTCCTGGAGGGCTGGTGTCCTGCAGAGTTTAGCTCAAACCCTAATTAAACACACCTGAAGCAGCTAATCAAGCTCTTACTAGGCATACTAGAAACTTCCATGCAGGTGTGTTGAGGCAAGTTGGAGCTAAACTCTGCAGGACACTGGCCCTCCAGGACCGAGTTTGGACACCCCTGGTATAGACAAAAACATCATCTTTTGTGTTTCAGAAAAGAAAGCGTGCAGGTTTGGACTGACATAATGCTGATGGAATTTTCAGAATGTGAACTATCCCTTTATAATATGATTGTTGAACCTGAGTAGAATGCCAACTTTAATATTCCTCAAGCTTTTTGAAGTTTTAATTATGCTTGCTAAACATTACCGTAATTATTGGCTGATATTATGCAGGCATTAAAGTGATCAACAAAGAGAAGTAAATTAATTCATGACTCAATATTTGAATGGAGTACATCTGAATTATTCATAGTTTTAGTTTAGAGTTGCAGCAGTTCTTATAGGGATACATTTATCAAGCAGTAACCTTTTGTTGCAGTAAAAACAGAACAATGCTATGTGCTATGATTAACATGTCATGGTTATATGCTGGGGAAAGTTTAGTGAGAGATGTTAAACAGGTTTCTATTCAATGCACTCTGACTCATTAATGAGCTGAGTAAATGTCACTGTGGAGGTCCAGATTAATTAAAAACCACAGACTGCTGATTACAGGAAAATGACTTACAGATATCCTACCGGCCACTGAGAGTCAAATGCAAAGTTCTGATGAGCTAAATTACACTATTATTGATCGCTAGCAGTAAAATTAGACTGTAATTGCTTCAGCTTGCCTATTACAATGAAACTGTTAAAGATGGAGTAAATCCTACAAACAACATAAAAGGTATATCTGGCACTAAATGACAGACATGTGAAAGTAATTTGTGGGACAGTTAGCTCCCTGCTGAGATGTATCTAAATGCAGCATTCAGGGCAGAAAAAGCTTAGAGATTTGGGGTTTTTAAACATGTAATATTGCACATTGCCAGAGAAATGATAACTTTGCATACTAAAAAACAAGTTTTGCTAATTATATTTACAGAATTATGTTAACGAGTCCCTTCTGAAATAAAAGTATGTGATGGTGCATGAGTAAAATGCATGAAATCCTATTGACAGCATAAGGAGTCCACCTAAGTCCTGTAAACCTTCGGCCTTATGACATTATTGCATTTATTATGGTATCTGTTGACAGTGGTATGACGTTGAACCAGACAAACCTGATACTGTAAGTCACAGCGTGCCTTTAAATAGCAGCTACTTGTTGCAGATGTCCTTATTATAATAAGCACCACATGGCAATTCAATTATGTTAGCCGATTGTGGTGATATTTCATTATCATACCCTAAATGATCATTTTTAGAATATATATGCTCTATTAGCTGGAGTAGTTTCTTTTGTCTGGTGCCATATGTGTATTTATCAGGGCAGGGCAGGGCAGAGAAAGCCCTGAGAAACAGAAACTGGCTCCGGTCAAAAGTTGCTGAAACAGAAAAAGGCAGAGGCCCAACACAACTGCCACTGCCAAAATAATACCAATGACTCATAGTTGCCTTCAAGCCATGCTGCCATTCTCTTCCCTGTTTCAACATGCAGTCTAGCCATGAACTTTAATTAAACACACTATATATAGAGACTACACAATCTCCACCATCTTTTTAAGGGAAAGTTGTGATAGTCTTAAGATCACTCTTTGATGCTGTAAGTACTGTAAAATAAATATATGCCTTTTGTCCACCAATTTGATGGCCGATATATGGAAGCCTGTTTCCAGCATGGAATCAAATATAATTAAAAAGGTAATTGCGACTTTCAGGGGAAAAAAGTAAAAATTGTGAGGAATAATTCTAACTTTTCCACTCAAATTACATCTCACAATTCTGATTTTACATCTCACACTGCAGAAATTTTTCTCTTTATTTTAAGTTTACATCTTGCAGCTTTTTTTTGCTTTTTTTTTTTAGTTATAGTCATAGTTATAAGCTATGTTTCCATCACCCTGTTTTTATGTGCATTTTTAAGTACCGCATCAGAAACGAGTGATGGAAATGCCAAATTTCGAATAAAAATCCCTTAATTTGCAAAAAAGTTTTTACGCTTGCTTGAGGTGGTTTTTGACGTGTAATAAAGGGTTAATGCGAATAATGGGAGATGGAAATGCATTTGCTGAATAAATTCGTCCATGCGCATCAAAAAAGTCATGTGACTTTGTGCTATGAGATGGCAAAACCTGACTAACCAGTGGACCAATCTCGTTCCATAGCATCTTAAATGTTGTTATGGTCATTCTGAAATGCCCGAGCAAAGTCTTTCTGTATAATTGCCTCCCAGAACTGTCTTACATGACTGCGTTCCCAAACAGCAGGCATCCACCTCTGAAAGCAATGACCGCATTTATTTTTTTTCATCTGCTTGCTTTAAGGCGCAAGTAACTTATTATAAATGAAAATTATTATATTCAGTGGCTTCTCCTACTTGATAAATAGTGCCAGTTTATCAGGAAGTGACGTTTTTATTGTCTTTGACTCGTTGGATGGAAACAGTGCTTATTCGCAAATGTTTTATGTGATATTCCAATTTTGCACTAAACTTAAATTTGCAACTTTGGATTGAAACCCGGCTGTAAATATCAATTGTGAGTTAACATCTCAAAATTCTGACTTTCAAGATCGTGTCTTACATATAAGCCCATAAACTATTTTTTATTTTTTTTTACTCCCAAGGCGAAAACAAGCTTGAATGAATAAAAAATGAATGATAATGAAAAGGAAAAATATATTATTATTATTATTATTATTATTATTATTATTTTTATTGTTATTATTATTATTATTATTATTATTATAAATATTATAAATTATTAATTTCTTATTTTTTAAGAGTTCTTCATACATAATAATGAGGGTCTGCAGGGGTCCTCTCTATGACATTTTTCTGTTTTATTTTTTTTATTTTTAATAATAATAGTAAAGGATTGAGTTTAAGATTAAGGTTTTCTTTAAGAATTTCATTATTTAAATTAAGATTATGTTGTATCACCCTGACATTTTTGCACCCCAAAAATTGTAAAAGAAATTTTAATTCAGAAATTAAAAACATACTCATCAAAGAAGAGGTTTATTCAAGTCATTGTATGTAATAATACATTTTGTGTGTATATTTGAATAAATTAATACATCTGAATTTTAAAAAAGTGTTATATCGCTGACACAGGAACTTTAATGAAAGTAAGTTGCATGTTTAAGGGTTAAGCAGGACATCTCCAGCAAAACAGGCCTGGAGTGACTTCAGCAGATGTCTGCAGGCTTTTTCCCTCCCAGAGTGGGATGGAAGCTGTTTAATACATGCAACGTGGGAGAGGGATCTGCAAACTCTAATGTAGTATTCCTGCACAATATGAATAAAAAATCTGCCTCGCTGAAACAATACCTTGCAAATCCACTGCTGTCCAAACCAAGTTCAGTGTGGGCGCCTCGACCTCTCGGCCAACACAAACCCTCATGAATTGGTATTCAGGCAACACGCTACACATTTTAAAACAACTGTTTGGGTATTGTAGTGCCAAGACTGGCCATCGCCTCTCTCTGCGGAGTTAGAGCAGAATGCCAATTCAAACACAGTGGTGCAGCAGTAATATTCTCAGCGCTTAGGTCTTGTAGAGCTGAGTGAAAGCAGGATGGATTGTGTTATGTAACCACGGCCCGTTCCAGTCTGTTCGCGTCAACCAAAACAGACGGCAGCAGTTTTGAAAGGAGCAGAATGCAAAATTAGACTTCGCAAACAGTAAAATGAATCCTTTGTGCGAGCATATGGCAGGATGCGCCGCATCTACTGCTCATCCAGATGGCTAACACATGTTCTTTCCTGTTGCTGTCATTCTCTCCCTTTTTTTCCTATGGAAAGGTGATCCACACCAGCAGCCCCAGCTATATCTGTCTGTTTGGCAAAGCTATACTGTAGCAGCAGTGCAGCGCCTTGATCTAAACTCCACCACTCTGAGCTAAGAACCACCTTTATTCCATTTGGCAAAGGCCTGTATGCGTACACACACACACTCTGACCGCAAAAGAAGGAACGCTGTAAAACACCCCCACAGTGCTAGGTAGTAAAGTATTGAAAAAGAGGTGGAGGAGAGGTGAAAATGTGTGTCAGGTTAATCCTAATAACTGCAAACCTTTTTTTTGCTAAATACGCTATTGATTGAAGCCCATTGATTTGTGCACGTGTGTGTGAATGAATGTGTGTGTCTGTGTGAGTGTGTGTGTGTAAACAGCTGCTCTTGTGACACATTGGCATTCCTGCCAATATCTGTCAGTATGGAGCTCTGAAAATAAATCCTAGGCTTTCAGCTGTCTCAGCCCACACAGAGGAAGTCTGAAATCACACAGCAGTTTTAGATAAGAAAGTCATACAGCCTCGATTCCTGCCAGATACGTCAGCCAAAAACTGCCCGGGCTACAGATGCTGTCCATACTTGCCTCTTTGTTGCATCTATATCAATATTTAGGGAAGGTGTTGGCTGTTTTTGTAGTATTAAGTATAAGAGATACAAAGTAAATGACTGAAGAATGAAAGCGTACTGTATGTAGATCGTTCATTTAGCAGCATGTATCATGTTTTTCAACAGATGATGATGTCAACTTTGCCTTAAAATGTACCTAATGTAATGTCCATATCTATTAACTGATTCATGTATTTCATACATACAGTGACTATCTATTTTATGATGAGCATGTTTTTAAATTTCAGAATTAAAATTCAGTTTTATATTTATTGAAGAGCACAAACTTAAATTGTCAATTGATACTTCTGATAACATAATGTAGAAAATGGCTCCTTAAATTAAATTAATTCATTAAATGAACTACTTATTAATATATGAGAAACTTTTGGCCGTCAAATCAAAGTTATGTGGTGCGAAAAACAAAATGAAAAATCATATCATAGAGAAGACCTCTGCAGACCCTCATGAGTGTGTCAAGGTCAATACGTTTAGTGAAATGTAAGTTGATTTGATCTTTTTATGATGAAAGGTTAGTTCAGGGTGTAAAATGTCATTTGGTATGACTCATCAAAAAGTGATTTTTTCGGAATTAATATTTTAAGAAAATTTATAAAAAATACTTTTTTGAAGAAAACGTTTTGGAAATAATGATTACGATGTACACATGCATTCAAAGTATAGGAATATATATATATATATATATATATATAGTATTGCTTCTTTTCTTTGCAATTCTGAGAGAAAAAAAGATTTGTGAGATATAAACTAAGAACTGTAAAATATAAACTCACAATTCAGAGAAAAATGTCAGATTTGTGAGATATACACTCAGAATTGCGAGATGTACACTCGGAATGACAAGAAAAAAGTCTTGAAATTGCGAATTTATATCATATTTTATATATAAAATTTTCTTCTCAGTATTGCAAATTTTTATATTGCAAATCTGACTTTAGATCTCTGGCTTTTGTTTTCTGAATTGCTAGAAAAAAAAAGACAGAATTGTGAAATATAAACTCAGAATTGCAAGAAAATGTCTGAATTCTGAGGTAAAAAGTCGCGATTACTTTATTTTTTATCCTGTGGCGGAAACAAGCTTCCATATATTTGTCACCGACCCACACAAAAAAGTTATTCATACTGACTTGCAAAAATTCTGCTGTGACATGCTTGCGACTTGTTTCGAAATTGACCCTGACCTTAAGTACAATGTTTATTTGGACACATGCACACACATACAGGCACACATAAATCCCCATCTCTGCTACTTCATTTATAAAGGCATCCTTTGCACCTGCAAATCCTTTGACACAATGCAGCTGACTGACAAAGAGGTGAAGCCTTCAATCTCATTGAGGCAACTGACAGCCAATGAGGCTGCCACACAAAAAGGAGAAGAAAATAAGATTCTTTAAAGGCATCCAGTGGAACCATAGAAGGAAACAACTCAAAAGAGAGACAAAAAGGAGGGGAGAGAGTACGTGAGAGAGCAAGAGAGCGTTTGAGAGTTGAACACAGGCAGGTCATGCCTAAAGCAACTGATCCCACTCACCAGCCTTCACCAAACACAATATTTCACCAAACAAAGAAAACGTGGCTGCTAAAAGTTCATCTGAGTCGCAAATACATTAATTCAAATGACAGTTATGTGTTCAGTTAAGCTAAAGCTCCTCTTCACAAGCTCTCAACTGTGGTTTCATGCCATGAATAAACCTAATAGATTAAATCAGCTTCAGGAACTGTTTACTTTGTCAGACCTACTTGATTTGGGAAAGGAGTTGTGGATAAAATATGCAAAATTAATGTAATTATAATGTCATGAACATTAGACAAGCACTTATCAAAAGTGGGTCATTTAATGCTTAGTAACATTCATTGTTAAGGGAATTAACATATGGCTAAACTTGAATATCAAGTTTTGTCAAGTCAAGTCATCTTTGTTTTTATAGCACTTTATACAATTCTAAACAGGAAATAACAGAATCAATCATGCAAATGACTCATCAAAAACTGAATTTTTCTGCATTAATATTTTAAGAAAGATTGTAAAAATGCTATTTTGAAGAAAACTTTTTTTTAAAATAATGATTACAATGTGTACACACATGTATTCAAAGTGTAGGAATATATATTGCTACTTTTTTCTCGCAATTCTGAGAAAACCAAGAATTGCGAGATGTACACTTGGAATGGCAAGAAAAAAGTCTTGAAATTGCACATTTATATCTCACTTTTTTTTTCTCACAAGTTTTCTTCTCAGTATTGCAAATTTATATATCGCAAATCTGACTTTAGATCTCTGGCTTTTGTTTTCTGAATTGCCAGAAAAAAAGACAGAATTGCAAGAAAAATGTTTGAATTTTGAAGTCGCGATTGCTTTTTTTATTCCGTGGCGGAAATAAGCTTCCATAAATTTGTCATTGACCCACACAAAAAATATAGTGCTTTATGCAATTCTAAACATGAAATAACAGAATCAAGCATGCCAGTGATTCATCAAAAACTGCATTTTTTTGAATTAATATTTTAAGAAAGATGTAGTGTAAAAATACCTTTTTGAAGAAAACTTTTTGAAAATAATGATTACAATGTGTACACACATTTATTCAAAGTGCAGGAATATATACTTTTATTTCTTGCAATTTTGAGAGAAAAAAGTAAGATTTGTGAGATATAAACTAAGAATTGTAAGATGTCGGAATGGCAAGAAAGTTTTGAAATTGCGCATTTATATCTCACATTTTTTTCTCACAACTTTTCTTCTGCAAATTTATATATCGCAAATCTGACTTTAAATCTCTAGCTTCTGTTTTCTGAATTTCTAGAAAACAAGACAGAATTGTGAAATATAAAATTTCAAGAAAAAATGTCTGAATTTTGAAGTCGCGATTACTTTTTTATTTGTCATTGACCCACACAAAAAAAATATTGTGCTTTATACAATTCTAAACAGGAAAAAACTGAATCAATCATGCAAATTTCTTGAAATATGAGACAAATTTATATTCAGCAGTAAAGCAACTCTAAAAAGACAATAGTGTCATTATTCAGCTGAAGTCAGTTCAATGTTGATTCATTTCAGTTCAATAACTGTGTATTTAATTATGAAATCAATTATAAGCGAGTTCCGTTCTGCTTTAAGCAGCTCTACAAATTAGTATCAAGTATCTTTGTATCAAGTTCTGAATCAGAATCTGAATTGACACAATCTGAATTTCTAATTGTAACTACACTATTTCTTTCATTCAGCCCCTGTCCATGTGATACACCACTTCTCTCAAAGAGTGGAAAGACGACAAGATGTGCTTTGTCAGACACCTGGGATATGACTCGTGGACTGGCCCTCCCTCTGTAAATGAAAGCGCCATGTGTCTAAAAGAAGCTCCTTGAAGGAAATGAATCCTGCACAGCAATAAGATGGTGAGCTCTGTGGGCCTTTATCTGATAATCGCCTCTATTATCCAGACTATGGATAGTGGTGCAAGTCTAATTTGAAATGATAGTCCATGTGGTGTGAACAAAGACGAGGTGACACCTGGAATTTCACTGTAGTCAAACTAGCTGTTGTGGTGCATTGAATTCAGCTACTGATTTGGAACAAGCTCTTGCAATGAAGCTCCTGTAGGATTCGGAATAGAATTTTTGGGCGAACTCTGTAAAAAGTGTAGCAAGTGATTGCATCTGTTAACTACACACATAAACCAAAAGCACAGGAAAGCAAATATTACGCTGATAACACCAAAAACACATTCACAAACACTATTAGACTCACTTATAGTCTGGTAACGTAACCCCAGAGGTCCCCTGGGGGTATGTGGAAAAAAGTCTAATGTCGGATTTGACAGTTCTGACATTTGTAGGCAGATAACGACTGACTGCACTGACTGATACTCATTTTCTTCCAAAATGGTGCTGGTAAATGTGAGTTGAGTTTGGGGTCTGTTAGATTTTTTTTTTGTTTTTTTTTTCTTTCTTTTATATTGTTAGAACATTAGTATGTTATTTCATGAAAAAATACAGTAAAAATACAATAAAAATACAGCAATACTGTTTAAATGATTGAGAAACAACTGTTTTCTATTTTAATTCTATTTTAATTTTAAAATCTAATTCATTATTGTACTGTTCAGCATCATTACTCCAGTCTTCAGTGTCACATGATCCTTCAGAAATCATTCTTATTTGGTGCCAAGTAACATTTCTTATTATTATCAATGTTAAAACCAGTTGTGCTGCTTAATATTTTTGTAGAATCCGTGATAATTTTTCAGGTTTCTCGATGAATAGAAAGTTAAAAAGAACAGCATTTATTTGAAATAGAACATTAATTGTAACATTACACTGTAAAAAAAAAAAAAAAACTGTGACATTTACGGTAAAATACCAGCAGCTGTGGTTACCAGAACTTTACCGTAAAGTATATGGTAGCAAAATTTTAGGTTTTACAGACTTCACAGTTTAAAAACTGTATTTCATTAACTGATATAATATTAATATACCATTAATATACCACTTTTTAACAAGATGAGGAGGGAAATACTCATATAGAAGGTGCACAGTGTCATTCATACAAATACATGCATGACACTAAAATAATGCAATAAACATTAATTTAACAATGTTTTTTTTTCACTGTAAATTATACAATGACTTGTTCTTTTTCACTTCCAAAAAAACATAATTTTAACAGTATTTTACAGTAAAATTACATTAAATGTAAATAGATATTCACTGTATATAAGAACTGTTAACCAATTAACAGGTTTTTACTGTAGCATTTTTACAGACTTTTACTGTAGATCTTTTTTTTTTACATTGTATAATGTTTTTACTGTCAATTTCGATACATTTAATGCATCTTAACTGAATGAAAATATTCATTTCTTTTTGACTTTTGAATGGTAGTGCTTTTTAATATGCACAAAACTGTTTTAGTTAGGCAAAACAAACAATATTTGGGTGAACTTGTTTGCTAATTTATCCCAAACACTAACTGTTTAAAATGATTATTTTTAATGTAATATTACTTAAAAGAATAGTTAATCTAAAAAAATGCAAAAAATAATTTACTCACCCTCAAGTCGTTCCAAACCTTTATAACTTTCTTTCTGCTGTGAAGCATAAAAATAAGTAAGGTGAGTAAATAACAACTGAATTTGCATTTTTGGGTCATCTATCCCTTTAAGACTTTTACATAACTCATTCAAAACGAGTTTCTTTCCAAAATATGCTGACTGCTACTGAAACTGTAGGAGGTAGAGGATTGAATTGTGTTTGCACATACCTGATACGACTATGCTGAGCATTGAGAATTAAGTTATTACTGATGTTACATTTATTGAGCATTTCATTCATACGGGTTTGAAATGAATACTGCATTCACCTAAATCCTTCTGGGGTTTAAACTACATGGGTTTTTTTACAACAACATAAACTCATATTTCTAAAGGGCATCTAGGGAGAGGCCCATTTCTATTTGAACAAGACACAATCACTCAAAAGAAACTAATATGACAAGTCAGTAGTTGCACATTATGTATTTTCTCAGCCCCGCCCACCAACCCCACACCAGCCCTCTACTACTTCACTAGAATGATTTAATGTCCGTATCTTTTTCATAGCCGGTCTATGATTGTCCACGGTGAGAAATGACTCTAGTCTCCTTTTATAAGGTTAAGACAAAAAGTGACAGGGCAATACCTGTAAACGGGCCGATGAGTCTGGGAAAGACAGAAGGCCTAAACTCAGTTTGGTTGGATTTATCATATCTGCTCTAGTAATCCTTAACACAAAGCCTGGATGAGTGCTATCTTTGTGTGTGTCAGAATAGCAGGCTTGCAGAACAAGCCTTGGCATGTATTTTCTTTTCTCTCTCTCTCTTTTTTTTTTTTTTCTTTGTTCAGCGGTAACACTGTGGCAGGTAGGGAATCTTAGGTTACAGTGAGGATATCTTCTGACAGCATGGAGGTGCTGAGGGTACTGGGTGGGGTGGGCCGGAAGATTGATGTGGAGCATAGCAACAATGTGCATCTACAGTGCTGTGTCATAACTATTTTTGTAAGCTAAAATGTTTCCAGCTAAAATGTCTAAAAAAAAAAAAAAAAACTGTTAAAAAAAGTAGTCAAGAAGCAATACTGCATAAGATATTAAGACTAGTTTAAAGAGAATGGATGTTTAACCATAAAAAGTCTGCGGTATCATATTTGATACCAAATTTCTAAGTTCTGTAAATTATCTTAAAACTTCTGACAAACCTGTTGGACACAATCTGCTACATGCTTTCTGGTGTCTGATTGATACTTTTAGTAATAGCTTATAATTATATATAAAACTATATATAATTATACTTTTAATTATACTAATTATACTAAATTATACTACTAAGATATTAGTAGTATTATAAAAACCTCTCCCTTCAGGTTGTGGTATTTTTGGTATCGCATGCCTTTCTTTTAAAAAATCTTTTCAGATTTTTATGATGTAAACGTATTATAACTTTCAAATTGTTAGTAATATTTTAAGAGAAACACATGCTGGGCTGAAGCAGTTTCAGTTTACTTGATTATCCATAAAAATTAAAATTAGGGTTAGGGTTATGTTAAAAATCAAGTATAAATATAATTAATCAGGCTTTTGAGGAATGTTTATTTGTACATTTGAATATCTTTCAATCACCATTATATGTTTTGCCCCCCAAAATAAAAACTACAATGATTTGATTATAAAAATAAGCATTTAAATATCATTTTACTATGACATATTGTTGGGAGATAAACAGTGACAAATGATGTTTATATGCATTCATCTTTCATCATCAGTCATATAAACATAAACTTGCATAATAAAATTGCATATTTTCTCAGTTTAAATAAAGTTGAGCTGTTTTTCCACCTTAAGTACAAGCCTGATGTATCAAATATTCATACAACATATATGTACTCAACATATTCATACAAAAAAAAAAAAGTTTTAGTCTAAAGGTTCATTAAACTGTTCCATTTAAAAACAAAACAAAAACATAAAAAAAACAAAAAACAAAAAAACAAACAAAAACAAAACACAAGACAAGACAAGACAAAATGGATTTGTATGTCAGGCTTTACAGGGTTAATTAATGTATTTGGGAAAGTTTTTATTGACTTATTTAAATTTTAAACAAGTAAAAAATGTGACAAAATCTGCCAGTGCAATATGACAAAATACTTTTCGTAATGCACTATATGAAATCAAGTCTTAAAATCTCATTCAGTTTTGCTTCTCAGGTAAATTTGTCTTGTTTTATGATTTTCAGATTACTAGAAAATAAATTAAAAGTGTTTATGCTGAAAATAAGAAAAACTTTTGCCAATGAGAGTAGAATATAAATATATTTTCTTGTTCTAAGGATGCTTACATATGAAAAAAGGCAAAAATAAACGTGCACTGCAGCATGTATCAGTGAGAGAATGTGGTATTTAAATACTCAAATATTTTCAATTATTCAAAGGCGCTTTAAGTATGAAAAAGCAACTTAGAGAAAAAGTCTGAGCAGACCTTATGCTGAAGCATGCTGAAAGAACAAAAGAGCCACAGGTGCAAGCTCACTTTACACCTTGACCTGGTTTGTCAGCTTGTCTGCTGAATTTGTGCCACTGCAAAGTGAAGTGTCAAAAGCAGCAAATCTGGGTTGACGAGAAGGAGATTGAGGGCAACAGTTCGGAGAACAAACACAGAACTCTTCAGACGTTTAGAAAATTCTCTAAAACACAAAGTTATTTCACACACTTTGAGGTTTCATTTCATAAAATGAATATCTTATGGCTAAATGGGCTTGGATTGTAATCGGATATGTTAAGTATGTGTGTTTTGTGTATGTGCACATGTGTGTTTATTTGTTGCTCTTTGGGTCTGTGAACCTGAGCGAGGTGTTACAGCAGTGCAGCTGTTAAAAGACGATATCACTCTTTAGCCCTGACTTTGTGTGTTTATTTTGTGTGTGTGTAGACATAAATGCACCTGGGGGTGTCCATGCTTGCAAACCTTCTGAAAACCTCAAAGCTGTTCTGGCTGAGACACAGAATACCTGCATCATTGTCACTTCAGCACCTTAGGCAGGCAGGAGGCAGTAGATGGGGAGAATAAGTCATTTGTCAGAATGGGGCAAGTTGAAACTACAACCCCATTTGTTCCACTAGAGCAAGTTATGGATCTAGTTATCGAGAAGAGACAAGGTCTTACACATTTTCAAGCACACGCATATTCACATGCATACATTGACCTGGCTGTTCACACACACCCACACATATACACACACACACAAATGGGCACAATACTGGCTGTAATGCAGTCACATGGAAAGTGAGAGGCAGAAGCTTTGTCATCTGTTTAGATTACTGTAGTAATGTAGATAGGAAAGAGTCAAATGAGAGGGGGAATATCGCAATACTTCTGACACATAAAAGAACAATGATCATTCACCATAAAGTTTCTAGGAGTTATGATGTGTCAAGAAGCAAGACTTCCTCTTGACAGCCTCTGTCTCGTAAAATATGATCCTGTATTTCTGAGGAAGTTTTGAAATTGTGTGCAGAATATAAAATCTGACACTAGTTGGTAAAACACATAAATTCTTTCATACTGGCAAATGACCATGCACCAAGTTTTAGCATTGTGGTTTTTTTTTTTTTTTTGTGGGAAAATATGCTAAATTAATGTAAATATGGAAAATGTAATAAATGGAGTACTACACATGATGCACTTGTAACATTAACATTATATTGCAGACAATATAATGTTAATGAAATTAACATTAAAAACAAACAAATAAATACATAAATAAATAAATTGATTAATTATTAATTAAAAATATAATTAACTAGATTTCTTTGCATAGGCTACTTAAGTATGCTTTTAAAAAGTGCACTTTGTAATAATCTCAAATGAAAAGTTTTACTATATTTTAGTAAACTGAGTATATTTTAAATCATTATGTTGTAATAATCATTTGTTTTGCTTTATAAACTTGTATTGATGTGTTAACTAACATACTAAAACACATGTAAAGTAGTTGATTACAGTTTTAACTGTAGTGTGTTATTCAATATAAAACACTCTGAACTGTATTTAATATAATTTAAACTATAATACATTTTCATTTAATTACAATTATCATGCAGTCAGAGAACATTACATTCAGTTCCCACTTATTTTTAAAAGTATATTATTTCCATAATAAATACTCTAAATTTCCATAAAAGTATGCTAAAATGTGACCCTGGACCACAATACCAGTCACAATTTTTCTAAATTGAGATTTATACATCATCTGAAAGCGGAATAAATAAGTTTTCCATTGATGTATGGTTTGTTAGGATAGGAGAAGATTTGGCCAAGATACAACTATTTGAAAATCTGGAATCTGAGAAATATTGAAAAAAAAAAAAAAAAAAAAAAATCTAAATATTGAGAAGATCATTGTCCAAATGAAGTTCTTAGCAATGCATATTACTAATAAAAATTAAGTTTTGATATATTTACGGTAGGAAATCCTAATGTTAATATCCTAATGATTTTTGGCATAAAAGAAAAATCAATAATTTTGACCCATACAACGTATTTTTGGCTATTGCTACAAATATACCAATGCTACTTATAACTGGTTTTGTGGTCCAGGGTCACAGATGTGTGCTTAATATAGTCAGGAAGGATTAAAGGTGCAGGACTTGTTGTGTTATTAAAGTTTGGATGAAATGAACTTGCCATTCCTTGACCTTTGGTTAAAAAGATGCCATAATCTGCAGCATAATCAAATTAGCCAAAAATGTGTGCTAAAGAAACTTACACGGCACAGATGATGTGTAGAACTTTTTGTGTGGACCTGCAAATGACATGTTCTCATCTCAGGTAGCATCAGAAACTCGTTGCACCCAACTGATAACGATCTGTTTAAGTTTAGGTTTACTTGTGTTTCACAGAAGTCTTGGTGCTGCAGATTAAGACTGCATTGCAGTATGATATTGGATGCCTTAAAATGAACAGTTTTGTTTTTGTGCATCATATATTCAGACTGCACTCATTAGCAGCCTAAAATCCTGGTCCTTTTTCACCATCAGGCTTTGGCAGTTGTTCTCAGATCCAGGGACGGATTAACGCACAGGCCTACCGGGCACGTGCCCAGGGCACTGGACCAGAGGGGGGCCCAGCCTAAATACTCCCATAATGCGATTTCAACCGTGCTCCCTCAGATTTTGAGTTAAGTGGATTTTGAATGCAGCTTCCAAAAGACAAAAATAGCCGAATAATATGTTTTTTATATTGGATAAACGATCACACTGGTGTGATTAGATCATTCAGTGCGGCACATCATCAGCTGCTAAATTCAAATCTGCGTTCGCTCAACTTCACTGGCTGGCACGGAACCAGAGACAGCCGCGTTTTTAGGTACAGCACTGCGCATTATAACCAATCACACATGATTCTGTTGAGCTTATGAGTACAATGGCCAATAAGAGGCATTCAGATGAGTCATCGCTGAAACAGCTGTTTATAGTGTAAGCGCTCCCTGAATGAATTCTGCTCTCTGTCGATTTATTTCATCAGAAACAACAAAGTGCAGATGTGCGTAAGATGTAAGCAAGATATTCATTTCACAATGTAAGCAACTTCAGTGATTAATGGGAGTTTTTGAGAGTGCTTGAATTCTGGCTAGACTAAAGTCAATGATAATGTTCTTTGATAATGTAAATGCTATTTTGCTCTCTTTCTGTACAATAAACGGGGCCAGATTACCTCTTACCGTGACAGGCAAAACGATATTTTGGGCCCCCCTTCCTTAATAGGCCTATATAATAGTAGCCTACCACCCCAGCAAACAAAAATATTTCGTAATCAGTGGAACCGTTACAGTGTTTTCTATCGCAATAAGCGCTTGCATTCAATCAATAAAAATCAAATGTCTTAATTTGTTTGACAATGGAGAAAGACCGTTTCATTAATAGGCTCCAGCGTTGTGGCCACATTACCACTTCGGGAGTGCATTATTTCTCTAATAATTTCAACGGCCTGGAGTCACAACCACACATCAAGACATTGTTATGATGATCTATTTCAAGATATTTGTCATGTTTCCATCCTGAAATCATCCTGAACTAATTTCTTGCGCACCTCATAAACCTTCCATTGCAATTTCCAAAACGCCATTTTAGAGCTAATAACAGGGGCTTGAGCCATTGATATGTAGGCTAATGCAGTTATTAATGCAGTCTAACGCACTTAGAGAGAGAGAGAGAGCGTGAATACCAGCGTCTGTATGTCTCTGAACAGTGTTCAGCAGCAGCGTCTACTAATAACGAATCTTTAAGTTGAACTGCTTCAAGAACCTCGCTACTGAGAAATGTCATGTAGCTTTTGAGCTGTGAAACTATTTTATTGATAAATTCGCAGGGCAGTCGCAGCACTGACAACAAGTTTCTTTCCGCGTCTTCACGTGTGTGCACGAGTGCCTGTCTGTACTGTGTGTGCGTCTGTGAGATATAAAGGTCCAAAATCCGTTTACTTATATTTGAGAATCGAGACATGATATAGTTAACATGTTGGGGGGGCTGGGGGGTGGCTTTAAATTGAGGGGGGCCTTTAATCAGTCCGTGCCCAGGGCACCGCTGCGTCATAATCCGTCCCTGCTCAGATCACTCCAGTCACGTGTCAGCTCTATTGCTCTGACATGGACACATCTGTCTCACCTCAGCAAAACCTAATTGCTGGCCTTTACAACAGTGGGTGCTGTACTCTCATTGCCATTCCTAGCCATCAAAATCACCCTCAGTTTTAATCAAAATGAGCCTTTGCATACATATTCATAACACTGCCTTGCCTAACTCTGCATAATTTAAGGGGAAATACATCCTAACTTGGCTGCATGTGGAATTTTGTGGATAAAAAATGTCTATTTTGGCACACATCGTTAAGTGTTCATTTTGGCAACGTGTGTGTTTTTAGGCATGGCGGAAGAACATCATTTTCATACGGAGAATCTACTGTGACAGATTAAAATGTGTTTTAGCCCAATGATATTCATGTCTGATGTGCATTGTGAGTCTTCAGAGTGATCATAGTGAGACGTGTGAGAACTGAGGGTTCAGTCGGCATCATAATGTTCATTATGCCAGTGATAACAAAAGCATGACAGCTGCAGTTTTCCATTTTCTGGCTCAAAAGATGGAAAAGTCTAACGTCTCTGTGAATTCATAATTACTGTTTCTTCCTTTTGAAAATAAATGTGGTGTTAAAACTGTATATCTGTTTATGGAAACACTCATTGGACATTTCCTGTATCAAAATGACAACACATGACATATTTTATGTTTTGTCGAATTTGTGGTAAATTTGTATGAATTTTGTACATTCAACATTTTGAACAATTCAAATTAAATCATCATACTTGTAAAATATTTACATTTTCTCATGATGGAAAGTGAACATTTTCGGTACCACAGCTAACAAGATAGTTTAACCTTGAAAATTAATGAAAATTCTGTCATCATTTACTCACCCTCACTTTTTTTTTTTTCCTGTGGAACACAAAAGAAAGTATTTTTTAAAAATGTGACTGTTTCTTTATCAAATGAATAAAAACATTTTATTTCAATTCATTTTTATTTTAAAGCCTATTATTTTCAGTTCCAGAGAAGAAAAAAATAGAAGCCCATTTCCACAACAGAAAAAAAAGTAATTGCGACTTTTTGTCTCACAGTTCTGAGTTTATATCTCACAATTCATACTTTATTTCTCATAATTCTGATAAATATAAACTGATAATTCTGAGTTTACATTACATAATCTGAGTTTACATTTCATAATTTATATCTCACAATTCTGGTTCCCCTTTCAGTCGGTCACTCCGAGTCACGTCGGATGACCGACGAAATTGGGATCTCGCCAGAGAGACCAATCCACTTCGAGTGTAACTAAACGAGCCAATGGACATTGGCATGCGATTATTGCATCCAGCTGCCGCTGATCACAGTGTGAGCATAAGAGGCAGCTGATGCACCGCATCAATTATCCTTTCGCTTCGGAGCCGAGCGGTAGTAGTGAAGCTACTGCTCCCTTTCCCAAGAAGTGTTCCTGATCAAGTGCGGGCGTTACGGTGCAGCAGCGGTGGTCACGGTGTCCGGGAGAGCAGAATCGTCTTCCCGCTGGCAGCCACACTTGGAGTGTGCGGTGGCCAAGCTCCCCTGCGTGCTTCAGCACCTCAAAAAAGAGCATTTCTAAGAGCAAATTTCTCTAAGAGAGTACACGGGTGATCGCGTCTTTTTAAAGATGTCTTATCACCCGTGCGTTTCTGGCTGTAGTCGCTTCCTGGCGCCTCAGGACGGTCACGATTGCTGCCTCACGTGTCTGGGCATTCAGCAAGCTGAGGAGGCTTTCGTGGATGGCTCATGTTCTTCTTGTGGGGACATGACCATCTCGGAGTTGCGTCTTAGACTCCGCTATGTCAAACATGGCGGAGTCCCTCTGCCTCTGCCGCGGTCCGGCGTGCGCGCCGCTGGGTCCGGTGGGGGCAGAGGTGATCTGAGGATTACGGTGAGGGCTTCCCCAAGTGGAGCTCCTCGCCCCTCAAGCACTCCGCAGCCGGTGGAGCTGCCGAAGGAGCGTGCTGGGCCCTCTGCTCGGGGTGCACCAGGCGTCTCCTTCGGTGGTCCCCCTGACGACCAGATGTCGATCACTGCATCGGAGGGCGGGCCCTCTCTCTCCGGGGATGACGACTCGGCTGCGCTGCCCCCTTCGGGTGTGGTAGCGTTGTCCGAGCCAGACCCAGAGATGACGGCCATGCTTTCCCGGGCCGCCGAGAATGTCGGGCTCGTGTGGAATCCACCACCGCGTCCCGATCCTTCGAGGCTGGACGAGTGGTTTCTCGGTGGGGGTCACGCTGGTTCTCAGCGCCCCCCTCCGGTGCCATTCGTCCCGGAAGTGCACGAGGAGCTGACAAGATCGTGGAGGGCACCTTTCACTGCCCGAAACAAATCTTGTAGTTCTTCCGCTCTCACCACCCTCGATGGTGGAGCCGCTTTGGGGTATGCGGGCATCCCCTCGGTGGAACGGTCTGTGGCCATGCAACTATGTCCAACAGCCGCTTCCACCCTGCGGGGTGATCCGTGTCTCCCCTCACGGGCCTCTAAGTATTCGTCAGGTCTAACTGGCAGTGCTTATAGAGCCTGTGGGGAGGCGGCTTCCGCCCTCCACGCTATGGCGTTGCTGCAGGTTCACCAGGCCAAAGCACTGAAAGACCTGCACGAGGGTGGTCACGACCTGGCGGTTCTACATGAGCTGCGTGCTGCGACGGACCTCGCGCTACGAGCGACGAAGGTGACCGCACAGTCTCTGGGTCGTGCGATGTCCACGTTAGTGGTCCAGGAGCGCCATCTCTGGCTGTGTCTTGCTGACATGAGAGAGCTGGAAAAGGTACAGTTCCTGAATGCTCCCGTGTCACAGACCGGCCTTTTCGGCGACGCTGTCGAGAGCTTTGCCCAGCAGTTCTCGGCAGCCCAGAAGCAGACTGAGGCGATCAAACACATCATGCGCCGGAGGAAACCTGCTGCTTCCACTCCGGCTGCAGCCCCTCAGCCTGCTCGTCGCCGTGGGCGCCCCCCTGCGGCCGCCCCCGCTCCCGCGCAGCCGCAGCAGCCTTCCACCAGGCCGCGTCGTGGAGCCGGTCGCAGGCAGGACGCCCAGCCCGTCCAGGCCCCCGCCAAACCTGGCGGCAAGCGCAAGTGCAAGAGGCCCTGAGACGGGCGACCCAGAGATGGAGGAGACTGCTCATCGGGAGATGGTGACCGCACCACTCCCTCCCCCGGTGGAGGGCTGGGTGGAGAATCCTGTGTTTCAGTTTGTTTTTGTTCCGCCGTTGGCCCAGCAGCCAGCGGTACCCAAAACATCAGTAAAAGAGCGGATTCCTCAATCTCTGGGTCTCAAGAGGAGGAGAGTGGTGATCCGTGAATCACAGGATCGCTTCCCTCCTCCTCTCTCGCCAGCAGGCAGCAGGTGGTTGCCCAAGAGCACCCCTCCTGCCCATTCGTGGAACCAGGTAAGGGCAGTAGCACTCCATTCCCCGCTTCAAGTCGTCAAACGCCGGGCTGTCACAAGCCTCAAGCCGGGTTCCTGTGTCTCCTCCCACGCGAGGAGAAATCAGGTGAGTGCTACACTACACACCCAGACCCCGCCCCCTGCCGTCACAGGCCAGGCCGTCACAGGCCCTGGGGCCGGTCCCTGTGTTCCACCTCGCTGCCCCACCGCGGGCGCATCGGTGGCCCCGTTGGTTCCACTGGTGCGGTCTCTCGGAGCCTGGTTAGCGCTCCCCAGCCCGTCCCGGTGGCTCCTGCGGACCATCAGACTCGGCTATGCAATTCAGTTCGCCCGGCGTCCCCCCAAGTTCAGGGGCATCCGGTTCACTTCAGTCAAAGCCGTCGATGCCCCTGTCTTGCTCGCGGAGATTGCAGTCCTACTGGCGAAGGATGCAATAGAGCCGGTCCCTCCAGCCGATATGAGGTCGGGGTTTTACAGCCCTTACTTCATTGTGCCCAAGAAAAGCGGTGGGTTACGACCGATCTTGGATCTGCGAGTTTTGAACCGTGCACTTCACAAGATGCCGTTCAAGATGTTGACACAGAAATGCATTTTTGGATGCGTCCGTCCCCTAGATTGGTTTGCAGCGATCGACCTGAAGGACGCGTACTTTCATGTTTCGATTCTTCCGCGGCACAGGCCATTCCTGCAATTCGCGTTCGAAGGTCGGGCATATCAGCACAAGGTCCTGCCCTTCGGGCTGTCCCTCTCGCCTCGTGTCTTCACCAAAGTCGCAGAGGCGGCCCTTGTTCCCCTGAGAGAACAGGGTGTGCGCATTCTCAACTACCTCGACGACTGGCTCATACTTGCACAGTCTCGAGAGCTGTTGTGCGCACACAGGGACCTGGTGCTCAGGCACCTCAGCCAGTTGGGCCTTCGGGTCAATTGGGAAAAGAGCAAACTCGTGCCAACGCAGAGGATCTCTTTTCTCGGCATGGAGTTGGATTCGGTCAACCAGACAGCACGCCTCACCCAGGAACGTGCTCAGTCAGTGCTGAACTGCCTCAAGACTTTATCAGGCAGGACAGCGGTCCCACTGAAACTCTTTCAGAGGCTCCTGGGGCATATGGCTGCAGCTGCGGCCATAGTTCCGCTCGGTCTGCTCCATATGAGACCGCTTCAGCACTGGCTCCATGGCCGAATCCCGAGGTGGGCGTGGAAACGCGGTACTCACCGGGTTCAGATTACACCGGCCTGCCGCAAGACCTTCAGCCCGTGGTCAGATCCCTCGTTCCTTCGGGCAGGAGTGCCCCTGGAGCAGGTATCCAGGCATGCTGTGGTATTCACGGATGCCTCAGCCACCGGCTGGGGTGCCACGTACAACGGGCACGCAGTATCAGGGGTTTGGACGGGCCCCCTTTTGCGTTGGCATATCAATTGCCTCGAGTTGCTGGCAGTACGTCTTGCCCTGTGCCGCCTCAGAGGGCGCCTTCGGGGCAGGGACGTTCTGGTCCGTACGGACAACACTGCGACCGTTGCGTATATCAACCGGCAAGGCGGTTTGCGCTCCCGTCGCATGTCGCAACTCGCCCGCCACCTCCTCCTCTGGAGTCAGAAGCATCTGAGGTCCCTTCGTGCCATCCACATCCCAGGAGTGTTCAATCAGGCGGCCGACGAGCTGTCTCGAGCGGCACTTCCTGGGGAGTGGAGACTCCATCCCCAGGCGGTCCAGCTGATTTGGAGTCGGTTCGGAGTTGCTCAGGTAGACCTGTTTGCATCTCCAGAAACCACCCACTGCCAGTGGTTCTACTCCCTGTCCGAGGCAACGCTCGGCACGGATGCACTGGCACACAGCTGGCCCCAGGGCTTGCGCAAGTATGCGTTTCCCCCAGTGAGCCTGCTAGCACAGACGCTGTGCAAGAACAGGGAGGACGAGGAGCAGGTCCTGTTAGTGGCTCCATATTGGCCCAACAGGACCTGGTTCCCGGAACTCATGCTCCTCGCGACAGCCCCTCCCTGGCCGATTCCTCTGAGGAAGGATCTGCTTTCTCAGAGACGGGGCACCCTCTGGCACCCGCGTCCAGACTTGTGGAAACTTCATGTGTGGTCCCTGGACGGGACGCGGAGGTTCTAGGTGACCTGCCCCAGGAGGTAGCGCTCACTATCGCTTCAGCACGAGCACCGTCCACAAGACGGGCCTATGCGCTGAAGTGGAACCTGTTCGTCGAATGGTGTTCCTCTTACCAGGAGGACCCCCGGAGATGTTCGATCAGAGCCGTGCTTTCCTTTTTGCAACAAGGGTTGGAGCGTAGGCTGTCCCCCTCCACCCTTAAGGTATATGTTGCTGCTATTTCTGCCCACCACGACCCCATAGAGGGGAGGTCGGTGGGGAAGCACGATCTGGTCGTCAGGTTTCTTAGGGGGGCCAGGAGGTTAAATCCTCCGAGGCCTCCCTCCCTTCCCTCTTGGGATTTGGCTTTGGTGCTAAGAGCCCTACAAACTGCCCCCTTTGAGCCATTACAGTCAGTCGAGTTGAAGTTTCTTTCTATGAAAACCCTACTCCTGACTGCATTGGCCTCAATCAAGAGGGTGGGGGACCTGCAGGCATTTTCGGTCGACGAGTCGTGCCTTGAGTTTGGGCCGGCTGACTCCAGTGCAACACTGAGGCCCCGGCCCGGCTATGTGCCCAAGGTTCCTACCACGCCCTTCAGGGACCAGGTAGTGAGCCTGCAAGCGCTGCCCCTGGAGGAGGCAGACCCAGCCCTAGCTTTGCTCTGTCCTGTACGCGCATTGCGTCAGTACGTGGATAGAACTCAGAGCTTCAGGACCTCAGAACAGCTCTTTGTCTGTTATGGAGGACAGCAGAAGGGGAAGGCTGTCTCCAAGCAGAGGATGGCCCACTGGATAGTGGATGCCATCACCTTGGCCTACGAAGCACAAGGTGTGCCCTGCCCGCTCAGGTTGCGTGCTCACTCCACTAGGGGTGTCGCATCGTCCTGGGCGCTGGCTCGTGGTGCCTCGCTAGCAGACATCTGTAGAGCTGCGGGTTGGGCGACTCCCAACACGTTCGCTAGGTTTTATAGCCTACGTGTCGAACCGGTTTCCTCCTGTGTTCTCACCTCAAACGGGTAGTGGCACTGAGAGGGCCGGCTCAGAGTCGGCTTGCGGCGTCCTTACGCCTAATTCTCCAGAGAGTTCCTTAACCAGGCAAACCCTGTTGAGTCCTCCAGCACTCCGGCATCCGGACGCGGCGGGGCGTCCGGCGCCAGGCCTTCAGCCAATGAATTCTTGAAATCTGGTGCGAGGCTAGTGCCCATATGAGAGACCCTGTCGGGATCCCATATGTGTATTCCACGGTATGCTTATTAGAGCCGTGTTTCCCCTGGCGGACCACGTTCTGCCATCTCTAAAGATGCAGCCTGAGCCATCTCAGAGACTTCCATGTGCAATAGGGCCCTTCGGGGTTACTTCACATGTCTGAATGTCACTTAACCCCCTCTGGGAGGAGGTGACTCCGCAGTGTGCCTCTTCCAAGTGGAAGGGCACGCTTCCCAGTGTTATCCTAGTCCTACTGTTTGGGTTGCTCAAGGAACACCAGTAGTTGACCTTCTCTGTGTAGAGCCCGGTCCTATCGTCTGCCTTATAGGAAGGGTCAGGAGCCCTACACAGGGCACTGGAAGGGGCAGCTCCTGTGGCGCTTTGGTAGGGATCCCAATTTCGTCGGTCATCCGACGTGACTCGGAGTGACCGACTGAAAGGGGAACGTCTCGGTTACGTATGTAACCCTCGTTCCCTGAAGGAGGGAACGGAGACGTCACGTCCCGTTGCCACAGTCGCTGTACCACCGCTGAGCTGCCGGGTCGCCGGCTCGGCTCCTCAGCGAAAACATAATTGATGCGGTGCATCAGCTGCCTCTTATGCTCACACTGTGATCAGCGGCAGCTGGATGCAATAATCGCATGCCAATGTCCATTGGCTCGTTTAGTTACACTCGAAGTGGATTGGTCTCTCTGGCGAGATCCCAATTTCGTCGGTCATTCGACGTGACGTCTCCGTTCCCTCCTTCAGGGAACGAGGGTTACATACGTAACCGAGACGTTTTATTTCTTGCAATTCTGACTATTTCCTCTGAATTCTTAGGTTGTATCTGGCAATTCTACTTTTTTTTTTGTTTCCACCGCAAAATAAAAAAAAAATAAAAAAAGTAATTGCGACTTTTATCTCACAATTCAATTTTTTTTCACAATAGTGAGTTTATATGTCAGAATTTAGACACTTCTTCTCAGAATTGTGAATTTATCTCACAATTGAGAATGATCAACTTTTAACTTAGAACTGTGAGTTTATCGCTCACAAATCTGCATTTATATCTCGCAATTCAGACTTTTTTCGTAATTCTGAGGAGAAAGTTTATATCTCAGAATTTTACAATTTTCTTCTCAGAATTGTGAATTTGTCTCACAATTGAGAATTACCCCATTTTTTTCTTACAATAGAGAGTATATCGCTCACAAACCTGCATTTATATATCTTGCAATTCTGATTTTATATCTCGCAATGCTGACCTTTTGTTTTCTCAGAATTGTGGAAAATAAACTTAAGAGTACACACTCAGTTTATACAGATATGCTCAAAGACATATATCCTGTAAATAGAAAATTCCCATCCTTGCATTATGAATCATTACTATAAAGGTATAAAAAGCACTTCAGTATAGTGTTGCTCTGACATTGTGGCAGTGAAAAGGCAAGAGCTTTACTATCTGTCAGCCATGAAATGTTTAATGAAGGATCAAGAGTTATGCAGGGAGAAGTGGGACAGTGCGTATGGGAGTTGCTTTTCCACATTTTCCGCAAGTCTGCCATCTGACTGGCATGTCTGAGCACATTCTGCGGAAAAAAAAAACATTGGGGAGGGGGGGTATAAGACGCTACATTGTTGAGAGGATTACTGTCAAATCAATTTTAATATATTTCTCAAATACGTTAAATGCAGGCTATCCACACTGGGCTGCTTCGTTCACAAAACTGTCCTTATGGGAAAAAATAAGGCTCTGGCCATCAGTGCTGAAATAGATGGGCATATAAGAAAGACTGGGGCATTTCTCAAGGATGAGTTGTGTCTGTAAGGGGAAGGAATGCTATAAATCTCTCTGGCAATGTTCCGGTAAATGTCTAGAGTCATCTCAACAGAGCAGTGGAGGAGATGCCTTTTGTGTTTTAATCCAGCAAAACACCTTTGAGTCTAAATGCTTATTATTTTTTTTTTGTTGTTGTTGTTCATTCATTATAGGAAAGGCAGTGAGACTTAATTAATCTTTGCTTAATTTAAAACCATAATCATTACTTCAATAAACACATGTATAACCATACTACTATTCCAGGACTCCATGAAACAAGAGAGAGAGAGAGATGACAAGCAATACAATACAGCTGATAATTAGTGGAAATAAAGATCAAAATCATGAAAGAAAATTAAAAGAACAAAGAGCTGTCAAATATAAAAGGATTACCAATAAAAAAATATGCATGTCAAAATAATACTTAAGAATGTTAAGTTTTTTTTATATTAATTATATTCATGACAGACTTTAATGTCCACTTTGATGTTTTGATTAAATAATAAACTCACTTGCTTATATAAGAAGCCTAATTAATATAGCAACTTTGGATTAATAGTGGGTTAAATGGATTAAATTGCACATCTTATATAAATAAACTGTTACCTAAAATGTTACTTTGATTTACCTGAAAATATCTCAGTATTATGCAAAAAACATGAATAAATAAGACTTGTATGGTAGGCTATGTGGTAAAAAAATTGCTTTGCCAAGCACAAAACAGTATGCTTGGAAAAAGCCCAAGCATTTAGTTCAAAACATACTTTATGGATTACAGTACTGCTGGATAGGTTAATACATGCACTATTGCTCTAGTCAAACTGACTTGCAGGTCTAGTCAAATAGTTGGATGAGAAAACAGGTCAAAAAGCACATTTGACTAATAATGCAATTTTTGATGCTACCCAAAAGGTGCAAAAATTTGAAATTCTAATGCATTTACATGAATAATTAAACCCCACAAAAACAATGCTACAAACTAACTTAATAAATGAACTCCATGATGCATTATTCATACTTGTGATGGCTAAATTGGACTTCATTGTGGGTCACAGAGCTTCATTTTGGAAAACAACAACATCTTTGTCCCCCTTGCTATTTTTACTCATTCTCTCTAACACAGACACTGCGATCGTGGTAGAAAATCCAAATGAAGGGAGAAGTAAATAAAACTGCTGGGTCTCATTGAGTGAGCATCTCCCATTTTCATTCCAAGAGTGCAGTAACTAAGCATCCTCCAAAGCTCACAGAAAGCATCTGATTTGTGCCCTGCGTCTCATTTCCACAGCCAACTCCTCGCTTCTGTCAATCAAACATGCTCACACACACACACACACACACACACACACACACACACACAAAACGATCGCACATAATATATTCAAATCAAGAAACAACTGCAAACAACTAATGTTGACAAAGGACCTCCAGTGACACCACAGAAAGGCTCAATCAGGGAGAGCAGCACTGCGGCAATGATAGTTTTGTATGGGCGACAGCTGGTTTTGTTCGAGCTGACTGAGAACAAACCCAGTTGTGCTGGGAGTGTATAAGAAAAGACCCTAGAGATGTCTGAATTTTGGAATGACGGAACGCTTCTTTGCTGTCCATTCAGTGCAGCCGGATGGATTTTCTCAACCCAGTAGTTCTCACGCTTAGTGCTGCATCTCAAATAAACCTCCTATGGATTCCCATCTTCAGAGAGGAGGCCAAGGAGGGGTTATTGGGAGTGGGGGTTTTGGGTCACGCGTAAAAAGGCGTTTTATAGAGATGCTGATTTCTCATTCAGCCCAGTCTGAGGGGGTACGGAGGCCCAGGAAGGAATGCAAAGCTGCGGAAAGTGAAAGAGTGAGCGCGGATGATCCAAGCTCTCTTGTAGAAGTTATACTGCATGATATATTTAAGTGTTGAGAAGCAGCCCCCCGCTGGGAATGGACTGACCTTTGAACCCTGCCTGTGAAAACCAGCAATCCTCTGCAAAAGCACTCAGGGTTGAAGGTGGCTTCTTCTCACCTGCAGACAGACAGAAACAGAGAGTGAGAGAAGGGAGGAAGAGTGTTTATCACAAGCCCTGCTCTTCTTTTGCAGCCAGGCGAATATATACATGTATAAATCCTGCTTGATAACGGCGTGATGTGGATTTGCCAGATTGTAATCTCTTTCATTCAGGAATACCATTGAAAAGGCACACAGGACTCCAGCCCTGCATTTTCCTTCATCTCACTTCCCTTTATCCTTTTGTTCTGTGGTAGATCAAGCGATAGACATTACCGAGCATGAAGATGAGCGTGACAAAGAGCTGTCATCCATGATAACGATCGTAAACACAAAACCATCCACTGTGAAACAGGTTACAGCATAAACAAATGCGTTTCCTCCTTCCTTCATCCCTATTTAGCTTTGTGAACATTTTAAACATTCTAGTGAAAGTGAATAAACATATTCCTCTTCAGCTTTTTGGTGGCTAGCCCAAAAAATTATCAAATATGAATATACTTTTCAAACACAGTCTGTTCTCCGACTGATGTATAATCACTTCAGCTATTTGGCAAACACTAATTTGAATGTATAATATTATGCAGCTTCCGGGAGTGTATGTATGTATGTATATATATATATATATATATATATATATATATATATATATATATATATATATATATATATATATATATACATACAGGGTATTGACTTGGATATGTCAAAGTTTGACAGGTTATTCAGTGTTTTGTTTGTCAACAGAATTATTGTGAAATATGATTACATTTTATAGTATAAAAAGTATAATATATATTAAATATATGTTAAAATGTAATTTATTCTTGTGATGGCAAAGCTGAAATTTTAGCAGCCTTTACTCTAGTCATCTAATATGCTGATTTGGTGCTCAAGAAACATTCTTATTAATTATTAATATTGATAATGCATAATATTTTTGTGGAAACTGTGACACATTTTACAGGATTCTTTGACAAATAGAAAGAAAAGCTTTTTTTTTTTTTTTCTCACTGTGTTACTGTCACTTTTGATCACTTAAATGCACCCTTGCTAAATAAAAGTATTAATTTCAGTTTAAAAAAATAAAAATCTGTATAAATAGAACTATTTTTTCATGACCTTCTGTTCAACTATTTATTTATTTATTTATTTATTTATTTACAAACGCAAGTTTGGTATTGCAGTGTCTTTTTAATGGTATCTACACAAATGGTGCAAATGGTATCTACACAATTCACACTAAATAGCATCTACATTTTTACAGTTTTTGTAAATAGCTGCTGTTGGCACATAAAAACAAAATGAATGGCATTTAGCTGCATTTCATGTCACCCAAATGGTCTCTTCCTGTCTAATTGGTCGGTTCTTGGCCAGATTAATGTGGACCCCTCCCTCACATTTGGCCAGTTTCATCTTCAATCTGAATTTGTTCAATTTATTCATGGACACTGGCGGACTTACCGATAATTCACTTTTCCAGCTGATGTGACTGTTAAGCAGATGTTAAAAATGTGGAAAATAATCCCCAGTGGAAAGAGGCCAAGGAAAACAATTGGTTTTCCACAATAAGAGAGGACGAACACATGGCCGTCAAACTGCACATGTGGGTGTATGAGAGTGTTTGCGCATGTGTGTGCATGTGTTTACCCCGCCAAAGCTCTGTTTATAGGGGCATCCGCAATGGTTCTGCTCACATTGTACTTCACAAAACACAAAGACTTTGATTGGACTTGATGAATCTTGGTTTCTGGATATTTTAAGCATAGACGCTTCTTAAAGAGTTAGTTCACCCAAAAATGAAAATTCTGACATCATTTACTCACCCTCAAGATGTTCCACACCTGTATGAGACTCTTTCTTCTGGTGAGCGTAAAAGAAGTTATTTTGAAGAATGTATGGAAAGTCAATGGCTATTGTCAACTGTTTGGTTACCAACATTTTAAAAAAATTCTCCTTTTGTGTTCAACAGAAGAAAGAACAAGTAAAGGGGAAGTAAATGATGACAGAATTTTCATTTTTGGGTGAACTATCTGTTTAATGCACATAAATGAATCAACTGTAAGACATATCATGAAGTTGATGTGTGTTAAAATACTTGTTCATCTCAGTTTAACACAACGTAACATCTATAAAACAGGCTACTTAATTCCTGTACTTTCATAGTATGTACTAAATTTAATGAAGAACTACTTTCTATTCATCAGAGAATCCTTAAAAAGTATCATGGTTTCTACAAAAATATTAAGCAGCACACATTGATAATAATAAGAAATGTATCTTGAGCACCAAAGCAGCGTATTAGAATGATTTCTGAAAGATCCTGTGACATCACATTAATAAACAGTTATTTTAAATTGTAATAATATTTTACAATACTACTGTTTTACTATTTTGAGTCAAATAATTGCAGCCTTGGTGAGCATAAGAGACCTCTTTTAAAAAAGTCTTTTTAAAAGTCTTAATAAATAAATTAGTAAGTCATAATACATAATAAAATATAAATACTACTGTTTATCCACTATAGCCCACAGACCCATATTTTTTAACACATGATGTTCAACAATTACCATTTAACAGAAAGGAGCTCATATTGCATTAACATTTGGAAACCTTTTCAAGTTGATGACTCTTCAGCTCATGTAGTCTTAAAGAATGAAAATTTCTTATTAATTTACTCATCCCTATGTCATCTAAGATGTTAAAGTCTTTCTGTCTTCAGTCTCAAAGAAATTACATTTTTTGAAGAAAACATTCCAGGATTTTTCTCCATATAGTGGACTTCAATGGGACCCAAAGGGTTGAAGGTCCAGAAAAAAATTAATATACTTTTCAACCACAAATGCTTGTCTTGCACTAGCTCTGTGATGCGCATGCGCAACTTCACGCATTGCGTAATCACATTGGAAAAGTCACGCGCGGTTAGTTCGTCTGCGTACTTTGGTTAAAAAAGGTAGGTTAGGGCAAAAAACTCATTCTCATTTTTTCCTCCAACTTCAAAATCATCCAATATCGTTGTTTTACCTTTTTTTTTTTTTTTTTTTTGTAAAGGACGTTTGACTTTCTTTGCATGCTTGCTTTGTAAACACTGGCTTTGGTACTTCCGCCTACGTCACACGTGCATGAATACATAATGCATGAGGTCGAGTTAATGCATTTTGAAGTCCACCATATGAAGAAAAAATCCTGGAATATTTTCCTCATATAACTTAATTTCTTTGCAACTGAAGAAAGAAAGACATGAACATCTTGGATGACATGGGGGTGAATAAATTTTTACGAAATTTTCCTTCTGGAAATTAACTTCTCTTTTAAAAAAAAGTATAGCATTGTAGAAGGCTCAACGAAGCAACATTGGCTCAACCAATGGTGTGAGTTTTAGGGTGGGACTATCTTTTTTCCAGCAAATGACAGACGAGGAGTTTTCCCGAAACCTATTTGAAATTCATTAGTTTTACTGTTTGCTGACATTAAAATGGTACATTTCAGCTTCAACTCTCTAATACTACTTTGATTCAGAAAAAAAAAAAAAAAACAGGACACCACTTTTAGGCTGAGGTTTGGAGAATGGGAGAGACACAAGAGAATGACTGACAGCCATTGGAAACATTTCCTTGGTTACAATGGGGTCAGTCCAAGCTGTACGTACAGCCTCACATTAAAGATTCTCTTTATTCTCTCTCCTTTCATGTGGCCACCCCCACGCTCCCTTCACCCCTTGTGCTTTTTTTTCATGGTGCCATCATTAGACGGCTGTCTAATAAAGGTTAGCGCTTTTATCCCGCCCTCTCTTTTCAAAGATCACCATGTCCATTTACCCAGTCCATATGCTTCATTCTCTCCAAAGATAGAATGAGAAATACAGAAATACAGAAAGAGAGCAAACTTATGATATGTTTCAAACTGAAATGCTTTTCAAATATTTGAGGTTGTGCATCAAGGGAGCACTTATACCATTTGATAAAAGACAAAGTGATTGTTACTGTGGAACACTTAGATGGATTCAACCGTAACTTGTGGAAGAGAAATTTGGGCTTTGTAAAACCTTAATGAACAGATGTGCTTCTTATTTACAATGTGGCAGTGAGCGGTGCACTGAGAGCTTTGTATCTAGTCTGCTAATGTGTGAGAGTGGATGCGCGGTCACATAAACTCAGACCGTGGGGAGGCAAAACGGTAGATTCGCCGACGGGAGGGCAGAAGGAGACTGCCCAAGCCAAAATAAATCAGCCTGCCAATTAGGTACCGGCTGATTTAGCTTTGATGTGGCGTCCGTGCCTGAGAGCCCTCCGTACCGCGGCACCTGGGTCTAGAGAGTAACCGAGGGACTGTGGACTGGATCCAGAGCTAATCATCGACTAGGCATTATTGTTCCCCATCTGACCTTCCCATTAATTCAGAGACGAGTAAAAGGAATTAAAATTGTAAGGAGAGGAGAGGGAGCTGAGATGCCAGAGAACTCCTAATGAGCACGCTGTCTATAGCAGCGCTAGGCAACTAGCAAGCCCAAAACACAAGAACGGAAGCAGGCCTCGAGTCCTGGCCTGTTACAATTGACCTCTAATTGGGCTCCCAGTAGTGGTGGGCTAGGCTTATATACAGTACAGTGTACACATGACCAGCCAAGTGTGAGAAACTATATTACTCTAAGAGTTGGAGAGAGCTCTTGTGCTTCATCTGGACATTCCTTCATTGAGTAGCAACAATTGGACATGAAGCATTTGTTTTGTTTGTTTGTTCGTTTATTTCTGTTGTCATCTTTTGGGCATTCTGATATTTCAAAAGATTGAATACATGACAGATAATATTAATTATCATTATAGAGAATAAAGGGAAGGCCATGGGTAGTTGTCACGCTCTTCCTTTTTATTCTGCAGTCTTTGCTTTTTTATTACAGTGAATATTTGCAGAATGTAATATATATATATATATATATAAAAATGTAAAAGGTAAAGGTTGCTTCAAACTTATTAAGCAGGTCAACTTTTTTGACACTGAGAATAATATGAAATATTCTTGAGCACCAAATCAGCATATTTGAATGATTTCTGAAGGATCATGTGACACTGAAGACTGGAGTAATGACCGCAAAAAAATTAATTGCAGGAATAAATTACATTTAAAATATATTAAAATAGAAAACGTTAATTTTAAATTATAATAATATTTCACAATATTACAGTTTTTACTTTTTTTATCAAATAAATCCAACCAGCTATAGTGAGAGACATTAAAAAAAACAAAAAACAAAAAAAAAACATATGTGATATATCCTTATCCCGATTAAACAATTCAGAATTTTAAAATCTGCCTTGCCTGTATAAAAACTAACCATGGTCTCTCCTGCTTATAGTAAACAATCAATTTCACAGAGCTTCACCCAGCTGAATCCAAATATCTGAGGTAGCTGTCTGGCTCTCAGATCTGATCCCTCATAGATGTGTCTGTGTGTGTGCTATGCTGGATCCATTTAGTCTTAAGTCGTAAGTCTTGAGATCAGGTCTAGAGAGACATATGGCGTAGTGAGACAGGCTCCTGTCAGCAGCTTCTAGCACCTCTGTGTGGGGCAGGAGAGCTTATGAGCAGGATGGACCTCCTGTTTTTTTCTGTGTGGTGTTAAAGCAGGGAGGTATTTGTTCAGGTCACAACAAACAGTGAATGATGTTTTGAAGTTTTTGTCTTTCATGTGGCCACAAGTTTAGGATGGACGAAAGTGTGCTTAGTGAATGGGAGTTTTCAGTTTGTGGAGAACCACTGTGCCCATTAAAGAAGCTTATGTTGTGAATAGTATGTTGTATCTTCATATATTATAGTTTTTGATTTAGAAGACATCTAAAGAAAGAAAGAAAGAAAAAAAAAACCTTACACTTGTACAAAACCAGATGTAAGACATGTAATCCTAAGGGAATGCAAATTCATTGTGGCACATTTTAGAAAGCCCTGAATAATGTCAGCAATGTCAAAAACCAAACCACTGTTAACGCTGTTGCCTCTTTTGGAATAAAACAGTCTCTTGTCTGACTAAAATTACCAGCATGTGGTATGTGGGAAAACTGTTGTCACACAAAAGGCATTGCATGTCAGAGTAGGGCAGGTGATGGACTTTACTGTGTGAGAACTGCTGTAAAAAAACAATGGGGACAAATGAGCACGAGTCGTCAATGTCTGCTGCCTGTCAGACAGATGCTTCACTCAAGGGAGATTGAGCCTGCTGAATCACTTTTCTGCAATCTTATGGAACTGTGGAAAGTTTAGGAAACTCACAGAAATTCTGTCAAAATAAATAAGTAAATAAATAAATATTATTATTATATATTATTATATATTATATACACTACCAGTCAAAAGTTTTTGAACAATAAGATTTTTAATGTTTTTTAAAGAAGTCTCTTCTGCTCACCAAGCCTGCATTTATTTGATCCAAAGTACAGCAAAACTAGTAAAATTTTGAAATATTTTACTATTTAAAATTACTGTTTTCAATTTGAATATATTCTAAAATGTAATTCCTGTGATTTCAAAGCTGAATTTTTAGCATCATTACTACAGTCAGATGATCCTTCAGAAATCATTCTAATATTCTGATTTCCTGTCTTTATCATCACTTTTGATCAATTTAAAGCATCCTTGCTAAATAAAAGTGTTAATTTCTCTAACCCCCCCCCCCCCCCCCCCAACTGTTCTCAACTGTTTTAAATATTGATAATAATAATAATAATAATAATAATAAATGTTTCTTGAACAGCAAATCAGCATATTAGAATGATTTCTGAAGGATCATGTGACACTGAAGACTGGAGTAATGAAGCTGAAAATGTAGCTTTGAACAAATTACATTTTAAAATATATTCAAATAGAAAACAGTTATAAAAATATATATATATATATATATATATATATATATATTATTCACACTAAAATGCTCTGCGTGTTTCACTCTGAAACATGTGGCATATGAGAACTGCCTTTGGTTTGATAACTGCAGCTATATTATTGCGATTATATTGCGATTATTGTGCAGTTACATTTATTTATTTAAATTCTACATTCAGTATAATTAATTATTAGCTTTTCATCAACTCATGAACACCCTGCAGTTCCTCCATGAACCCCTGTTTGGGAAACCTTGTTCTGAACAATACAAAATTTAAACAAGACTTAAAATAATATATAAAATAAATTACAAAAATGATATTTCAAGATATTTAAGACAATTTTCATAGCTTAAAACAAGCAAAATGTTTTCAAAACAGCAAAATGAATATATATATTTTCTGACAAAAGAATACATATACCCATTTTTATTTCTTGGGTAAATGTATCTTGTTTTTTAAGATGTTTGGATATTTGTACTGCTAAACAAGACAATGAATGACTGTTGTGCATTTTAATATCTTCCTTTCACCATATGGCCACTTATACACAGTGTGTAATCAGAGATTAAATCCACTAACTGAAAACGTAAGACTTTTTTGTTCCTTTAAAATGCAAGTGAACCTTTCAGTCACTTGCACGTGACAGTGCCGGAGCTTATTTGAGTGTTGTTTGAGTTTGACTGCTGCTGTCGTTGAGTATTTGTGTTCTCATATGCATAAGGGAACAGGAGCGTAATGTGCGTTCGGGGCTGTAGAATGAGACGGTTGTTGAGGTGTGAGGAGTGTGTGGAGGTGTGAACAGGTGTCTGGGTTCACCGGAGTGTAGGAATGGAAGCTCCTCCAGGTGCACAGCTGCAGGGAGGGGCACCGCTGACACACAGACACATATATATCCTTGGGGGAAGTGTGTTTATGCAAGCATGTAACTGTGTGTGGGTGGGTGGGCAGGTGGCCGTGCATGCAGTGCAGAAAAAAAAAAAAAAAAGCCTTATTTTCCTAGGAAAAAAGTCTGTTAATTATTTGGAAAGCAAAATTGTCTACTTTTCAATTCAAAGTCATTTTTCATTTTTATAGATAATTAAACAAAAATAAATTTTATCCAGTAGAGATTTAGTTGTTTCAAGAATAAATGGAACAAAATGTAATGAGGTTTTACACGTGTGTGTGTGTGTGTGTGTGTGTGGATCAGAAACCGAGCTCCTTAGATTTATTTTATTTCCTTGAAGTACACCCTGAGATTTTCAATATTTTTAAGATTTTTCAAGATATTTCAATAATTTGAAGACATATTTGCATGTTCACACTTTTCTTATGTCGTAATAATAGAAATTATTATAATTATTATATAAATGCCACAACACATTTGCATGTTTATGGTTCTCTGATGTCATAATAATAATAATAATAATAATAATAATAATAATAATAATAATAATAATAATAATAATAATATATACACATCACTCACACACACATGCTGTAAAAAAATAAATTAATTAAAAAAAGGCCAAACAACAACGACAATTATTGTTATTAGTAGTAGTATGTTTTAACTCTTTCAGGAACTACAGTCAAACCAAAAATTATTCAGATACCAGATATAATTTTTTATAATTTTATATAATATAATTTTTTTTGACATATTATACCCAAAATTCTTCATATATAGTGGACTACCAGTAAAATTGATAAAAATTTGAGATCAGAAATTGGATTTGACACTTTGACCTGACCATGTTTTGTTACGTACCTTTCTATCAAAGTTATCTGACATTATCAAGATGAATTTGACACAGTTTAACTCTTCTGGTCATATTTTATTACCATTTTCTAAACTATAGCGAATAAACTGTTATAATGTGAGAAATTTTGAAGGTGTCTGAATAAATTTTGGTTTGACTGTTATCTTGAATTAAGTCGACTGTTAATTTTATAATTAATTATTGATCAAAAAATGATTTTACCCTATAGAGATTTTGTTGTTAAAATTGTTAAAGAAAAAAAAGCGTCTTGGAGATGTTGCCACAGTTCTTCTGGATTTAGTCTGTCTCAGTTTGTTCTGTTTCTTCATGTCATTCCAGACAGACTGGATGATGATGAGATCAGGTCTCTGTGTGTAGCACTGGCTGTTGTCAGACTCCTTGTGCAAACATAAATCTCACTGGATTATTACAATTAATGGCAAAAAATAATGTTTGGAAATGTAAACTGATATTTCCTACTGACACACTACAGCAAAAGATAGAAATAACTGACTTAAAACCATTTTTTGTTGGTAAAAATACTAGCGGCCTAAGACTTTTGCACAGTACTGTATATACAGTATATATATATATATATATATATATATATTTTTTTTTTTTTTTCTGTAGTGTGTGTATGATTGTGTGAAGGCTGGGAGAAAAACTGTGTGAGACGGAGGTGGTTGTATTTGTCTGGAGTGAATATTTGACCTTTTCCCAGTACTGTTCCAATGACTTCATAATTAAACTGCGAGTCATTTGCAAACTGGCCGTTCATCTGTTTTATTGGAAGCCCAATGCAAATGCCAAGCATAGCTGTTTTTCTCACAGCACAGGCCTCATCCATCATAATTTGGGATGGGTTAGGATTTAAACAAGCGCTCTCACTGATAAACACTCACGACCTTCCAGTTGCTGTAAGACAATGCGCCAACAGCAAAGGTCAGAACTGCACTCACATGCACACATACTGACCCGATAGACCAAAGCTGCTAGCAGCAAGCGGTTTAAAGCAATAGTTCAGCCAAAAATGAAACTTATGTCATTATTTATCGTTTGCAGTCAAAAAACAGATTTTGACTGAAATGTAAGTCACTATTCACACTTCAAAAATTCTGTGATAATGATTTTTCAAAGCTGTAAATTAAACAATGATTATTTGAGTAGGTTTTTACAGGAAAATACAATTTCAGTCTTTCTATTTCAAAAATTTCCTGTTTAATTCATTACTTGCTGTTTCTTTTTTTTTTTTAAATTTACTGTTTAAAATTTACTACTTACTTCTGAGTCAAGACATGTGAAAGCAAATAACAATTAATGACATCCAACCTGTTCATGTTTTTTGGATTTGAGACCTGCATTTGCATGAATTATTTGATTTGGAAGTGAATAATAGCTTAAATTTCATTCTATTCATCACACAAAGCTATAATATCAAAATATAAAATTACATGGACTACTTTTATGGTGCTTTTAAAGCATTGTTTTGCCCTTCTTCTTTGGAGCTTGACAGGTCAGTCTGTCATAGTATGAAAAAAGCAGTGTGAAAATTTATCTGAATATTTTCTTTTGTGTTCTAGAGGAGAAAGAAAGTGATATGGGTTTGGAACTACATGATTTTATGTAAATAATGACAAAATTGTCCTAAAATTCACCCCAAATTGGGTGAATTGCTGCTAGCTGTAACTCAAGGCACAGATGGCCAGTGGTCTGACATTACAGACGATCTTTGTAACTCAAGCAAGTAAATGTGACTACCTATATGCTCTTTTCACTGACATTCCTTCCCTTAAGTCAGTGTAAACTCCAGGCACTGAGCCAGACACACACCCTAACCTCTGGCTGTCCTTGAGACAGCAAGTGTTGCGCAAATGCATTCATCATTCTTTCATCCAATGAATTTTAACAACATTTTTCTCCTTTTCTTCCTATTTCCATCCCCCACGACTGTGGTCTCTCTTGTTGCGTTCTGAAGCTGCTGGATTTATCTCGTTATTATCTTTCAGAACTCCAATTACTGTATGTCCTGTGGAGAAATAAAGCTTCAGAGCACCGTCAGAAGAGCTGAAAAGTACAATGCATGACAATATCTTCCGGATCGCTCAGAGCACATAGGCTGCTGGTGGCTCAGCAAAATTAGTTCTCTGACAAATGAGTATAAGACGGCAAAGCTTCAGGGCTGCCTCTAGCTCAGAGGGACAGGAGACAGAATAATGTGCTAAAGACTCTTAAAGGGAGAGTTCACGCAAAAATTAAAAATCTGTCATTATTTACTCGCACTTGTGCTGTTCTAAACTTGTGTAAAACTTACTTTCCTCTGTGAAACACAAAAATAAATATCCTTATCCCAAAGAAGAATCATAAAAGTGATCCAGCCTGTGAATTATATTTTAAGTCTTCTAGAGTGATACTATAGATTTGTGTGAAGAACAGATTCTTCTGAAAAAAAAGCAGGATCCACACTCACTTATAAACTTAGACAATGTTTTTGAAACGTTTGATGATCCTGATGATCCATATGTGCATTTTATACAATAACAATATAAAAAACATTGATTAAGTGCAGATCCTGATTTTTTTTTTTCATTTGAAATAATTATGATTTTTAACTACACACCCTAAGTTCAAAAGTTTGGGATCAGTAAGATTTTTAATGTTTTTAATGAAGTTTCTTATGCTCATCATGTTGTATCTATTTGATCAAATAATAATAATAATAATAATAATAATAATAATAATTTTGTGAAATATTACAATTTCAAATAACAAAATAAAAAGAACAGTGTTTATTCAAAATAGAAATTTTGTGTTACAATTTATACTACTATTTATAAGTTTGGAGTAAATGTTTTAAAGAAATTAACACTTTTATTAAGCAAGGATGTTAAATGGATAAAAAATGATAATAAAGACTTTATTGTTAGAAAAGATTTCTATTTTGAATAAATGCTGTTCTTTTTAACTTTTTTTTTATCAAAGAATCAAAGAAAAATTTATCACCGGTTCCAACAAAAAAAAAAAAAAAAAAAAAAAAAAAAATGAAGCAGCACAACAGTTTCAACACTGATAATAAATCCACATATTAAAATGATTTCTGAAAGATCACGTGACACTGAAGACTGGAGTAATGGCTGCTGAAAATTCAGCGCTGCATCACAGAAATAAATTATATTTTAAAGTATATTAAGATAGGAAACCAATATTAGAATTTGCAATAATATTTCACAATATTACTGTTTTTTTTTCTGTATTTTTGATCAAATAAATACAGCCTTGATGAGCACAAGAGACTTAAAATTAAAATGTCAAAATTACATAAAATTTTATATATATATATATATATATATATATATATATATATATATATATATATATATATATATATATATATATATAATTGTGAAAAGTGCATTGGAAGATTATGAGTCACATGGAACACTTTTATAATAATTTTATGATGCTTTGCTTCAATTTTTTAAACTTAAAAGTTCCTTTTTTTTCTTATAATTATTCCTTATAATGAGAAAGAATCACCAAGAAGACTCTCAGAAAAAATAAATAAATAAATAAATAAAAGTCTGTCACTGGGGAGGTACTCTTTCAAAATGTACTAATATGTGCTCTTAAAGTAATAATATGTTCCTTCAAGGTACTAATAAGCACCCTTTTAGTGGTAAATAAGAAACAAAAGGAAAAGGCTGCTGCTCCAGTGATAGCTTTTGTAACTTTTTTTTTTTTTTGAGAATGCATTACCTTTCTTCTTTTGTCTTTTAAAGAATCAAGTCATATAAAAAAAAAACTGTCTGTGATTCACATCAAACCATAATTTGCAATCAACGTATGTCAACCACACCGTCTGACCTGCTGACAAGTCATCCTAATCACTCTTTAATAGCATACAACAGGCAAGGACCAGCATTACAAAGTAACAGAGGGCTGTGGAACAGGGTAATGGACAAATGAGAATGAAAAATTCCATTAGCCCAGGTCAAAAAAGTGACCAGTCTTGGAATTAAAGGTTGTATGCAAATCAGCATTCAGGCAGAAAGATAATATGACGGCCTACACTGCACATTTCAAGAATGTCAGAATCTATTAGAAGCGGGAAGCTAATTACCACAGACTCTAGGGTTGATTAAAAGAAATCACTAAGCAGCAGCATAGCGCATTATGCTAATGATCACTCATTTAGAGTTGTCATGGTCTGCAGTTCTTAAGAGCATTTGGGGAAGTGTGCTCCAGTCTAACGTCATGCGACTTCAGTTTGGACGTTTATCATGCCAATGTTTCCAAGATGATCCATGTATATTAATGGTGCTGATCCACTTGGCCAATACAGAAAAAAAAAAACCTAAATAAATACAATTTAAATATTAATACAATATAAATACATATAATTTGACTGAAAAACAAATAATTATAAAATGTAAAATTTCTAAAATAAAATATAAATATTATATAAAAATAAATATTAACAAAATTTGAAATATATTAACATATCCATAAACTAAAAAAAAATAAAATAAAAGTGCTATTATAAATGCATACATTTTGCAAATGGTTTCATTGCTTCTTGTATTTTTATTGTATGCATTTAACTTGTCTTTTCCTGCCGTTTGTAACCCTGTCAGTGTTGACCCACTGGTTGAGGTCCACTGATGTAGAAAACATGGTCCTACTTAGTTGGGGAGAATTTCAAATTGCGTTTATAATATTCATCTGTTGTTATGTAGGCAATAAATCATCCTTCTAATCAAAACAGCAACCTTTTCATCATGGTATACTTGCTTACTTTAGAATCATGCATCACCACATGCTGGAAAGGATCTTTCATTGTCATGGAAACATTCTGACATGATCTTACAGGATGAACTGCCAGAACATTTGTCATTAAATGAGCTAAATTAGCCTTGAAATATTCCAGCACAAATGAAGCCAATCATCTGTGAGTTTGACACTTACACAAAAAAAAAGACAGAAAGAAATCAGCACTATTCAAGTTTCGCTTAAAGGCATTACAAATCATACAAAAGGGAAAGGTAAAAGACAGCACAATTTACGTTCCAGTGGGTTTTCAAACAGAAGTGCACAGGTATACTGTAAGGAATGCATTTAGTGCTAAATACATATGGTGTGTGTTTATGTATTCCAATACATCATCAAGTAAGCATGTGAAAATGAGCTTATTACATTTGAAATGACATTCTACTGTCCTTAAAGGCACAGTGCTCAATTTTGTCACCTACAGTATTTTGCTAAATTTATCAGAGATACCTGATCTGTTTTCTGACATAAAGACTACAGGTACAAGTACTACAAATATGATGTTTCCTAAGCGGATATTTATACTACTGTTCAGAAGTTTGGGGTCAGTAATTTAATTTAATTTAATTTAATTTAATTTAATTTAATTTAATTTAATTTAATTTAATTTAATTTAAAATTAAATTTTTATTTATTTTATTTTATATATTTTATACATAAAATTGGCAATCTTTTTAAATATATATATATATATATATATATATATATATATATATATATATATATATATATATATATATATTTAAAAAGATTGCCAATTTTATTTCTTTATTTATTTGTTCATTCGTTCGTTTGTTCTTTCATTCATTCAGTCTTTAATTAATTAATTAATTAATTAATTAATTAATTTCCAGAATGATTTGAAGGATCGTGACACTGAAGACTAGAGTATTGGCTGCTGAAAATTCAGCTTTGGAATAAATTACATTAAAAAAATAAAAATAAAAATAAAAAACATATTATAAAATAATAAATAAAATAGTAAAAATAAAATAGAAATGGAAATGAATTATTTTAAATTAGTAAAATTTCACAACATTACTCTTTTTGATCAAATAAATGCAGTTTTGGTGAACATAAGACTCTTTATTCAAAAACATAAAAATCTATATGATAATATTCTATATGGTAACTCTGGTAATATTCAATGTGGTATATAGTAATAGATCTATAATTCTCTATATCTGTATGGTAATATATCTATAAAATCTGTTAATATTCAGTCAATAGAGTTACTCAGTTTTTGAATTCATCTTTATCTTTATTATTAAATTTTAGGTTAAACATTTCTCTGAATTTATAAGACAATCTTGGCCCTGCACTTATCATTAGTAAGGTTTTTTCATAATTAAAAAAAACAAAAAGCAAAAAAAACAAAAAAAACAACAACATTTTTTGCCTTAACTAGTTAATTTAATTCTGAAATAAGGCTGAACTAAATGAATTCTTATTATAGAGCATGCAATCTCTCAATTAATATCTTCACACATAAAAATATTAACATAATCTGAAAATGCTAAAACTGAACAGTTTTGGGTTGAGCACAGTCAACTTCCCAAAAGTATTTTGATCTACTGTAAATCTTTTATTTATCCACATTAAGAAATACCTCATATTTCAGGACATATATTATTTAAACAATGGGGTAACATTCACTGAAGTAAGCTCATATAATGTACCACACTAAGGTCTTAAATATGATACTTTTAGAGCCCTGTAGGAGGTAAACAAAGTGTAAGTCATGAGCTGAAGGCCCCACACAAGGATACAATCAGTTAGCTCTCAGCACTCCGGAACACGCATTGTATGCACTTCACACCCATTGTGTTTACACTGGTTGGTCAGTAACGAATGAAAAATAGCAAAGCTTTCCCCTTCATTTGATAATGCAAATAAATACTGTTTGGCAGAGATATTCCGGTTCCATATGAAACTACACGCATGTGTTCACATGTCGTGGACGCACACACATTTATACTGTATGCATAGTGCACACATGCACACTACAGTGATCAAGAACAAACACGGACTTACATAAATAAACATAAATAATTTCTGTGTATTTCAACCATATTTAGATATTCACTTCCCCTGTATGGAGGCCGCAGTGACACTAGAACAAAGGACTTTGTTTAGGTTTTTCAATCCTGTAAGGGTTAATCCACTGACTGAAAAGAATCACTTACCACTCTGCCTGCTTCCTCGGCCTTTCAGGATGCCCCTCAGTAATCCCATAATACTATGCCTTTCATCATGAGTCCTGTACTGTGTGCTATCTCAAAGAAAGGGATAAGGGAGGGGAAGGGAAAGCAAAACATATCTTCAAGAAGTAGTGTGTTGGGCAATTTGACATGCATACCCCCACTATATATTTGCTCATTCCACAAGACTGGAGCAATTTCCCTTCCCGGCACTCAACCCCAGCATATGTGGAGTGGATTTCTCAACCACAGATTGTTTCTTTACACACTGAGTTGGACTCTATGCATACAGAAAAAGAATGGCAGATTATTACCCTCAAATACTGACACAAAGCACTGTATCATTAAATTAGGAAATCTATTATTTTGTTTGCCCATCAAGTTACTTTAGAGGACAGAGAGAAAATGTCAATTCATTTTCTCTGTGAACTAGAAATTGCTTTTATGACCAGCAACAATTCAGGTGATTTTTTTTTTTTAACTGTTATTGTCTGATAACCAAAACCACAACCTAATAAGATTTTTTTTTTTTTTTTTTTTTTGCTCACGCAATAATAAATATACGATCAGAAAATATACTGTAAAAATAAAAACCTATGTGCAGTATATAATAATAATAATAATAATAATAATAATAATAATAATAATAATAATAATTGTTTTATTTATTGTGTCAAACAAATGATCATTGCACTACAAAAGTAATACAATATGCACTATTAATAGTTTTATATTATTATTGTGAATAACAACAAGTAAATATTAATAGAGCATATATATTTTTTTTATTTTTGTTGTTTCACAATCTATATGGTTCACAAATTCATTTATTATTTATTTCCTTTATTTTGTGTCACTTTTTGCACTGTGGAATGAATTGCTATTAACCCTGCATCTAGAAAAAACAAAAAATAAAATAAAATAAATAAAAAGCCTAATATTACCTAATTTGATGATGCTGAGCTCAAAAAATATAAATAAAAAATTTACATCACTGTCACTGTTTAGATGTAGTAAAACATCCACAGATGTAACAGAAAACATCTGGGTCATGATTGCATTTTATTTTGTCACTGGCCATAATTGAAGACTTCAGATGCAAAACCTCTAAGTCCATCTGAGATTTTTCTTTTAAATGGGCATTTTTATCAGGCACCTATGAAAATAACATTGGACATTTTTGAAAATAAGGCATTCAATAACCTACTAATAACCTTTTCTTTGCCATTAAAGTAAAATTGCTAAACCTAAACATAGTAGCCTGATAAAAATGCTTATTTAAAAGAAAAAAATCTAGTTAAAATTAGGGGATGAATTAGTACTACCTTTGGGGCTATTAAGTTTATTTATTTATTTATTTATCGAAAAGTTAATGATTTTATTTAGCAATTATTTAAACTGATCAAAAATGACAGTAAAATATTTCACATTGTTACAAAAAAAAAACCCTTGCTGAGTAAAATTAATAAAGAGTAAAGTTAATTTCTTTAATAATAATAATAATAATAATAATAATAATAATAATAATCATAATAATAATAATAAAAAACTTACTGAGCACAATTTTTTTAACAGAAATGTAAGTACATATTACATAAATTATGTGGGTGAAATAACTCTCAGAACTTCCATATTGATCTGTTTTGTAAAAAAAAAAAAAAAAAAAAAACCTTAATGATTTTATTCAGCAAGAATATTTTAGACTGATTAAACCTGAGAGTAAAATCACACAAAACATCATCATCATCATCCATTTCAAATGAAAGCTATTGAAAGAATCCTGTAAAAAATTGCCATGGTTTCCACAAAAATAATAAGCAGCTGTTTTCAAGAAATGTTTCTTGAAAGTACCAAATCTGCATATTAGAATGTTTTCTGAAGGATCATCTGATACTGAAGACTGGATTAATGGCTGATAAAAATTCAGCTTTGCCATCAAAGAAATAAATGATATTTTAAGGCATATTAAAATAGAATATGGCTATTTTAAATTGTAATATTTCACAATATTACTGTAACATGCAGCATGTTTTGTAATATTTTACTGTAAATACAGCCTTGTTGAGCATAAGATACTTATTTCAAAAACATTTTAAAACATTTGAACAGTGTATTTTGTGTATCAGTGTATCAAAAACTACTGACAAACATTTCACCCATGTTAAGTTTAACTGGAAAAGTTATGTTTTACAACATTAAGTTGTCAGCCAGACACCTTTGAGGGTGTGTGATTTAGACTGTCTAATGTGTCAGTCTCTAACGAACAGTGGTCTTTATAACAGCCCCAGTGGGGTACTATCATAACATGTCTGTTATTGACCAATGTTGAGTCGTGGTGCCCTCCCAACAGGGCCTATTAACTTTGTAGATAAAGGACAGTGCGAGTGACCCTGTTTTCCTGTTTGTTCCCCAATTTGTTCTGCAGGATATCTGGCTCCTGCAAGGTGCCTTTGACCAGAGCCAGCATGGCAGGAGCCTACACTTGCTTAACTGGCTGAAAAATGAAGATTTATCTGCACATCTGCGAAGCGCTCCCCAGACCCAACCATGTCAGGTATCTTAACTGTCCTCAAATAGATGGTGGGAAGCTACGAAGGTGGGGAGATGACTGAGTGACATAAATGCAACTCTCTCTGCCCCACATAGCCATAATGCACAATGTGAGAATGTTTACCAGCCAGGCAACAGCAGACAAAACTGTGAGCCACTTTTGCCTGTTTATTCTGTTCGTAGCAGCCTTTATAAGCCCACAGGGCCAAACTACCTCCATTTCCTGCCGTCTTTGCCCCCTTCTCCCTCCGTTGTGACCTCTCACACAGTGAACCCTATGAATGGACAATACTGGCCTTCACAAGGGCCTTCAGGACAGCCATGACTGCAGCTGGGGCTGCCTGCCCTGCCTCTAGGGCACTCAGAAAGTTGAAGGGGATCTACTGCATTCTGGGGGGCCACACAGATGTGGCGGCTCATTTAGGCCCTCTCACCATTCATATTGTTTTTAGGTAGGGTGTTCATATAGTAGATATGAGTTTGACCAATAATTGGTTCTTTAATATTGGTATTACTGATATTTAACCACTGCCCTGTATCTGCTGAATAAAATCCAATACTTGTTTATTACTAATTTTAATTAAAACAAAAAGAAGGAAAAAAAAGGAATTGGTAATATATGGCCGTGATTTACAAAAATGAGGGAACAAGTTAATAGTTAATAAGTAGTGGAAATTAATTTTTCACTATCTAACTAAAACAAGGGGGGAAAAAAACAAAACAAAACAAAACAAAACAAAACAAAACAAAACAAAACAAAACAAAAGAACAAACAAACAAACAAACAAACTAACTAACTAAAAAAACACACACACGGGAATGAATTCTTAATTCGGGCCCATGATAAATATATTTTTGTCCACTTTTGTGATGTGCATGGCTCCGCAACCTTGAGAAGATGGTCGATGTAAAAGATTAGTTAAGATTATCAAGAAACAAAGTAGTGATGGTTATACAACTTCACTTTGTTAACAATAGACAAACACTATATTTAACAAAGATAGCTAGCTAGCTAGATGTCTTTCTTTATTATAGCTACATAGTGATTCAATCTAATTGAGCACACAGTAATTCTAAAGCGTTCTCACGTCATTATTTTGCTGTCATGTTACATTTCGTGATCATCAAAGAGTGACATTCTTTTCACAGAACTCTTCTAAGCACAGAGGAGCCCACCGCTTGTGAGGTCTGGTGGGCCAAACAAACACAGTGAGTTGTTCTAATCCTTCATCAAACTGCAGTGTGCTTTTTCATTATACTTCCCTATTGGAAAAGAACATTTAAATGCACTTAAAAGACTCAAAGGTAGCTTAAAAGAACCAGGAAGGCCTCAGATATTAGGAAAGGCTATTCAATAGTATGGCCAGAAAACATCAGAGTAATTTGTTACTCTGACAAGACAGTTTCAGGAGCATTTGTGAAGCTTTGAGCCTAATAACCCAGTGAGCTACTGCAGGCAGATCATGTCTTGTCGAGACACGGCTGAACACAGTATTGTTACATGAGCCTAATACTTTACAAACTGTGTTGGTTTCTATTAACAATCATGTTCACCCATTTACAGCAAACATAGTTGAGTAATGCTGAGCCTCTAATGAGATTTACAATTAAGGCAGTGTGTTCAACAAAGATTCAACAATAATGGTGGGAACTCCACTTGAGAATGATTGCAAATGCCCAGGTCTGTGGACATAATACACCTAATTACTTCTTCATAAGTGGGCTCTTTCATAGACAAACAAAAGCCACACAAAACAGGAGCAAAATACTATGTTAGACACACAGAATGTCAGACATGGGGGAATTTTCAAGCACTTATAAAGCTTAACAAAATGCTGAAAGAAAGAAAGAAAGAAAGAAAGAAAGAAAGAAAGAAAGAAAGAAAGAAAGAAAGAAAGAAATTATAATTAATAATTCATTTCTGAATAATTCATTACTGATAATGAAACATTTTATGTAGCGATCACATGGCTTTTAAAAAGCAAGAGAATTAAAAATGTATACATTTGGTTTCTTTTTGTTTTGTATTGTTGCATTTTTAATTTTTAATGCCAGAGAAATGAGAATAGGTTCATGTGCAAGAGAGACTAATAAGAACAAAGAATTAAAAAAACATGGAAAAAAGAAGCTCAATTCTTTTTATGCACAAAGTACTAGCTTGACAAAGAAGATAAACCATAGAAATGTAAAGAAGAGAGACAATGAGAGTTGAAAATAGAGTAATTGGGGTTCTTAGAGGGGGTGTGTGTCTGCTGACCAACTGACTCTTCATTCCATCAGCGACTGGTAATAAATCAGAGCAATTATCAAGCCTCTCAGTATGTTTGTTCTGATGTAAAAAAGCCTCAGACAGTGATAATTACCACCCACGCAGATACACTGAATGACACAAACAGCACATCACATAACATACACAACAGATCAATAAACAATTTTAATAATAGAAGTTCTGAGGGTTATTTCACCCACATAGTTTATGTAATATGTACTTACATTATTGTTAAAAAGTTTAGGGTCTGTAAGTTTATTATTATTATTAAAAAAATTAACAATTTTACTCCACAAGAGTGCAATAAATCAATCAGAATTGAAAGACGAAAGCGAGTTTTACATTCGTTATTTAAAAAATACAGGTTCTTTACTGGCATCTGATTCCATGAAGAATCTTTAACATACTGGAACCTTTACATCGCTATAAAGGTTCTTTATAATAGAAAAGGGCTCTTCAGATTACTAAAATATTCTTCACACTAAAAGAAAAGGTTCTGAACTGTTCACTAAATGGTTCTTTAGGAAAACAAAAATGGTTATTTTATGGCATCGCTGTGAAAACACCATTTAGGAACCTTTATTTTTAAGAGTGCTTCTATTTCAAATAAGTGCTATTTCTTGAACTTTCTATCCAGCAAAGAATCCTTCATCACAATTTCGATAAAAATATTAAGCAGCACTGTTTTCAACATTGATAATAATAAGAAATGTTTTTGAAAAACAATTCAGCATATTAGGATCATGTGACACTGAAATAAATTACATTTTAAAATATGTAAAAAAAAAAGAAAAAAAAAAAAATTGAAAAGTATTTTAAATTGAAATAATAGTTCACAATATTGCTTTTCTTACTGGATTTTTTTTAATCAAATAAATGCAGCCTTGTTGAGAGAAGACAAACCTCAAAAAATCTTACCAACCTCAAACTTTATCAGTAGTGTGTGTAGTCTTCTGCATGTACAATGTTGAATGCAATGCAATCTTTTAAAATCACTCTAGCAGTGTAAAGAATCACCTTTGAATTTATATATTTTAAGAATCTAATTTTTTTAAGAATCTGAATTTTAACACACCACCTGGGTCTTCACATGTTAACATTTAGTAAATAATCTCACCAAAATCCTGTTAAAAGCAGCTGTTCTGCTCAATGATCTGCCTTGTAAATTTCAAAATGGCTCAAAAAGAGTGAAGCAGAGCAAATCACAGGCTGCTGGCACTGTTTCACATTAGATCTCCATGCAGGAGTCAGAGAGAAACACCAATCCATGTGGCAGCTGCACGCCTTCACACACGGCGCAACTCAGGCAGCTACGAGGGTGATTTGTTGACATGTCTTGCATCCAGGAGAGAAAATCACATCAACTATTTTCACATATCCACACAAATACACACAGCCCTCAATGTCACTGCACTTGTTTTATTCCTCTGAGAGAAAGCCCTGTAATTACATAGGATAGGCTACAGTAAATGCAGTCTGATCGGCTGTCAGGCAACATTACTGTCACAGCACAGGGGAAAGGTTGTCAGACAGTAATCTGTCAATATGAGGTTTTCACATGCCTTTGTAAAGGGATTATGCAGCTGCATGTAATTGACATGGATAATTATGACTGGCTGGACAAAAGGCCATGAAATTTCAGAACATCATATCCCCAAAGGTGATCTACAGCACAGTGCTCAACACTGCAATCACGGGGTGCTAATTTTGTAAGTGTAAGAGTGTTTCCAGAGATATTCTCTAAGCAAACTGTTGCATTTTGCAGAAATATTGAATCAGCAGGTGAGAAACTATCAAATAACTAAACAGGAATAAAGTCATTCTAAAAAATGGGTGCCATCTGTGTCTTTTATATACATGATAGGTACAAAAAGTATATTCAAAATCCTCAGTAGACAATGTCTGCACAATGAATGCATAACCACCAGAAGTCTTTCATCTCTATTGACTATCAAAATGAAAATATAGTTAACTGATTATTCATTCAGTGTGCAGACAGCGTCAGCGGGGTTTTTATTTATTTATTTTTTTTACGCTTTTTTTGTCCCTTGCTCCTCCTCAACTAAAATACTATGACTACTACTACTACTAATAAATATAGCTGCAAGTTCAAGACATTTAATCACATAAGGAAAAAGACATTGTGGATAATTTAACAAGCCTGAAAAAAGAGCTTTTTGGGTAATTCCAGGTAATTTACCATAGAAATATGATGGTTATTAACATTTATGGCTGTTATAGTGCCACCAATGGTCCGATCTCCATAAAACTGTGCATGCTTGTTCAGAAACATCTGTTGCATGTGCTCACCTAGTTTGGTGAAGTTTTGAGTTTTCATTTAGGATTTATAGGCTTTTGTATATTTGGAAATGCCCCTTTTCTAAACGACCCCATTATAGTTACCCAAACGCCAAAGTTCAACATTTTGTTGATAATTATTGAGTCCAGAGAATTGTGCTGCGGTGCTTATATTGAGGTTGAGCAAAAAACCTAGGACTAGTTCACAAAAGTAGGTTTTTCACATAATTGAGAATATTTAATGAACTAATTGATTGACAGCATCAGTTCTTGAGGCAAAGTTGCTCAGTATGAGGAGATCTATCAAATGATATGAATACTTTGTGAAAGTGTGAAACACCACGTGATTACAGAGGCATAAAACTTGTTAGCACCACCTAGTGGCTGATTTCTTTCAAAGTTCTTACAGACCTCCAGGGCCATTAATCAAATAGGCACACTGAGTTTCGTTCCGATTGGCCTCCATTAACCTTGTCTAATAGGTGCTCAAAATTTATTGGCCAATGGCGGCTGTGTTTTTTAAGATACGCGAATGTCCTCATAAGCACTTGTGGCACTTTGACACTGCATACCAATTTTCAAGTCAATCAGACTATCTGAGTAGAGCAGAGTGCGTCGTTATAGCCATTTTTATGTTTTTTTCCTTGTTATAGTGCCACCAAGTGGCCAAAATCTGCCTTTTTTACTGTGAACTCAGATTGAGCTCTTACATACGTTTTCTGGGTTTGCCAAAAATATCTCTTTCCATTCAAGTGTTATAGGCATTTTTAACATTAAGAACATTATGGCATTCCGTTGCAATGGTGAGTCAAAAGTTCAACCTTTTTTTTTTTTTTTTTTTTGATAATTATTGATTTACACTTTCTGAGAATCTTTCTGCACTGATATGGTTCTGATCGGGTGAAAAACCAAGGACTAGTTCGCAAAAGTAGATTTTTCAAAAAATCCAAAATACCTGAAAATTTTGCCACTACGATCAAATCGAGGCGTGAGTCAAGGATTCCAATGATAAAAGAAACTTAAGTCCGCGACTAACGCTAGGAGATATGAGTGATTTCGTACTTTTGATAGCTGTAGTGCCACCGTTAGGCCGATTGGGACAAGCCTTGGTGACATTGTAGACAGTGTGAGTACTACCATCTCTCTAAGTTTCAAGTCTCTACGACTTATAGTTTGGTCTGCCCAATCACTTTTAGGTGGAGAATGCTGATTCATGGACACTCTAACAATTACAATAGGGTTTCAGCACTATGCGCTTGTACTAACCCCTAATAATAATAATTACAACTATATAATTGAGTAACACTTTAAATGTACTTTCTGTAGTAATAACAGTAAATTATGCATAATTACAGTACGTGAAACTAAGCCTAAACCAAACCCTAATCCTGACCCTATAGTAAGTGCATGTTGTTAATTAATATTACTCAGTACTTAAATGTAAAATTAGGTTACACTTTATTTTAATGTCTCTATGTTACAGTATAATTATACGTTTTAGTACTGAGTAATATTAATTAACTATATGTACTTACTATATGGGTAGGGAAAGGATTAGGGTTTGGTTTAGGATTACTTGCATGTAATTATGCATAATTTATTGTTATTATAATAGTAAGTACATGTGACGTGTGACAAGGACACCTTAAAAAAGTGTTACCTAAAATTACTATAACAGGGACATTGTAAAATAAAGTGCAGTCTATAACTGAAATTTATAAATATATCATTCAAATGTAAAATATAAGATCTTAACATATTGGTAAATAATATATTTGGTTTAGTTAATAAATATGTAATAATAAATATATGAACACATTTTAAAAATCATCACTTTTAAGGAACTCTTCAAGGACAGATCAAAGTCATGTTTAATTTCATTGAAACGGAAACAAAGCAGCATCCGAGCTGCCTCTGATACTAGAGACTGGCCGATAAAACACCTTAATATGCAAAACGCTACGAGATTAAACATTTGGAAGATCATAAAGTTAGGTGACAGGGTGGTAATGACTTCATTTAGAGTCTAGTAGTGGTATATAGAGATTGAATATCTATCAGTGCCGCCTGATCGAAATCCAGCCCAGTCGTGTCATGAAAGTCTTCCTTAATCAAATTAAAGTTCTCATAGATCTATATAGAAAGTTTGTGGTATCAAAAAAGGCTCTGTTTTCAACATATTTCTCAAGGGCAATTAAAAAGATCAATTCCACCAGTACAGAACTGTTCCATCTCATTAAATTAAAGTTAATGCCAACATAATGTGCTACAACACCTTTTATTTAGTGCACCATTGATTTTAGCAGCTCAGTGAAGGATTCATTAGGCTTGTGTTAGACTGATATCTACCTCTACAGAGGCCCTCAGTAGCACATGGCTCCTAGAACAGTCCCTGGCACATCGACAACTGAAACTTAATGCTTGCGAGTTGCACTGTGAATAGGCTTTCAGCTGTGTGCTTCTCTCAAACTGTTTCCTCTAACTGCAGGTCTTTCAATCTTAACGGCGCTAGGCAAATAGAAAATGTGTGTCAAAACAGACAAAGGGCCAGGTGTCTTTCTGTGCTTCGACTGAATAATATTTCGATTAAGTCATCAAGTTAATTTGAATTTCTTTCTTGTGCTGTTGCACTGTTTAAATGTTGCCATAGATTAAAGGAATAGTTTAAAGAAAATGTACTCACCCTCAGGCCAGCCAAGATTTAGATGAGTTTGTTTCTTCATCATTACAGATTTGGAGAAATTTAGCATTACATCACTTGCTCACCAATGGATCCTCTGCAGTGAATGGGTGCCGTCAGAATGACAGTTCAAACAGCTGATAAAAACACCATAATAATCCACATGACTTAATCATTAAGATATTTTTAACTTTAAATCATTGCTTCAAGTTAAAATATCCATAATATTGATTCTCCAGTGACAAATTCATCTCATCTGAATCAGGAGAGAAATATGCACAGATCAAAAACAGTCCAAACTTTCTAAACAAATATATACTGTGGATTTTGATCACTCACTGGAGAAAGCGTTTTGGGTCTGAATTACAGACTTGTATTTTGGAATAAAGCTTAAAATGCCTTATGATGGATTTTGTTTCTTATAAACACACTTCTTATACATTCTTATAAACACTTTTCACTTCATAGGATGTTAATTGAATCTTTTACAATTAATAGACGATATCATCTACATCTTGGATGCCTTGAGAGTGAGTACAAATTTTCATTTTTGGGAGAACTATTCTTTAAGGCAGAAAGCAAAATTAGATTTTTACATTTATAATCATTAAATATAAATTATAATTCCCTAACAAGATCATTAAATGAGCTTCCATATTTTCTTTCAATGAAAGAGCATAACACAGAATTATTATACATGAAATAAAGCCTAAATGAATAATAGAATAATGACGGAAAGGCTTCTAACAACTAACAAAAATTAGATGTGAAATTGAGCTGCCTGATTTCCAAACCAGCTGTTTGAATGAGAATTGTTGTTATTTCAATAAAACATGGTTTACAAAGTGATAATGAGATTGTTTAGTTAATCCACAAATGCTTGATACTGAATATCTATGTTCAGGAAGAAAATAATACAGAGACAGGCAGTGTGTGAGCACCCTAGAGACATTTTGCTGCATAATGCAAGAAAATTAGATTAGCAATCAACTTGTGAGGGAAAAAAAAAAAAAAAAAAAAAAAAAAAAAGCATCTACCGTCAAATTAAGTTTGATTGGATATGTTTGGCTGAAACCTGATATTGTGAATAACAATAAGCTTTGCTTATTTCAAGAAAGAAAAAAAAAACAGTTAGGGTTAGAATCAGAACCATCAGAGAAGAGGAAATTGATACAAATGATTCCACTTCACGAATAAACTACATAAATTATGTACTAGACAGCGATATAGTGACGTCTCTTGGTTTTGAAACACAAGACTAAGATCTTACATTCAGAATTTCTTCCTAAATGAAACTTTAAAGATGTATTCCCTTAACATTACTAGTCAAGTATAATACAAACAAAGTATATTTATTTAATCGGACATTTGGATTAGTTAATAAGCATTCTATCTCCATTCACACTTATTAGTTGTTCTATGTATTTTTGGTTATTTTATGTTTTAAGTACTGTTCTGTTGACTTACATTGATAGAATGTTTGCTCTTCAAGTCTAACCAACAGTGATGGCATCATCAGACTGTTTGCAAACTGAATTGATCTTTTTTTCCTTAAATCTATTTGCATTCTGAAATGTGATTTGGTTTTCTTTGAGGCTAATTTGTTTGACCTTTACGAGTTTGTCTCACTAATTGCTCATTAGTCAAAGGGAATTTAGTGCTGTCATTCAGGTGTCTGTCCTCTCTGAATGTTGCTTTGTGCTCTGCCAATGAAACAGATGATAAACGTTAAAATATTGACACAGAAAGTTCTTACATTATATAGTGAATAATTCTCCCCAAAAGAAAGAAATGAATACATGTTTGAAATGACATGAGGATGAGTAAATAATGACAGAATTATTATTATTACTTTTTTTTTGATGAACTATCCTTTTCAGTCTATTGAAAAAACTAGGAAACTAATTTAATTAAATCAGCGGAAATTAATGAACCATTTCTTAAGGATGAAAAGTCAGGCCTAGAAAGCTGCAAATGTGAAAATGTTCTATTTTGAATTATATAAACATAAAAATATATAACCCGTGGGTTAAAGACTGCTGTAACTGGGGTTGAAGGAAGCTGTTATCTAGTGCAGCTGTTAAGCAAAATTAATTGGGTGGTTGGATACGAAATGGAATAATGGACCAGTGAGGATGTGGCTATTTGTTTGATATATTCATTCATCCTCTCTATTTTAGAATCTGATATATGTGGAAAAGTCACCATATCCCACAAATGCACTCTGGATAGTTTCTGCAAACCACAATTTAAGTGCTTCATTGCTTCGGTTTGCATGTAGAGCTCTTTACGTGATGCAGTTTATTGGCTCACTACAATGCATCTTGTTAAACCAATACAGATTGCTGCTGTTGGACTTGTCTCTATTCATTACCTGAATCCTGACTCCCAGAGGCTTTCCCCCTTTTGCAGCTGCCACTGACTACTTTGCTCTTATCGAAGATGTTTCATTCTAGGACGGCGATAAAGGGTTGATCTTTCAAAATATGGATCAATTATATGATTACGAGAAAGATATAAATGTAATACAACTGAGATGTTTGCACTTAAAGAGCCATTTGTGACATGCCCATACATTAATATCCTCTCGGCTGACCTTTAGAGAAAAAAAACGTCACGCTATAAGGACACCCAAAACCAGTATAATTAAAATGTAACATTTTATTTTTGATTTAAAACTCGTAGGACAAGTGCTACACGAACTGTTCCATTAATATGATCAATTTCCACTCAGCTGATCTCTAATGAAACGGAGCTGTAATTGAAAGCTGGTCATGCAAGACATTGCAAAGGAAGCATTCTGTCACATTACAAGCTTCAAGACAATCACTGAAAAATTTCCTTCTTTTTTAATACCTGATAACTGAAGTTTAGTAGCTTGTAGGATATATATTATAGTCAGTGGTCAAACTTTTGAAATAATATAGATTTTTTAATATTTTGAAAGAAATCTCTTATTTGTTTATTTGATCATAAATGCAGTACAAACAGTAATTGTAAAATATTTTGTAAAAATTAAAATATTTTTATTATATTGTAATGTATTATATTATATTATATAAAAAGCATTGAAAAAAAAACAAATATATATATATATATATATATATATATATATATATATATATATATATATATATATATATATATATATACACACTATATTGCCAAAAATATTGGGTCACCCCCTTCTAATGAACAGGTTTGACTACTTTAGTAATTTCCATGAGTACAAATCTTAATGTTTAAGCATATATGTCATCATGTCTCCAACTAAAACTTACATCTTTTTGCTTTTGTTTGGCATCCGTATGAGGATACCAGGAAGGTAACTGAAAGGAAAGCGATGAAATAATCTGTAAAACTACACTATATTGCCAAAAGTATTGGGTCACCCCCTTCTAATGAACAGGTTTGACTACATTAAATCTTAATGTTTAAGAATATAATGATATTCTAGGGAATTGTGTGCTTCTAATTTTAAAGCAACAGTTTGGACAGGGCCCTTTTCTATTCTAACATGACAACGCCTCTGTTTATAAGGCAAGGTTCAAAAAGAAATGATTGATTTAGTCAGTGTGGAAGAACTTGACTGGTCTGCAGAAAGCCAAGTCCTAATCCAAGCTGAACACCTCTGGTGTGACTTTAAATGCAGATCCTGAGCCAAAAACTCTTTACCAAACACCAATGATTTGTACATACACTACATGGACAAACGTATTGGGACACCCCCTTCTTTAGAACAGAAAAAGGTACTTCCAAAACTGTGGCAACAAAGATGGAAACATAATTCATGTATTTAAAAATTGTATTTCCATCTCTGTTGCAACAGTTTTGGAAGTGTCTAAAATGACTGTACCCATATATACAAGTCATTGGTGTTTGGTAAAGAGTTTTTGGCTCAAGATCTGCATTTAAAGTCACACCAGAGGTGTTCAGCTTGGATTAGGACTTGGCTTTCTGCAGACCAGTCAAGTTCTTCCACACTGACTGAATCAATCATTTCTTTTTGAACCTTGCCTTATACACAGAGGCATTGTCATGTTAGAATAGAGAAGGGTCCTGTATAAACTGTTGCTTTAAAATTAGAAGCAAACAATTCCCTAGAATATCATTATGTGCTTAAATATTAAGATTTGCACTCAAGGAAATTACCAAAGTAGTCAAACCTGTTCATTAGAAGGGGGTGACCCAATACTTTTGGCAATATAGTGTATATATGTATATACAACTAAAAGAGAATATTTTAATGGTTGTACATATAATATTCAATCATTTAAAAAATTACATAAATGATCAAGCATTATGTTTTTACAATTTTTTATTTTTTATTTTTGTAACTTAACGACAAGGCTCTGGATAAACAATTCCTTTATGCGTAGTTTCACATTATACTCTACCTGATCTAATTAAAAGCAAATAGCTTGCTTTCTCCTGTTGCAACATGTCTAAACTTCTAAAGAGCAAAGTACTTTACGATAGCAACTCATTCAGCAAGATGCAATTAAGCAAGAAAAAACACTTAATTAGAAAGTTTCGATTAAATGCAGACAGCAGTCACATATTAAAACTTCTAAGACAGAGTCATATCTACATACACACACACACGTGTGTATATATATATACATATACATTGAGTGAGACACACACACACACACACACAAATATTATATATAAATAAATTTAATATATAAAGATATAGAACCAGTGGGGGGAATTGAAGATATTTCATTTGCATTATTATAGATGTAGCCCTCCAACTCAACCCCCATAACCCTGATTTGTGCCTTTGAAGTCTGCTCTGGAAGAACATAAAGAGCCTTTGGAAACCAAGGAAAATCTGTATACATATCCTATTACTGTAAGGATTATGGACCTGTCAGTGTGTGTTTTGCTCCCTGTGACCCAGTTTCTGTCTCCCATTGATTGTGTTTATTTGATTCAGGTGTGTCTCATTTAGTCCCTCGTTATCCTGTGTTTAAAAGTCCCAGTCTTTTCATTTAATGTTTGTCTGTCCTTGAATGTCTTCATGTGCTCTATGTTCCCTATTTGGATTATTAAAGACTCTCAGTTTGTGAATTCCTCGTCTCTTCGTTCCTTGCTCCAGCAAACATGACAGAAGGACCGACCGACAACAGTTATCTCTGTGTTTACCCTCCATTTTTGTTTTCTGTGTTTACTCAGTGTTTTTGTTTCCGTTCTGTTACCCTGATGGATCCCTTCGTCCGGCCCGAATTCCTCCACCTCCTGCTGGAGCAGGGGGATTGATCTCTCGAGGACCATACAAGACTGTTCCTGATGCTAGCCAACACCACCGGCTACCCGGACAACGTGCTCTGTGCGTTCTACGACGCAAGTTTAAACACCGCGTACAGAGCGCTGTCGTCAGAAGATGGTCCTCGAGAGGATTTCACCGCCTTCGTGGAGTGGACACTGGCGAGGCACGGATCCCCGTTCACCGTCTGGGCCAAGGGGGATCTCGCCAGTGCCACTCCTGACTCAGAGCCCAGCCCACCAACTCCCTGCGGAGTTGGAGAGCGCAAGCCCGAGCCCACCGTTGAGAGCCACTACCCGCCGCGATCGACGAGCCAGCACAATGCCGAGCGACTGAGCAACGGATTGCCCCAGAAGTTGAGCCCAACCCGTCAGATCAGTTGCGAGAGCCGGTGACAGTGCCCACCACGAGGGAGCAAGCCGTGGACAGTGTGAGCGTGGACTGGAGCTCCGCCCCCTGCACCGCGGCTGAGGGTGAGCTGTAATTACATCTGGGGCTGCCGGACTTAGAAGGGGATCTGATGGACTGAGTAACTGACCTGGAGGTCGACTTTCCCCCTCTCCTCTCTCTTTCGTCTCCTGGAACTCCTTCGTCTCCGCTGGTTCCAGCCAGCTCCGCTCCTCCCGAGCGCCCCCCTGTGCCTGCTCCTCGAAAGCCTCCTTCAGAGTTTCACCCTGAAAGCCCGGAGGCTGACAAATGCCCGCCCTCCCACCCGCTCCTGCCTCCTCCACCGCTGTCGTCTGGCAGCCCCTCTGCTCGCCCTCAGCCCACCATCAATGCGGTGCGAGCTCCTCGGGTCTGCTGTCCTCCATCGTCGCCGTGGCTGGAGAACCCCTCACCTCCACCTCCACCTCCAGCCTCCGAGGCCCGGACTCCGTCTCGGCCCGTAGACCCAGCGGCTCCACCTCGGCTCCTAGCTCCCTCACCTCCACCGTCACCCGTCTATCCATCAGCTCCACCAGGCTCCCTCATCCCTCCGGCTCCGCCTTGGTCGGGCGTCGACCCGCCATCACCTCGGGACTCCTCTCTTCTGGCTGCGACTCGTCGTTCCATCCCACCAGCTCCGTTGGGCTCCTTCCTCCCGTCAGCTCCACCTTGGTCCTCAGTCGCCAGAGCCCTCGGCTCCACCCTGGCCCCCCGGATCCTCGGCATCCCCCCGGCTCGTTGGCTCTCCGTCTCCACCTCGGGCTCCTCCACCACCTGCTCTGCCGCCGTTGGTCAGCTCCCTGGAGTCGGTGGCCATTCCTCCTCCATGGCTCCTCCCTCCGTCGGCTCCACCATGGGTCGACATCATGGCTGTGGCCTGGGTCCAGCTGGACTCCTCCTGCTCCGGGTCCCTCCTGTCTCCTCTCTGGCTCCTCCCTCTTTCGTCTTCCACTTGGACTGTGTCTGTCAGCCCCTTCCCAGGTGTCCGTCCTCCTCCTGAGCCTCCTCCCAAGTTGGGACTCCCAAGTCCCAAGTTTCACCCACCCCTCCCTCTGTTGTATCTATGGTGCGAGGACGCACCTTCCGGGAGGGGGCGATATGTCAGGATTATGGACCTGTCAGTGTGTTTTGCTCCCTGTGACCCAGTTTCTGTCTCCCATTGATTGTTTATTTGATTCAGGTGTGTCTCATTTAGTCCCTCGTTATCCTGTGTTTAAAAGCCCCAGTCTTTTCAGTTCATGTTTGTCAGTCCTTGAATGTCTTCATGTGCTCTATGTTCCCTATTTGGATTATTAAAGACTCTCAGTTCGTGAATTCCTCATCTCTTCGTTCCTTTCTCCAGCAAACGTGACAATTACATTCCTTTAATATCAGGTAGCATTTATACTGTTTATTGTGTAGGTGTGAATGTACTCAGTAGTTTCCAGGAAACAAGAAGTATTAAGTAACAGCAAAACAAACAAAGTAGTAGCAACAAGCACACCAGTTATGAAAGTATATTTAATCTGAATTGATTAAATATATAATGTCAGCCCACAATAAACATTTTCTGATGTGTATTAAACCCCTTTCTGTCAATTTGTCTTCACTTTGTAGTGTAAGACGGATATGAAATATTGATGGACTAAGCATCATGGAAGCACTCCGGAGTGCTGGAGAAAGGTCTAGCCCTTTCATCGCCGCAGCACAAAGGGAGCTATCATTTAGTGAAGTCTTTGTTGCTCCCCACCAAATCAATATTCGCTGACATTTTTAGTAAGGGCTGGGCCTATAGGGGATGTAGAACCAAGCAGTGCTGGAACAAAGGCAATGCTTTTGAAACTATGACAGGCATTGCATGGCCATTAGCTTCTCTCTGAATCCTGCCGAGAGGTGGAGGAAGAGGGGTTGGCCGCCGTGGAGAGACTGTCATTTGTCGTTCTGTTTCATCAATATTCAACACTCAGTCACACTAACACCTACCAGGATACAACTCAGTGTACAGAAGAGGTGCAAATAATTAAACAGGGATGAAAACACCTGGCTAAATTTAAACTACAATACAATAATGTCAATAACAATTAGAAAAGACAAAAATACAATTTAATCAAATAAAATCAGTTATTTTGTGATAAATATGTCTATATTTCTGGAGAAATGTTATGGGACCCTGTTAATTTATTTTCTTCCTCCTGGAGTCTCATCTGCAAATTAAAATGCAATCATTCATATGAAGAATCCTAATGTGGGATACCGAGACGAAGGAAATGCATGAACGCTCTATGTAAATAGTATTTACATAATTATTGGACATGAAAATCAAATTACGATACCCAGGCATGAGGATATTAATTATGGCCAATTAAAACAAAATATAATTTTGGATCAGTAATGAATAAATGGTGATTTATTAACAAAACAAAAATTTAATATTTAAAAATAAAATAAATTAAAAAAAAAAAACTATCTATCTATCTATCTATCTATCTATCTATCTATCTAATGTATATATAATATATATAGAGAGGGAGTTAATGTTTTAATAGTATTATGATGGCTGGATGGATGGATGGATAGATAGATGTTCTCAGTTATGTAAATATCATTTACATAATTACTGGGCATGAAAAACTAATTGCGATAGAAACATAATAAGAAGAAAATAGAAGAATTATTATAACAATTCACAACAAAACAAAAATGTAATAATATTTTAAAAATGCTATGCTAAAAAATACTAGTGAAACATAATTATTATTAAAAATATAATAACAAACCACATTAGAGTGTGATCCCTGTGCAGAATCACGAATACTGTTACTTTTCACTCTAGATTTCTGGAATAACATATTTGCTATGTATATCTAGGGGCTTTTTTTTTTTTACTGAAATGAAAGAGAGAGATAGCACAGTGAATGTGACTGTGGATTACAATATCAATTGGTGCTGGAGCAAGAAAGTTTGTCTTTATCATGGACAGAATGTCTCAGGTGAGTGACGAGATCGAAGCCGGCCATAGAAGTTTGCCACCAGGCTTCCCTCGAGGCAGCCTCTCCTGTAAAAGGTATAAAATAATAAGTGGTAGCGAGTGAGGCAATATTAATGATTGAAAAACTGTTCCTGTCAGAGCCCTCACTGGTTCAGTGGAACTTTACAGGGGTTTTTATTAACATGTTGTGTGCTGTCTGTGTCAGAGGCTGTCTGCTGAACGGACAGGCTAGCCGTGGGCTACTCATGTGTGAGACTGCTGCATTTCTCACTTTTTGACCTCCACACTAGGCTGACAATTCACTCTCAGCAATGACAAGAACCTGCCTCGGGCTCTTTCTCGCTCCAGACATAAAAACATACATGAACCAGACTCGTTTTATATTTATTGGATTCGGACGTGTTTATCTGTGCATTCAGAGAGACCTGTAGCTCTCCCTCAAACACAAACATACTGTTTCTGCCTCAGAGTAAAAAATAAATAACAACAAATTGTGAGATAAAATAGAGATTTGAGATATGAAATCACACTCTTGTCATGTAAAGTCACAGTTTTGAGAAGTTAATTCAAATTGTGAGATTTGAAATCACATTGTGACATATAGTCATAATTGTGAGATATAAAAAATATAAGTACCATAAATAAATCTAAGATTGCAAGATATTACATCATTTTGCATTTAAAGTCACAATGTGAGATACAAATTTGCGTTCACAAGAAATAAAGGTACAACTGCATGATATGAAGCCATATTGCAAAATATAAAGTCACATTGTGGGATATCATGTCATAATTAAAAGATATATTTGCATATACAAGAAGTGAAGCCACAATTGCAAGATATGAAGTCATATTGCAAAATACAAAGTCATATTGTCAGATATAAAGTTGAAGTTGTGAGATATACAGTAAAGGTGCGATTGTAAGATATAAAGTTGCATTTACAAGAAATAAAGCTGATTACATGATTTGAAGATATGAAGTCATATTGCAAAATGTAATGTCATATTGTAAGATATAAAGATGCAATTGTGAGGTACAGTAAAGATGCGATTGTAAGATATAAAGTTGTGTTTACAAGAAATAAAGATGATTGCATGATATGAAGTCATATTACGAGATATGAAGTCACATTGTGAGAAATAAAGTCACAATTATAAGAGTTGCAATTGTGAGATATAAAGTGTCATTTACAAGAAATAAAGCCACAGTTGCAAAATATGAAGTCATGTTGCAAGATATAAAGCCAAATTATGCAGTATAAAGTCATAATTGTAAGACTTACTTTAAAGTCGCAATTGCGAGATGTGAAGTCACATTGTGTGATATAATGTCACATTGTGAGATATAAAGTCATAATTGTGAGGTTTAAAGTTACAATTGCGAGACATAAAGTGACAAATATAAAGTCGTAACATTCCCCAAAAGAGAAATTTTAAAAGAAGTATAGGTTGAAAATGTACCTTTATGTATTTGTTTTCTATTCCTCCCTGCAGTCATTCAAAATCTGATATTTAATCCCACCTGATGTCCCTAAGCAAGTGCACATACCTATTCATTTACAGAGGCAAGATTATTCTTCTTGTGCATTGCAGTTGAAGGTTCCAATATTTCACCCGTGCCAGTGAAACCTGGGAGATAATCAATATGACATGCCAAACAATAGAACACAATGATTGGAGTTTAATACCCTCAACTCGAGAATCGCTAATGTTCCTGTTGTAGAAAATCGATCCTTCTAACACCACAGCAATTCGAACTTAAATGTGCACTGCTGAAGGATTACAGCACCATCGATGAGAGCCTCAATAAAAACAAACAAACAAACAAAAAAAATTGGATAAAGATTGAATATTTTGGGAGGGTTTCACCAAAGTAAAGAGGGCATTTCCTGCTGTAAAAACAAATGCTCAGCTCCTGTTTATTAAGAGACTGTGAAACATCCAGAAAGAGTATTATGATATGTGCCTCAGGGATTGATACAGAGATAGACGGATGAGCTGTCATTTTAAGAGAGGATACTGTAATACAATCTGTTTAATTTGTTTTTCCTTGATAAAGCTACGGATCTTATTATAAGCTCTTACAAACAACATAAATTAGACTAAAAATAAGCCTGTTGCACTACCGCACAGTCTTTAAAGCTAAAAGATGATGTGTTCAGACATGTCTTTGGGAGTAAGGGAAGCTTTTAAAGTGGGGCTCGATCAGGAGGGCTACAGATAATTAATTAAACACAACCAGGGGGAAGCTGATGACAGCCATATTGCTCTTCTTCTATAATAGGGTGTTGAATTCCCTGCCCCTGAGGCTCGCTGCCACTCAAGAACCTTTTTCCAATATCAGGGAGGTGATAAATATTCAATGACGCAGAGACTTGTGGGCAACAATTGGATCCGTTTCTCTCTGTGTTTGAAGGAGGAGGAGGTCGCTGGCAGAGTGACATAATGCGGTGATCCTGTGTGAAAGCTGAAGTCAAGACTTTTATCAACGCCCCCTGGGATACTCGCTCTGATCTCCAAACCCAATAAGAGATGGCAATGACCAATCCCCAGATGTCAGTAACTAAACCCCAGAGCTCACTGTGCCTACTCTTCACAGATGCTAGTGCTAAAACACTAGTATTATTGATAGATTGACCAGAGAAAAGGTGTGCTCAGTACCTTTTTGCTTATGTTTCACTGTTTTTTTCTTCATAACACATGTTCTGGATTTTATACTAACACCTGTTGGTGTTAATGCATGAAATCTGTTGATTAACTCCTGCCACTTTACACTAAATTTGTTTCTTTTTCTTTTGTTTTGTTCCTTTTCATCAATATTTTTTTCTCACAGAATTTATATTTTTGGATTTATTCCCAAATAATTTCATTTGCGCATTGTTGGTGGTAAGCGCTACTGATGTAATTAGCTAAACATTTCATACTTGAGATGTTAAACTACAGACAGTAATGTCCTGTAAATTATTCAATTTTCATCAAATTTCACCATTTTGAATTAAAAATACGTAATCTATGTGATTAATGTAATGTAATTTGTAGTATCAGTGAGAAGAAACATTATAATAGAAGAGATTTCCACTCTATTACAGCTTCATTTTCTAAGAGAATTTGACAAATTGGGTCAAAAGCCAGAACTGATTATATATGTGGCCTTTATCACAGTTATGATTAAATGTGATAAATGTGTCGACTGACCGCCCTAGCAATCTCTGTTGCTGGACCTTTATTTTTAAAACCCTGCTTACAGCCATGCTGATGGGGATTTTTCTACAGGTTACATCAATTGACCAGTAGGCGGCGACAAGTCTTTATTAGTGAGTCAATTGAATCATTTACTCAACCGATTAATTTAATGAAACAAGTCAATTGAGTTGCTAAATTGCTCACGCAACCGATTTGTTTAAAAACGCTAATTAATTTGACTTTGTTTTGAACTATTTACATTGAAGGAGAAAACAAAAAACAAAAAAACAACCTGATGTCATGTCGAAACGTACCTGTGGGAACTTTTTTGCAAGACACGAAATACGCTGAAAATTGCGTGACATATTCTATGAGAAATGTCCACTGAGTGGCACTAAAAGAGTGTTTGTTTGTTTTCCCCTGGAACAGATGAACGTACATATCATACATTTTATGTGGCGTTGGTTTTGTACGCCATCGCAGTTCTGACTTGAAATGTCCGTTGAGTGGCGCTATAACTGTAGTGCTCCATGACGTTTTAAAATAACGTACCATCTGAACTATACCTAAACACAATCATGCCATTTTAGCTTGTTTTTCAATCTTTCAGCTCTTTCATCATGAGTCATGTTTTTCACAGGATTCGTACCCAAGGATTCTGCATCCTAAGTCCAGTTCTGTGCTGGCTGAGCTACCGAGCAAGCTTGTTATGTCTGGAAAGCGAAACATATGGAGCTGTAATTATAACTGTGTACGAAAACAATTACAAGTGCTCGCTGTTTTACCGCCTCTAGTGTTAATTTCTGTTGGAAACTGTAGTGAAATGTACTTTTTGGCACGTATTTTGCGTCTTGCAGAAAAGTTCCCACAGGTATGTTTTCGTCATGAGATCATGTAGTAAAATACACAGTAGGACTATTGACAGTAACTGGTAATATTGAGTAGTTTACATTTTAGACACAGTAACAACTTATTTATTGAACCGTTGTATCCACCATGTTTTTATTGTAAGAGCGTACACAGCCATTCGTGTCTAGAATGCACAAGGTCTCTGCCGTCAACCACTTTCAGTTATTTTAGCTGTTCAAAAACAGTCTGTTATGCTGCTTGATATTGCAAACTGGTATTTATCACCATGTTCCTTTCATTTTTATCATAATCATAAACACATTGGTTTGTACAGTAAATAGTTTACCATTTACTGAACTTTGATATTCTTCTGGTTGTTTGCTTATAGCAGCTAAATCAGAACATTCAGAAGCAATATCTCACTCAGAAATGTGCTGTACATCTGAATGCTTTTCAGAACAACAGTAATCTTAATTACTAAAAACACTGTTTTTAATAATTAAAAAAAATACTGAGTGCACCTTTAGCATTAGTTTAGGAAACAGTTATAAAGGTAAGTGGATAAAAGTAAAGGTTTGCTCTGGAAAATTCTCTTGCTGTCAATATAATGGGTTAAATGATGTGTGTCTGGCCTTTTGCTGACTTAAGTCATTGGCTGACAGACTGATCAATAGAACAGATTAGTTCCCACTGTCAGCTATCACCTTTCCCTTGGTGTAGGGTATTTGAGCTCGGACTAGTGGTTTTGGGAAGCAGTGGTAAGTGAAGGAGGATTTGAAAGAGAGGACAAGAGAAAGAAACAGTGTGTAAATTAGAGTTATATTACTGTTGGACTACATTAAAACATTTCAAACCAATTTCAATGCAGAATTATAAGAAAATAATAAATAAAAAAGGCTGATATAAAAATGAAGTCATTTTAAGGATTGAAAATTATTATACAGAAAACTGGTAGAATAGGGAGGGTGGGGAAAAAAAAAAAAAAAACATTAATTTTGGTTACTTGACAAAAGCATATCTGGTGTTGTCACATGAACAAAGACCGATATGAAACGCCGATAGCGCCCATCCCAGACTGGTATTGTCTAACCGTGTCCTCTCAGTCAGCCAGTGTCCCAGACTCTGACCCTAATTAAGTCATCAGACACAGGCACTTGACCAGGGGTCGCCTTCTCCACTGCAGTCTGGATCCACGCGGCTCAGTCTGAAAAACACTTAGAAAGCAGCTCTGATAACCTGCTCCTCTCATCACCGTCCCTGTCAGCGGCTTTGGTCGTGCTCAATTACAATAATCTTTGGGTTCACTGACTGTATTACTTATGCTCTGAGTTTTAATAAAACATTTCATACGTACTGAGAATGAAAAAGAATCTTAATTATAGCTTCAGCTTGACAAGGCTCTGACCCTTTCACTGAGTTCAGGGCCATAATCAAATTATCAAACATAAAACTGTTTCTGATAAAAGATGAGGGAATTATTGCTTTTATTAAAACAATGCAGCATAATTTCAGCAGTCAGTCAGTGCGATTTTTAAATGTTTTTTATGCTCTTATGCTCACAAAGACGGCATTTATTTGATTAAAAATGCAATAAAAACAGCAATATTGTAAAATGATGTTGCAATTTAAAATAACTATTTTAATTTAAATATATTTTAAAATGAAATGTATTCTTTGTGATGAAAGCTGAATATTTAGAATATTTACTGTCACACAATCCTTTAGAAATCATTCTAATATGCTGACTTGGTGCTCAAGAAATATTTCCTATTATTATTAATGTTGAAAATAATGGTTGTGCTGCTTAATATTTAAAATATCTTTTGTGACATTATGTCTTTTCTTTTCATCAGTTTAATGCGTTAATAATGTTTGCCTCAACATCCAACACTGATAAACAACTAAAAAATGAACAGCAGAGACATCAAACGTCAAAATAAACTTTCCTAAAACCAGATTAAGATACATTTTTTTTTCATACTACCATAATATTGTACTTTAACAATACAGCCAATGCATGCTATATTGGATAAATTTATCATAGCATTGCTGACAAGCAGTTTTCTCCATCTAATTTCAGTTGATCTGGAGAATGATCATATAGAGGGGTTCTTTGCACAATATAATCCTTTTAACATAGATCACTTACACATTGTACAGCAGCAAGTCAATGGGAACAAGGACATGTGTAATTGCATTGCTTGAGAAAAAGAGAGATTGCCCTGAAGATACCTAAAGCAGTGTTTATTTCATGATATTGATGCTATGGGTGGAGGCTTTTGACACACACATAAGGCGGTGTCAAGGAGCTGTATGGCTGCTATGTCGAACATTTAATCACATCCACTTGACAGCAATTTACAGTATTTAAACTGTGTCAAAATCACAAAATAACACTGTAATTACAATACATCTGGACCATTATTTGTCACTCAAGACTGCAACTCTGCACCCATTAACACCAGTTTAGCCTAATTGCATATCAGAATATTCAGCATTCCGTGTCCCTTATTAAGTTTAGGAATGTGTATTAGATTTACCTTTAAACAACATCTGCCCTTTGACTTGCATCATATTGATCGCTCTTTTTCCTGTAGCTTCTGTTTCCATAGTTACAGAGCTGACCCTTGGGAATGACCTTTTAACAGACAGGCAGTATTGGGTAGTCTTCGGATTGTAGGACAAACACTCACACACACTGGCTCAGGTGTCAAAATAGGCAATGCATTTAATTACTGGCTGATTCATCTCCATCCAAACTGTGAATAATGGTACCGGTGACTAATGACTCAATCAGCTTATCTTCCACAACAGCAGCTATCTGCATATAATATGACAAACAACTTATAGTTTTACCAGGACAGGTCAGCGGTGTGACCTCTATTGATTTTTTATTGATTTGAGAGCAAGATAAAATCGAAATGACTTATATCTCGATAATAAAACAATAATATTTGGTACAAATGTGTGTTAGTCCAGTAATACTTTACAATAAGATTCAGTTTGGCATTTGGTTCAACATGAAAAAAAAAAACAAAACAAAAAAAAACAAAAACAAAACAAAAAAACTATCTATCTATCTATCTATCTATCTATCTATCTATCTATCTATCTATCTATCTATCTATCTATCTATCTATCTATCTATCTATATCTATATCTATATATATATATATATAAATATATATATATATGTTTTTTTTTCATGTTGAACCAAATGCCAAACTGAATCTTTCCTGAAACATTGTATTTTATTTTATTATAAATATTACTTCTATTCAGAAAGAATGCATTAAATTGACCAAAAGTGACAGTAAAGCCTTTTATATTTTTACAAATAAAAATAAAAAATGTTATTCATGTCCTAATAATTTCTGTTATCATTTACTCACTTTTGACTGAACTATCCCTTTAATTCATGTTTGTTCTTAATAAATTAACTAATGTGAAATGTAATTAAAGAAACAGAGAAATAAATAAATAAATAAACCATTCTAAACAAATTCATTTGTTTTGTGTGAATGAATTGAAACTTGTAAAGTGTTAACATTAATTTAAAATATTTTATATATATATATATATATATATATATATATATATATATATATATATATATATATATATATATATATAATTTGTGACATGTAAACAGCGGATTATTGTGCCACATATCACAGACTTTCCACCACAGCTTTTTTTGTATTAGATTAGCGAATGGCATTTTCTGGATTCAAGAACTGAGAATGGAGCCTCCAAATGACTGTCAGAGCAAAGCCAAGACTCCTGCTGCTTTACGAAAGAACACCTGAGAGTAATGTACCGCAAACCACTGGAACAGTCAAGAAACTTGTATGAGACACAGCCTGCAGCTGTGCCTGTTGTTTTTTGAGTGAGAACAAAAAAAAAAAAAAAAAAAAAAAAAAAAAAAAAAAAGAGAGAAAGAGAGGGTCCTATAATGAATCCGTCTGTCTGGCTGTGTTATTTCAAGTGACAAGAATCTGAATCAAGGGATGATGGGATATTAAAAGGACACATGTAACTGTTGATAAAAGCCAAAGACATGTCCTCGATTATTGTGTGTTTTCTCCCAAAATCAGATTTACTGGGGCACGAAACCCAGTAAAATACTGCTTGACCCACTGATTAACCCTTATCTGATGGTGGAGATGTTGCTACCTGGTCTCATGATGAAAACGTACCTCTGGGAACTTTCTGCAAGACTAGAAATACGTGCCAATAAGTACATATCACTGCAGTTTCCAACAGAAATGAACAATAGAGGCATTTGTAATTGTTTTCGTACACAGTTATGATTATAGCTTCATATATTTCGCGTTCTGGACGTAACAAGCTTGCTCAGTAGCTCAGCCTGCACGAAATTGGACTTAGGATGCAGAATCCTTGGGTACGAATCCCGTGAAAAACATGACTCACGATGAAAGAGCTGAGAGATCGAAAAACAAGCTAAAACGCCATGCTTCCGATTGTGTTTTTATGTCAGATTAGCTTTTGTTCATACTATCAGGTAGGTTTAGTTGTAGTGCAGATGGTACGTTATTTTAAAACTTCACGGAGCATTAGAGTTATAGTGTTACTCAATGGACATTTCAAGTCAGAACTGCAGCGACATCTACAAAACCAACGTCACATAAAACGTACCTTATATACGTTCATCTGTTACGGGAAAAAAAAAAACGAACACTTTTTTAGCACCACCCAATGGACATTTCACATTGAATATGTCACGAAACGTACATGGCGGTACGTATCTTGCGTCTTGTGAAAAAGTTCCCATAGGTACGTTTTTGTCATGAGACCAGGTTGTGATTATCTTATGCTGACTTGATAATCATTTTCCATGATGATATTTCAGCAATCATGTTATGTGTTTTCCATTGGCTGTTTAGAATCAAAATTAGCGATTCACAAATTAGACATTATTGATCCAATGGATCAAAAGGGTTTAAAAATTGATTGTGATTCAATTTGATTCATTCAGAGAGTTCACTCGTGCACTGAACCTTTGTAGCGGTTTCTCTCAGTTTCTGAACAGTAGCTCTGCTTTTCAACTAAACAAATTTCATGTTTTGTAATACTATATATGTTTTATTGGTACTCATTTGTTGTTTGGAGGCTCTTAAAAGCACAAAATACATGTAAATCTTGACTTGCGACACCACCATAGCTTGAGATATTAGCTAGTGAAGGTGAGTGAAAATGTAAATGCTAACGGCTAAGCTAATATCCAGATAATAAACACATTCTCAACTAGCATACACATAACCCCCATCCCACCCTGTTAATTTTTGCTAAAAATGGAAAGTGGGATATAAACTGATAGTTCTGCTGTCAAAAAAAAAAAAACATTTATCTCAGCTGTGCTGCTCAGTTATGCTAATGAGCTAAGCTAAACACTGAATAAATGTCATGTTTTTCAACTGCTAGTGTTAGTTACCTTCCAGTTTGACATGGAAAGTCTGAGTGAAGACATTAATTAATTTCATCTTATGTCTGTGTCTATAGTGTCCATAGAGGGGTGTCTTTCTATGCCATGGCTGCAGACTACATGCAGCTCTTTCATTATTGTGCTCGATGTTGTCTAACCTCACATAATGAACTCCTTGTTGGTGTTAATGGTTACTATTATAAGACACTGTCAAAAGTTCCACTTACAACAGCCCTCTATGACAGTTACATCACAAATGTCTGAGAAATTGGCCACACTGGAGCAGACTGTAAGTATTTTGAATGGCTTTGTGTCATGAATTTAATCCTGCACCTAATTGTTGTTTGGTTACATAATCAGTGGTGTTTTATTTAATAAATTTGCAATGTAACAGAATTTCCATTTCATATCAACTTTAATGTAATGGAGAAGCAGCAGCATCAATATTTTTGTGATGCTCAGTGCTTTCAGATGTCTTACATTGACTGTTCTACAGTAAAATATGTAAAATATGCATAGACTGATTTGCTTGAGTGCCGAATCCTATTTAAATCCCCCTATTCAATGGCCTCTTCACATGGCCTGAAATGCAAATGGGCTTAAATATGGGTGTGTTTTCCATTATTTGTTTGGGTACTATAGAAAATGCAAGTGGTTCCACTTACGCATGCAGAGCCCTTCAGATCCCCTGTTTTATATCCCGTGTGTCTCCTTCCTTGTGTCCAAACACCGTATGGGGTTTGATGACAATTTCAAATGCATTCCTCCAAATTAGACTGGCACCCAGTCACATCACGCAGCAGGGAGGACTGGAGCACAAAAATCGGCATCGCAGTTTTGCTATGCTAGAATAAGGGGATTATTTTAAGAGCTTTTAATCTCCCACAGACACGAGTAAACATTCATTCTTGCATCGCTTCCTCATGCAATTAGTTTCCATCCTGTGAGAAAGAGAATCTTAATCGATTACAGTTGAATGGGGGTGTATGTTGCTTTTTTAGTTTGGCTTATCTATGTGAGACTATTTTACACAGAGCATTTTATTATTCACAGTGGGACGTCGCTCTCGATATCATTACCAAATAATAGTGGAATCCTGTTATGTGGATGTGATTAACAGGAATGATTTAGTGGTAAATATTTATATAAATCATTGTAAAAACGGTGATGTGATGAAAACCAGAAACAATAGTGGAGTCCGTCTGATTAATATTCTCAAATTTATCTGCAACAAAGTCATTTAAATACTAGTTAATAGCATCAGTTCAAATTAGTGTTGTTGTTGTTAACTAAAACTAAAACTAAAACTACCAAAACTCATTTTTGTTCATTTGAGAAAAAAAAAAGAAAATAAATAAATATTAGATGAAAAACTAATATTTGAAAAATTAGAGCATTATAAATGCTAATTAGAAATCCTTGGCAACTAACTGAAATAAGTTGAAGTACTAAAATTAAGAAAAATGAAAACTGCTATAAAATAAATTGAAGCTAAATATATATATATATATATATATATATATATATATATATATATAAACCTAAACTAATAATAAAAAAAAACACTTTGAAAATAATAAATACTATAATAGTAAATGATACTAAAATAACTGGTTTACATTTTGTACATGGTTTGATTGTGGTAATGAATTCTAAATTAATTAGAAATTTCAGAATATTAATAAATGCATTAATGTTATTATTAATTTAATTACATGCTATTGAATAATCAATTAATTAATAATTTTTAATTAATTATTAATTAATAGTAATTTATAAATAATTATAAAAACCTTGAACTGATTTTGAAAATGTGCAATAGTGATTTTACCCTTGTAGCAGATTTCTAATTGGTTAACCCTTAAACATACCTTGGGTCTTTAGTGACCTGGGACATCATCCACTACCCTCTCTCATCTATTCATTATCAACAGATGCTGAATGTACCTGAATGTAAATGATGATGATTGTGAATCAATTGCCCAAAACGCCCTTTCAAGTTCCAACACAAAACAAAATATGCATTGTTTTATTACTTTGTAATTGTAATTAAAATATCATGACTGTTTTATACTATCACAGCAGGTTAGAGATTCATCTAAGTTAGATATACATTCCAGGTTGCTAAAGACCGAATGTTTTATAATAATTGGTTAAACATTCATGAATTTAAGGGTTATATTGATTGTGTTACAATTCACCAACATTCACTAAGGTCTCCCCTACTGCAGTGTCATATAGTAAGAAGTATAATAGTGAAAAGTCAGAAGTAGCCTTGCTTCTTTGGTTTAGCTTAGCACGAACATGTATGAATAAGAACATACACAAACATACAAGCCCTCATCCATTCAATCTTCACACACTCACACCTGCCCCATCTGAAAAAGCTGGTTTGTCATAGCAACCCCATGTCCTCTGAGCACCTGCAGTCTCTCCAATAAGGTCATTGGCAGCATAGATGAGGCCTGTCTGAGGTTTGCCAGCAGCAGGACAAATGAGAGAAAAGCGTTTCTTGTTCCAATCCAGCTCTCCAGCAGAGGTGGCAATGGCTAAAGCAGCATGCCAATCCTGTCTTTGCAAAGAAACACAATCACACAAATTTTTAGCCACCTTTGGAGGTTTCTTACAAGTCTGTTTCAAATAGGATTGCTTGAGGATCTGTGGTTTTTCGTCTATGAGAAGCCATGTTGATTAAAACAATTGTTTGCTGCAAAAAAGATGGTTAAACAAAAACAGTGCCTTGCAAAATTTAATGTAATAGATGAAGGTACAGTAAGTGCATTTCACTAATGTAATTTGTGCAAGTGTTGCCAGTCATTAGCAACTGCAAATAAAAGTGTGCATTAGCCATCATATTTGTAAGTGGCAGTCATTTGATTACCGAACACAGTAATTGCAAACAGGTGCACTAGCTAATTACAAATAAAAAACAAAAACTCTTCCTGAAAGCAACCGCTTGTATTAGAATCTTAATATTACCATAACCACACTTTGAGAGATCATTACACTTGTACTTTTTGTGGTTTAAGTGGATTAGCATGAGTGATGACCTAATTAGAGGATAGTATTTGTGTGCATGATAGTTTATGCTGTTTTCATAGTCTAGGGTTTATAATATCAGAGCTGTGTCTCAATTCAGAGGTTGCATCCTTCGAAGGTTGCATTCCAATATCGAATCAACAAAGGCTGTTTCATTTGGAAGGCTTCTAAAACACGTCCTTCATTTCTTAGTCTATGAAGGATAGAACTAATGGATCCTTTGCAGCTCAGATTATCACAAGATTCATTGCATTCTGGATTAAAAATAATAAACACTTTAAAGTGGTTCAGATGTTGACTTACACCTTAATAAAATGCAATTTTATTGATAGTTTTACTTTTTATTATATACATAAATGGACCAAGGTGAACATATTTAGACAGGTTGTGAACCTAACAAAATTTAACGCTCGGTTTGACCTTCGCAGACTCTGCGTCTTTCTAAGGATGCAGCCCATAAATTGGGACACAGCTCATGTCACCTTTGTATAATGTGCATAAAATGCAAATTTATGTATTATATATAGCAAAGTGTGTAGTATAGCACACTCTACATAGAGTTTACCTGCTAATAAGATAAATATAATTTATAATAATTATTAATATTAAAATATTAAAATTAAAATAATAAATATAAATAATAATAAAGAAATGCAAGTAATAAGGTCATGCGACAACAATGTAGCATAATACCGTTTGTCTCACAGTATAATGTATTAATTTCCTCATAGTTTTTTTTTTGTTTGTTTGTTTTTTTTTCAAATAGTAGGTAGTATATTGTATATTGTGCAGCAGCAGTTAGTATTCTATTCCGAACATACGTATACTGTATAGCTTCTGTGGTGCAGTCCTGCCAATCATTATCAATGTGCTTTGATTGGAAGGCAGGACACTGTTTATTATTCCTGGAGGCTTGTGAGTTAAGAATGATCCTCTTAGAATTTCACTGATTTTTGGCAGAAGGAATATTTTAAGGAATTATATGCTGATCCTATTGAACACTCCAGAAGGCACTTGTGCAGTAAAAACGAAGGAATAGAGCTGATGACCCAATCAAAAGAGCCCCTTCTGAGAATGAAACAACTTTGTAGTGTTTCTATATATGGATGCAATCCAGAATGATCTAAATGCACTACTGTGTCTAACCAACCCATGCGAGTGATTTTGTGTGATTAACATTGAAACCACAATGCAATGACAGTAGTAGTTTGTGGTCTGGCCATGATATAAATACCATATCATCATCTTTGCCAACTGTCAGTTTTTATTCTTTTAAACATGCATGATATCATACAATCATTCTCAGATTTATTTTTCCCTAAGAACAGTACTTTATTTACAATATTAGGCTTCTTTTGGCATTATTAGTGTTGTCTGTCATACTGAAACTGAAATTTGTCAAGTAGTAGAAATATTGGTTATTTAGTAAATTGTAATTTATGCAACTGTATTTTCTGCTAAATAAATAAATAATAATTACATTTTAGTTTTTACTAAAATCTCCAAACAAGACAATATTGCCAATATTGAAATTAAAAGACAAATGACAAAGGCCAGATAATTTGTCTTAAGAAACAGGGTTAAGTATTCAGTGTAAAGCCACAGAGGAAACATTTGTTTTTTTTTTTTCTTTAGAAACTTTGTTTCTTTAGCAATTTCCAGCTCACCTCCTCAAATATCAAACCCCTGAACGTTTTTGGTCAGTAGCTCAGGTTAAACTTCAGGGTTGCCATCCTAACTACAACTATTATCTCTAAAAAGATGAAAAAGGACATAAATGTTTTACTCTAAAGTGTTCTGAGGGCAGGACATAATACAAATTCTATTAAGCTAAATGACACATTTTCTTTGAGCAAGTACAACTTTAACTGCAAGATGAACTATAAAAAAGAGGTCCGAAGTACTTAGCTGAAGATATTGCTATTAACTAAAATGAATTTTTCCAGAACAAGGACAAAAAGCCATTCTAGCTAATATAGTCCATCTCTCAGATGGCCTGGACACACCCAGCCAATACTCCTTTCTCTTTTGTCCCGGTATGTCCATAACTGCTGATTGATTGATCCCTTCAGGCAGGCCGACCAAAGAAACTAAAGATCCTCAGCTTCACGGCTTAGAAAAACTGAAGTATAGAGTTGCACAGCTTTGAGCTTTAGGGTGATTGTATATGGAAGAATAGCTACAGGTGATATCTTGATAAAGCATATATGACAGTATCTTCTCACTAATATATTGACTTATGTAACGTAAAATAATAATAAAAACAATAGCATTTAACATTACCTTTATCTTCAGAATGTGGCATAATGTATTATGCATTTCTTTAATCTTTTTGTTCAAACAAATTCTTTGTAGCTTTAATCTCACTTTTTATTTTTTTAGATATGTGGCTTGTTTCCATACTTTTCTCTGGTTCCTTAAAAAAAAAAAAAAAAAAAAATCAAACTAGACTTAACAGGGATAACTATGTATTCAAAAGAGTTGGATCATAGGTATAGCTCTAATGTTTGTTTCTAGTACTGACAAAAGTGTATGAATTGCAATGTTTCCATAATGACAGAGTGGATATGTTTACTTATGATGGTATTTTACTCTTGAACAGATTTGCTTGGGTCAACTGATTCAAACGTCTTACCTAATTAATCTACAAGTAGTTGTGCAGCATGAATGGTCTTGCCCCTGCAGGTCTGAAATATTAGAATGGGAAAGAGGTATTGGGGTTTGGGTGGGTGGAGGGTTAGGAGAGTCTATGGGGGATTACTTTTTGTTTCATAGCAGACTGTTAACAGCTATCATTCATCAAAGTTCAGTGATCTTAAAGAAGACTTAGAAACCTTGTTCAACAAGATCATTGTATACTAGTACAGACCTAAATATTGAAAAAAGATCATATGTTCTGCTCTAAATACTGCTATATGCATTTCATTTAATTAAAATAATATGATTAAAATGAAATGAAATAAAAATAAAATATTTATTAGGAAGTTATTTACATTTTATGTATCAAACAATACAAAAGAGCATATGTTCTGCTGTAAATACTGTGTTAAATTAACATAAAAAAATCATATTAAGAAATTATTTATTATTTCTAAGGGTTACTATCTTATCTGATTATTATTAAATTAAACGAGCCATCATCATAATAACTTGAGCACTGAATCAGCATATTGAATGATTTGTGAAGGATCATGTGGCACTGAAGACTGGAGTAATGGCTGCTGAAAATTCTGCTTTGCCATCATAAGAATCAATTACATTTTAAAATATATTAAAATACAAATAAATAAATAAATAAATAAATTAAAATAATATTTCACAATATTAATGTCTTTACTGTATTTTATCAAATTAATGACCCCAAATTTTTGCACAGTATGTAATTATACTGTTGGACTGTCTTGCCTTCTTAAATTAATTCCTATGTGTTTTGAACGTTAAAACAAATATAAATGTGTATCTGTAAATATGATGACTAATCTCATATAATTGCTTCTTCATGTGCTGTTCATTTCTATGCAAGCTCATAGCCAAAAGCAAACCCAGCATTAGGCCAGATATCAAGAGTATCAGCTGTACTTCCTTTACATGGAGAGTGAAATTTGCCTTATTTATCTGAATGTATCTTATTATCTCTCATCTTGAAAGCATTAGTGTTATATTAAATACATGTTGGAGCATCAAAACTGATACAGTATGTTTTCCGTTTGCCTGTTAACTAACATTGCAATGTAACAAACTGGTTTGACAATACTAGTATCCCATTAAACAACTGGAGCCTCAGGCAGTCTCTGTTAGCTGAAGATATTGGGGTTGCTGATCATTTCCCCCCAGCCAGGCATTTCCAGAAATGCAGTTTTGCAGTCTGACCTGAATCTGTTTGGGTTATACACCCCAGCGGACACCCCTTTCACAGGGTCCCTCTTTCAATAAGAGGGTCTTAGATGAATTTCACATTGGCCTTTATAAAGGGCAGATTCTCAATAGCAGAGTGATGGTCACCAAAAGAAGAGGGTACATGAAATATATATTTTGAGGCACTCTCTTTCTTTAGGATTTCAGAAATGAATTTATTCCATATAAGTGAAGACAACATTTTGAGGCGATGACGTACATTTCAGAATGAGTTTTGTACTATAAATATGAGGTATACTGGGCCAGATTGCAGAGAAAGTCCCTATACAATTTTGACATCAGAAACACAAAATCACATATACAAGACAGAAAAAAGAAAGAAAGATTTTTCCATCTCTTTGCCATGATCTCCTCAGCTTCCATAAGCAATCACAAAGCTACAGTGATTTACAATGAAGCTATTTTCTTTCTTTATCACTTTTTTATCACTGTATTTCTGAAGGATCATGTGACACTGAAGACTGAAATAATGGCTGCTGAAAATTCAGCTTTGCATCACAGAAAGATATTACATTTTAAAACATATTACAATAGAAAACAGATTTTTTATTTTTTTTATTTTCTGATGACACAATGCTAGTGGATCTGATCACTGCTTATGTTATATCCATGACAAGCATCCAGGAGGAAAAACAAGGAAATATGGATTTTCTGCAAATGATAGGTTAGAGTACATTACAGTATTTTACTTCAATACCCAGTCAGTCAGCTTCTGCAGTTTAATGAATCTGGATGTTTATTTAAGGTGGTAGGCTAAGCAGAAAGTGCAAAAATTATTATTTTGGATTACAGCAACACACAGACACAATTCCAGGAGGCATTATAATGTGGGTAGTAGAATTTATTCACACACAACAACACAACCCTGCATGTGTGTGGAATATTAATTTTGGAGGTGCAATAACTTGCACAATCCCATAGGACTTACCAGGACCAGCAAGTTTTCCTTCCTGACAGAAACATACAAATAATATTTTGTCACAGGATTGTGAGCAAGACTGATTTATTCCAGCGATTGATTATTAGAGTCAGTCATTTAGTAGTCCACTGACAGAATAAGAGCATTGTGTGATCCATAATGTCCAACGCCAAAGTTAAAAGCTTGATAGGCAGCTTTACTGCAGTGATATTTTTAAATAAAGTATAAATAATGTATTAAAACCCAGTCCATCATTCAAGACCCCCATTGTGGCCACAAGCAGTTTTGTTAAGCTTTTTGTCAAGCAGTGCTTCATTGTCAAAGCAGTAAACACTAGACTCACTAAACCATCCCACTCACAACCTCAACAACTGATTCTAGTGCACTTTTTATTGCATTTAATTTTTATCTGCACTGTTCACTTTATATACTCATGTAAATATCATATTGCTACATATGAGCATATATTTACTATTATATATTTACACTAATGTTCGAAAGTTCGGGGTTGGTAAGATTTCTTAATGTTTATGAAAGAAGTTTCGGTCATGCTTTATTTTAAGGTCCAATTCTCGCTATTAATAAACTATTAACTATGACTTTTGCCTCAATAAACTCTTTATTTGCTGCTTATTAATAGTTGTTAAGTTTAGGGATGTAGAATATGGCCATGCAGAGTACGCGCTTTATAAGTACTAATAAACAGCCAATATGTTAATAATATGCATGTTAATAAACAACTAGTTAATAGTGAGAATTGGTCCTTATACTAAAGTGTTACTGAAGTTTCTCATGGTATATATGCCATTGGATTTTTAAAACCAAACCAAAGGTTTTGACTTTTTTTGTGAATAGCAACTAACAGAACTAACTAAAGGTGTAATACACTCTGTACTAAGTGTTGATATGTTGGGTCACAAATTTTGTTGTAGCAGCAATAAATAGTTCCCTTCAATGAACAAATGCTCTTGATTAGTTTCTGACTTATTTTCAGGAAAAATAGGCGGTCATGTTTGGCAAACTGTTTCCATGGTAGCAAAAACAAATCTGAACTTTTGATTGGACAAGTCTGTAGTTAGAGCCTACCTGTGCCTAGCAACTATGAACTTTTGTTTAGTTAGCACAAACAAAAACACAACCGTCACCTGTTGACACAAAAAATGTGCTACACAGAGGTGTGGCCAAAGCTGGGCTGTTACTTGCACTGCAAGTGCAGGTTATGAAGAGAAAGGTACAGGTAAAATGTCAAAATAACGAATAGATTTGAATAGCTGAGTAAAATACATCTGAATCGAAACGCAGAGAGCAATCACAAATTGATTTTACTTAGACAAAAATAAATCAATGCCATATTTACACATATTACAACACATTTCTCTATTTTTTAATTAGTTGATGTGATGCCTAACATTCATATCTACTTTTACAGCAATTATTCATCTTTTTAAGAAATAAATTTAACAGAAATACATGCATTTTTTTAACAGAAATACATTTTTAACATTTTAAGTTGCATACATCAACATGCATACGTTAGTGTTTTATGACTTAATGATTCATAAATTGATATTAATCACAGACTATAAAAAGTGATACCTAATGTATTAACTAATCTTTTTGAATTGAAGCTTACTGTGAAGTGTTAACAGTATTTTTTAGTAAGAATTGAATGGACTGCAGCAGTCATATCACCACAGCCAATTCTGAAATTAGACCTGTTCTGTGTTTTCCTCAGAAGTGAGTTGAGCACTGGAGTGCAAAATAGTGTAGTGTGTGGAGTGGAGAGGTCCTGAAGTCATCTATTTATTAACAGGGCCGACTGGAGGAAATCCTCAGGGGCACAAGGCTCACTTTCAGCAGGAGGGGAGAAACACTTAACACTGAAATAGACATCCACGCTCGGCATACATCTCGAAGGGTGTGTGCTCCTGGGTGGGTTGGGTAACTGCTGTGTGCATCCATATGGCAGAAAGCAGGAGTTAACAACAGGAACCTTTCAAGTTTACAAGCTACTTTGCTTAATTAATTATATTGGTTTTAGTTTGAGTAGCTTAAATGGAAATTATTGAGTAGAGGTTCTTGATGAATCCTCTGGTCTTCATTTTAGATAGGACATTTTGTTGGTATACTGTATGTGGTTTATGGGGACTCTCCATAGGTGTAATGGTTTTTATACTGTACAAACTGTATTTTCTATCCACCGACATCAACTCTACCCCTAAAGGCCCATTCATACCAAGGACGATAACTATAAAAATAACGATAAAGATATAGTTCTAAAAATCGTTCTCAATATTAAAGAATAGCAGAGTCCACACCACAGCTGTAACGATAAAGGCACAGAGAAACGATATACTTGGAATCCCTTTTTTTTTTTCCAGCTGATGAATGATAAAAACATTGACAGCCGATCAGAATCGATCCTGCTAAAACGAGCTTGAAAATTTAAAGCGGCAGATGAGCGTGTGCTTAGAATAAACAGACGATATCGTTTGCTGGTGTGGATGCTAATATCGTTATCTTTATAGTTATCTTTATAGTTATCGTTCTTGGTGTGAACAGGGCTTCAACCTACCTCTCACAGAAAACTTTCTGCATTTTTAAATTAACAATATTAATAACAATAATAATAATAATAATAATAATAATAACATTTAGTATGTTTTTTAAGCCCTTTGAATTATGGGGACACAGGAAGTGTCCTCATAAACCACCTTCAAAATGTAATGTCACACCCGTGTCATCATACAAATTTGTGTCCTCATAAACCACCTAAAACGGTGTGCACACACCCACACCCACACCAACACACACACACACAAACACACACACACACACACACACACACACACACTTGTTTCGCTATCCTTGTGGGGACTTCCATAGGCGTAATGGTTTTTCAACTGTACAGACCGTATCTTCTATTGCCATACACCAACCCTACACCTAAACTTAGCCCTCACAGGAGACTTTTTGCATTTTTAGATTTTCAAAAAACTTCATTTTGTGGTATTTATAAGCTTCTTTACCCGTGGGGACCTCAATTTAGGTCCCCACCGTGACACGAGTCCCCATAAGTCTGTGTGTATTCAGGTTTAAGTCCCCACGTGAATATAAAAACAGGTACACACACACACACACACACACACACACACACAAACATAGACATCAGAAAAAGTTTAATTTGTCATAAAAATGATCACACTTGTGATCTTTGCGGTCAAAAATGATCACCATGTAAATTATGAAAAATACAAAAATACAGAGGAATTTTTGGAGAACAGTGTACAAATCCACCACAATATAATCTTTGATAATATACAAATATATATTCAAATGCAAAACCTAATAAAAGTAAGTATTTATGTCTGAAAATACTCTTATAATGACTAGGGAATACACAGGCCCGTCTATATATTTATAGAGTACACAGGGCTATAGATGCATCTAGTGGTTAAACCATGGTATTACTTATGATTTTCTTTATTTCTACCACTAGATAGTATCAGTCTGCCTTTCCATGCATTGGTTTTTGAATACATTTGCTTAATTTTAACTGAAACACTGTATTTATTAAAAAAAAAAAAAAAATTATATATATTTGTATTAAATTATATATAAATAAATGTTGCTTTATTTAGAGGTGAACACCATGAAATGCCCTCAAAATACAAAATAATAAATTTTATTGAAACAAAATAAATATAATACATTAATTTCTTAAAAAAAAAAAAAAAAAAAAAGCTGAGGAGCTTTATTTTCACACATTGACCCTAAACAGGTTTGTTTGTAAACACCACATATTTTTCTTAACTCACATTAATGCTTAGTCTGAAGCACATTGTAATTGGATCTCAATGGGATATTGATTTCAGCATGCACGCAACTAGGCCTAATTTATTGCTGGGAAAATTAAGCCTAAACGGTCACACATTTTACCAAATTTAGCATTGTACTCAAAGGCCTTATTCCACAATTCAATGAAAAAATGGTGTGCTTTAAGTACAGCACATTCAATCAAAAGCACATATGAATTAACTCAGATTGACACCAACAAAGTGCCCTTGAAAATGAAGCAACAACCTGACTTTCCTTTTTTTTTTTTAAACCTGTCTGCTGATTTCACTGACATTTGAAAACATACAGCAACCTCTGATTTTAACCCTTTTCAAAGTTTCTCTCAAACGGAGCATTCCCGCATTCATACACATAAATGAGTGTTAAATGAGTGTTAATATTTGGTCAATTAAGCACTAATTGTATGAAATTAAAAGAAATTACATTTAAAGCCATTAACATAAATTAATACACAAACAGAGAACAGCACTGTAACGGTCTCATATTTAAAAGGTTTACTGGCTAATATTTCCCAAATCATCCTTCATGCTCATCTGATTTCATTAAAAACTGTAATTAGATTAAATGATTTAATTATAGTACTAAAATACAGATACAAATTAATTTTATTCAGTATAGTACTTACTGTGATAAACATACAATACACATTACTGAACATTCAGGTGAAAAGACTAACTAGATGTCTATGTAAATGTGGGCTGTAACTGAAAGAGCATGTAATAATGCAAACACTGATGATGTGATGTATCCCAGCAGGCACCAGACGTCTATGTAACGTCAGGTTGACGTTGGACATGATGTCGGACAGACGTTGCATTTTGGTTGAAAATGAAAATCGGGTTGACGTCAATATTTGACGTCAATTTGACGTTGGCTTAACGTTGGATTTTGGTTGCACAACCTAAAAACAACAAAATCTCAACGTCAGCTGACGTCGGTATTGGACATCAATTTAACATTGACATTAGACGTTGAATTTACATTGAAATTTGGTCACCCGACGTTGCAACCGAAATTTAACCAAATATCAACGTCTTATGACGTCGTGTGCCTGTTTTGTGCCTGCTGGGATGCCATTTCATCATGTTTTTATTGGCTCATGGTCACATTCAAATGTGGCATGCAGAAAATCATCACTGGAAGCCTGTTGCACATGTGCATGATGTTCTCACAAGCTGAGCATAATAATATAATAATATAATTTTGTAAAAAAACAAAGCTGTAGTCTTGTGTAAGGAACATAAAACAAGTTTAGGACAGAAAAAAATGATCATTCAATGCATTATGCACCACAGCGCCCCATCTGGAGACACTTGGTCCCACGGCCTCTAATTGTAGACACACCACTGACCACTTATTACATTCCATGTGTCTAGCATGAGCAAAAATTGTTCAGGCAATGAGAAAGAGCAAAATGTCATTCAGTGAGTCATTGGAATGAATGAAGTTCCTCTGGAAGTGACCTATTTTCTTGTATCAGCATTGATAGAAGCTGTTTCACGTGGATTGAGGAATGTACGCTAAGTTTAAAGTAAGATCTCCAAACTGATTTCCCAAATGCAAATCCCATATGGGAGTTCACAATTACTGTGGTGGGACTGGGCAACAGAGACCGACAATCATGTTACGGACAAATTGCACATGTCTCAGCTGCCAGTGTTAATGTGTACAGCATATCCAGATATGGCTAAAATGCACAAAACTGTAAAGTTGTTCCCAAAAGTCTTATTGAAATCTCTCATTTCTATTCCCTCTCGCTCTTATTTAGTTATTTTTTACCTCATTTTCTTTGAGAGGCGTAATTAGAAAAAGGGGGGGATGAAAAAAAAACTGTTGCCATGTGCTTATTGCTAAAAAGCAGCATCTATTAGCTTGCTCTTCTATCTTGACTTTGGGTCCACATTTATTATTACACCCTTTTGGATCCTGTTACAGTTTCTGCTCCAGGGTAACCAAATAAATTACGTGAACAAGAGAAGCGGAGAGCGTCACACTTTCATTTAAGACTCCTTCCGCCTATGTGACAAGGCCCATCGGTTTTAAGACCTATCTGCTGTCCAGCTCAGGCCCGGCAGCCTCAGCAAAGAGGGTAGCACAGTGACAAATGACATTCAATAAAGCATTATATCAACCAGGCCTGCTGTCTGGGGATACTCTTGGTGTCCCTGGAGAGAAAGCCATCGTTTATCCTTCCTTTGCAACACAATCTAACCTCAGTTAATGCAGCTATGTCTCAAAGGGGTGTTTGTGAGTCTCCCTCATTCATATAATCCAACAGAACATGAATTTTATGAGTTTAAATCACATATCTCAGTTGTACTACTTACGATCCTGAAGCCTGTCAGTGTCTTGACAGTTGTAATGTAATTGGAAGAAAATCGCAGTAAAGTCATAATGGTGAAGACAGTCATTTTTGGACAAGCTGTTATTTATGCGCAGAAAATGTAACGTGTAGGTGGAAAGCTTCTCTGGTGTTCAGTCTGCAGATATTAAAGTGAGAGAAAGAAAGGGAGAAGTATATATCTGAATCTTTGCATTATCTTTATTGCTGTCTTCAAATACAATTGTCTCTCCATTGTAGACTCAAGCTATTATCACATGGAAATTATAAATGTCATTGATCTAAAGATCGTGAGTTACTAACATGAAACTTTTCAATTAAATGTTATAGCAGGAAAAGTGCTTGCAGATGCTTCTCAGCTCTGAGAGTTTGATGTCTTTCATGTGCAACTGTAATCTTGCAGCTTGCTAAAGTTGCAGTTTGGCTTTAATTCAGTTTCTTAACATTTCATTCTGTTGACAGAGAACATGGCACCTAAAAGATGTAGATGTAAACCAGCTGTTAAATAATTCTGAATTTCTCTCTGAAATATATTTTAATGTGAGCTGACAGCACATAGAACAGGTTTGAGGTCAGTAATATGTTTTTGAACGTCTCTTATGACCAAGGCTGCATTTATTTGATCAAAAAATGCAGTAAAAACAGTAATATTGTGAAATATTATCACAATTTAAAATACCAGTTTTCTATTTTAATATATTTTAAAATGTAATTTATTCCTGTGATGGCAAACTGAATTTTCAGCAGCCATTCTTCATTTTTCTCAAGTCTCCAGTGTCACACGGTCCTTCAGAAATCCCTCTAATATGTTGATTTATTGCTGATATTTTTAAAAAAGGATTCTTTGATAAATATTAAAAAAAACAGCATTTATTAAAAAAAGATATCTTTTAAAACTTTTAAAATCATAAATGTCTTTACTGTCAATAAAATGATTAATTTCTTTAAAAATCTTACTGATGCCAAACATTTGAACTGCACTGTATATCTATCTATCAGTCTAATCTAAAAAAAGAAAAATGAGGATATTTAAGCAATTAAACAGCACAATAAAGTGATCAATATTGATAAATCTAGGCTTGGACAAAATGTTTTGGCCCCAGAAATCATTTCCCTTGCAGCAGTTTGCTGTGATGCTGTGCTTTTTTGAGTGTTTTTAGGAATCTCAAAACAGATGTGTACACAGAATGCCTCACTAAGTGTCAAGTTGAGTTCAGAACATAGACAAGTGAGCCGGGTGAAGTCTCAGTTGAATGTACCAAACTATGCCTGCCGTGCTTGACAGATGAACCGTTATGCTTCATCTAGACATTTGCTGTGTCTTTCTACATAATGTTCTTTTTCAGTCTTACAAGCTGCTTTCTTGACAGAAAGTGATGGCCCCAGTTATTCCTCATAATTCGAAGAGACCATATCATGGATTTTTCTAGAATTAAAATCTTTTAAAGTGCTACCTTGATACACAATGCATAGCTCCATCCATCCATCCCCAGTCCATTTAGACCATTTATTGAAACAAAGCTGCAAGAATGGCTCAACTGAGAAGTCTTATTAAAATTCAGAAAGATTCGCAAAAAATACAGAGATGACTTTGACACAAATACCTCAGAAGAAATATTCAATGATTTGGAGATCCACCAATTTCTTTCTCCAGAATACATCAAACAGAATATAAAGTGGCATTTAATTTTAACTTAGTTGCATACATGCAAATTTCTATTTACTTGTTTATTATATTATTTATTTTGGTAGCACTTTAGTATAAGGACCAATTAACTAGTTGCTTATCAGCATGCCTAATATTAACATATTGGCTGTTTATTAGTGCTTATAAAGCACATATTCTGCATGACCATATTCTACATTCCTGCTCCTATCCAGTACCTAAACTTAACAACTACCTTACTAACTATTAATAAGCAGCAAATTAGGAGTTTAAAAGTCATAGTTAATAGTTTGTTTATAGCAAGAATTGGACCTTAAAATACAGTGTGACCTTTATTTTTTAAGTTTTATGACTTGATTTCATGTTTGCCATCTTTGAATTTCCCTGGATAGTTACAACTGAGTCTATCCATTGTTAAAGCCATGTTAAGTAGATGTTCATGTGTTGTTTGGACATTTGCCCACCTAACAGCCCCTTGCTGAGGCTCTTCAATAAGTCACTTTCAGTTAAGGATTAATGCTGATGTGAAATTTCAAGGGAACACATTACCCTTCAGTAATGATGTTTCAGTATGAGATTATTCTGTTTTTCCTTGTTCGCAAACACAATGGTTACAACAGATAAAATCCTCAGTGTATTGTGAAACCAGTCAGGTATTAAAAAATGGCACGTTTTATGAAATGACCCAATCTGAGCTCAATGTATTCAGCTGTTCTCACAGAATGACGGTGTGAGCGTATATGAAGATGTGCAGCTGTCTTACGTTGACAGTATTACTGGCACATTACTGCAGCCTCCCTCTGGCTAGATCAGGTGTCTGCTGCTCAGGATGTGGTGAGACAATTCATCCTCAGATTGATTCACTTCCTATTGAATTGCTCTCCAAACCTGAGGTGTAATTTAAGCTGTCCTTGTGAGTCATACTGCTTTGCTTCACTTGAAAAGATGAGGTTATGTTTTCATGTTGTCTTTTTTCTCACCGTGCCTAACATAAGCTGAAAGCAGATATTATTTGTCTGCAGTGACAAAATTTTCCTATGGAAGAAAGATCACATCAACAACAAACATCGAAGCGCTGCATCCATGTAGATTGTAATATCACGCAGAATAAATTTGCCACTCTCTAATTATTTTCAAGGATATGCATGTTGGCTTTTGTTCAAATCAGTATCAGTTTCAGTAAATGAGAAAGCCAAGCTAATAAATGTACTTTCTTAAGGCCAGGAATCGTCAGGCAGAGTGTGTGTGGTGTTAATTTGAGCTGAAGGCATTTAAACTAGAGAAAAGTCAAATGATGTGTCCTGCCTGCTGTCGATGAACATCGCCCTGGGTTGCTGTTTTAACTCATGGCGATTCTAGATTACCACTGGGAGATATCTGCTGCAGCGCCTTAAAAACACACCAAGCTAAACAAAATCAATGCAGCATTGTGCAAAATAACACAACATTAATATTAAAGACCATCCGGGATGGGATCTCTGTCACTGAGGAAGAATTATTTGCTGAAGTGGACAACTGCTGTCAAAAAAAAAAAAAAAAAAGCAACACAGCATGTTCTCTGCTTGATGGCAAATATATTCATGCATTAATCACAGGGGAATGGAAAGTGTTTCAGTGCCTAGCTCTTGCCATTTCTGCCTTTTCCTTTCATATAGTAATGTAGTCACATAGTTGAAATTCATTTTTTAAGATTTAATGTCTTCAAGAATCATACTCTTCAAGTAACCTGCACTTGCAATTTTCATTAAGCCTAACTATATTTAAATTACAGCCTATTTGTTCATCTTGGGTTAGTTGTATCTTCTAGGTTAGTTCTTGCGCTTCCTTGACTAAAGAAATAGATCACCCAAAATTGAAAATTTGCTGAAAATGTCCTTCAGGCCATCCAAGATGTAGAAGAGTTTGTTTCTTCATTTGAGAAACAAGATTTTGAGAAATTGAGCATTACATCCAATGCATTCTCTGCAGTGAATGGGTGCCGTCAGAATGAGAGCCCAAACAGCTGATAAAAACATCACAATAATCCACACGACAAGCAATGAAATGCTAAATTTCTCCAAATCTGTTTTGATGAAACAGAAACTCATGTGTATCTTGAATGGCCTGAGTAAGAGTACATTTACAACAAATGTTTAACTTTTAAACTATTTCTTTAATAGATACAAACACAATATTTGCCCTTTTACATGACTCACATAATTCAATTTTTACATTTTATTTACATTTTTTTAAATTAACAATCATTTATATCTATTGTGAAATTTAAAAAAAAAAATAAAAATCCCACAATTATTATTTTTCTTCTACTTGCTAAAGAAACCAATGAGCCTTATTCATGAAACGAGAATGAATTTCTGTGTAACTGTAAACTACACATTGAATGTGACAATTTTATGTAAGAATAAATGTAAGCGAGATTTACACAGAAATTCGTTCTGCTCGTGTTTCATGAACGAGGCCCATCGATCATTTTGAAGTGTTTTCTGACTGTCCAGAACTGACACGCTGACAGAAACAGTACAGCTTATGTAAAGTTTTGTGATTAACCAATAGCAGTTCAACATACTGAGTATTTGAAGGCTGTCCTCACAGCTCTAGGCCAGCGTTGCATCTTCATGCTTTTCATTTCTCTTCCTTCTTTTTTTTTAAAGTTCTTCATTCTTCCATTGCCAAATACTTTCACTTCCATGCCAAACTAAATTCCAAAATGCTACACAAAGAAAGAAAATGGTAACCCAGGTAACAACACCCTTCAAAGGCAATGCATTTTTCAAAAATGTCTCATCTCCATTCAGAGAGGACCGGGGGCGTGAGCATGCACTGCTCTTTGATCTCTCTGGGTTCTTTGCCTTTCATAACTGCTTTACAAGCTCATGGAGGAGCCATGACACTCTCACTACTTTGACCTGAACTGTAACTTTACCTCAACATTCCTGAAAATGAATCATCACCATTCAAACTTCCAAGAACAATAATTTACGTTTCATCACCTGATCACAGAATCAGCCAAACAAGCAGATCACTCTGTCGCAAAAATCCTCATCTGCCATCCACAATGATCTTTATGTGAACTTAAGATGTTTATTTATATATATATATATTTATGTACTTGTATGCATAATATCTATCTATCTATCTATCTATCTATCTATCTATCTATCTATCTATCTATCTATCTATTATTGACTACAGCTTTTGCCTCAATAAAATTCAAATTTTTCTATTAACAAACCATTAACTATGACTTTTGCCTCAATAAACTTCTAATTTGCTGCTTATTAATAGTTAGTAAGGTAGCAGTTAGGTTTAGGTACTGTGTTGGATTAAGGGATCTAAAATGTGGTCATGCAGAATGTGTGCTTTATATTAAGGACTAATAAACAGCCAATATGCTTGTAATATTCATGCTAATAAGCGACTAGTTTATAGTGAGAATTGTCTCAATGAGATACTACTTTATTAACATCATTTCATCATTTCATTTTTTTTAATTTAAATTTTAGTTAAAGTTGTAGTCATTTTGTTGTATTTTTTGACATTTATAATAGTTATATAGTATTAGATATAAAGTACTAGATATATAGTATAAACATTATATTATTATGGAATATATATATATATATATATATATATATATATATATATATATATATATATATATATATAGTGTAAACATTACACTATTTTCCAGGATAGATAGATTATGCATTAATCTACATTAACTACCAATAAGTAATATATTTGTTACAGTTTTTATTTATTTATTTATTATTTAATTTCAAATTTATTTTAACAATGGTTAATAAAAAATAAATAAATAAATAAAAAAAGTTCAATTTTAGTTCATGTAAGCTCCGGTACATTAAATAATATTAACAGAAACAACTTTTGATTTTAGTAATATACAGTATTAGTAAATGTTGAAAGTAACCTTAACAGTAAGATTAATAAATGAAAATAAATAAATGAAAATAAAAATATATTTTTTCATTGTTAGCTAATTTAGTTATAAGTGCTGTCAAAATTAGCGTGTTAATGCAGGTGATTAATTTTTCCCAGTTTAACTGTGTTTTTGTTTTTTTTGACAAGAATTGCATTTATTTAGATGCAGCACATCTTTATGACCACATCAAACGGGAGACTTTTCAGATGCGCACTCCAACTTCGCCTAATGTTAACAAATTTAACTAATGTTAACAAATTTAAACTCAGTGTAAAGTGTTTAAAGTATACAAGACTAAATTATGTTTGTATATTGTAAAACTGTGTAAAACATTTGTTTTTTTTCTTTAGCAATTTGCAAGTATCCAAGTAAATTGGTAAAACTTAAACACTGATATGATTCACAAATTCCCCCACTGTAAACTGAATTTCTTTATGTTATCTTAACTGCGCAGTGAAAGTTCTCCTAAAATGAGCAAACAAATGAGAAAACTGGTGCAGGGGGCTTTTATTGCAGCTAAAGCACTTAGTGATAATTATAGCTCAACAAGTCAATCAGAGAAAAACAAACATGCCTCAAGGTTTGTTCAGAGGAGGAACAGCAGGGCTTGTTGGGGTTGCAGGGGGCTCCGGGCCTCTAGAGATGTAGACTAATTAAACAGACTTTTGTGGTGATGGTTGGGAGGGAATGCTAAAGGTTGCAGGATAGCAGGGGGAGTTCTCTGCAAACATGAGCAGATTTTGTTGGGGATTGAAGGGGGAGAACGTTGCCTTCTGTGGCAGTGGGAAATGGTGGATCATGCCCACACTGGTGTGCACAATTTGCAGCAATTTCCTGCTGCTGTTTATACAAAGCTTGAGGCTGTGTTTAAAGGGTTAGGATGGAAAAGCAATCCTGACTCCTGCCCAGGCACTCACTCCGTGCCCACACCAACACAACCTCCTCATTTCAACATAAAAGAACACTTAACTCTAGACTCTTTTTTTATAAAGAGAAAACAAGCAATAAGAAAAAAAAAAATAGAGAAAAAGGTTGGCACGTAGGACATCATCTTACATCATAAACATCCAAAGACCAAGATCAAGACCAAAATAAGAAAAATAATGGTAAAACTTTACAAAAAGTTTCCATTTGTTAACTACATTAGTTAACATTAACAATAAACTAAAATATATAATTGTATATTGTAAAAATATAGTAAAACATTTTTTTTCCATAAGCAATTTGCAAGTGTCCAAGTAAAATTTAAAAAATAGTCAGCACTGATGTAGTTCACAAATTTCCCACTGTAAACTGAATTTCTTCATCTTAACTGCGCAGTGAATGTTCTCTAAAAATGAGCAAGCATTTCCTCTTGACCAAAATAAGAAAATAATGGTAACACTTTAAAAAAAGTTTAATTTGTTAGCTACATTAGCTACAACAATGAACAATAATTTTAATCATTATAATCTTTGTTAATGTTCAATTAAACATTTAATAATACATTTTTATCTGTCAATGTTACTTAATGCACTGCGAAATATCATGAACAAACAATGATATTTGTATTGAGTGAACAATGGCATTTTTATTAACTAACACTAGCATTAATAAATGCAAAAGCGCACACATGCTTTAAACCTACCTGGTCTCATAACGAAAGCGTACCTCTGAGAACTTTTTCGCAAGACGCGAAATACGTACCAATAAGTACATATCACTGCAGATTCCAACAGAAATGCACACTAGAGGCGGTAAAACAGCGAGCACTTGTAATAGTTTTCATACACAGTTATGATTACAGCTCCATATGTTTCACTTTCCAGACCTAACAAGCTTGTTCGCTCAGCCGGCATGGAATTGGACTTAGGATGCGGAATCCTTGGGTACGAATCCCATCAAAAACATGACTCACGATAAAAGAGCTGAAAGATGACAGATCAAAAAACAAGCTAAAACGGCATGTGTGCGATTGTGTTTTTACTTCACATTTGCTTTTGTTCATACTATCAGGTAGGTTTAGGTGTAGTGCAGATGGTATGTTATTTTAAAACGTCTAGGAGCATTAGTGTTATAGCGCCACTCGACGGACATTTCAAGTCAGAAGTGCAGTGACATGTACAAAGCCAACGTCACATAAAACGTACCATATGTACGTTCATCTGTTCCTGCGGGAAAAAAAAAAAAAAAAAAAAACACATTTCACATTGAACAAGTCACGAAACATACATGGCGTACGTATTTCTCATCTTGCGAAAAAGTTCCCAGAGGTACGTTTTCGTCATGAGACCAGGTTGCTTTAAACACATATTGTTCATTGTTAGTTCATGTAAACTAATGCATTAACTAATGTTAACAAATGAGACATTATTGTAAAGTGTTACCAAAATAATAAAAAAATTAAAATACATTTATCAGTGACCTACTTGATAAACTTTCGCTACTTGATAAAGACAGTGTAGCACTGTAGCAGTGAGGGGCGGACAGGCTAGTTTGTGAACACATCATACAGAAGCCACTCTAATCAATAATGAGCTTATGACAGTGATGGACTGCCTGAATCTCCAGAGAAACAGGAGACAAAAGTGTTCACTGCTCACAGTGCTGTGCCTGCCCTTGCGCCAAGGTCGTCTACTTTTTCACAATGACTGGAAACAATTGTCTGTTTAAGGCATTTTTTATTACAATATCTTCTAAATAACCTTGACCTGAAAATACTGTATATTTTGGACATGTCCGAATATATGCATTATACGGAAGACGTTTGGTGTCCTAGTTTAGCTTATTAATGAAAACGTTAATTGTTACTCCCTTTTGTGAAATTATCTGCAGATTTGAGCTCTTTTTAGTAGCTGGGTGGTTTAGTAAGGGCAATGGCACTCATTACGTAGTAGACTGAGTTTTTGTCCCATCTCCAGGCCTAAATTGAGGCTTTTGAACAGGAACCACATTATGGGATAAATATATTGCATGGGTTTGACACTTGACCCTTAATGAAAACAAAACAAGCAAAAAAGGAAGTTTAACTCACCATGGAGCTGTAGCACTGAAATTTATTTCCTTTTATTGGCCATAAAAATAAATTGGCTCCCTATCTATTATTTTAGCAAATAGAGAGTTCTCTTCTCTGCTTCGTTTGAGCGAAACGGTAAAAATCTCTTGCAGCCTTCACAGTGTCACATCTTTAAAACGGTTGAATCTTTGATATTTTGCTGTGCACATCAGAGAAGACAATGCCGAATGTATTAAAATGTCATCTCAAACTGAGTTGCAAAGAACTGAGAGAACGTTCCTAGGATAAATGTTTTTAACCTCAAGATGTGTTCGTCTCAGATTATGCCTACGGAGAATTGAATAAACATGAACTTCATTTCTCTGAAGCAAAAATCAAAAAGTGCAATCACCTTGAAAAGTGAACATAAAATGTTTCAGTATGACTTACTGTCAACATAAGAAAAATTCTGCACACATTGGTTGAGTTCTTTTTTGAGGTCTCGAAGAAAACATGACATTGGACTACTAATGTTGGTGGTATCCCAGCTGCATAAAAATTTGAGTGACTGAGTAACAAGACATTATGCATTACAAACAGTTACCAAAAAAATTGGCCAAACAACTTCCCTGTAAAATCAATAACTTGTTTTTTAAGTGCCTTTTTCACAACACAAAGGATATACTACTACTAGTATAGCGTAGCAATTGCCGCCACATTCACATTACCACATATAATTCACCAATTTAATTTTGCACAACAATTACCTTAATGGTTGCTGTGAGTTTGCCCGTTTTAACATTATGGTGTACAGCTCATTTGTATACAGGGCCATGGATGATTTTAGAATGTTTTCTTTAAATTGGTAACATATGCTTCAAATACTCCGACTCTAGACATGATACATTATTCTGCCAGAGCGCTTAGCATACTTCTCATTGCATGGGGAAGGGCACAGGCTAATATAACCCAAACTGGTTTTTAACAAGCCCTCTATTTCCAGCTGTGTTTCCTCAGCATGAATCCCTTAGAAAATGCTTCAACCTCTTTACTTTTTTACTGTGTTACTAAAACAATTAGAAAACAAAGTCTTGGTTTGGTATTTACAATACTGTAAGCATTTCAAAAGAAGCTGGAATGTTATTTGCCAACTCGAAATATAATACCAAAATATAAAACTCATTAAAATGCATCTGTTGTGCAAATTTAAAAGTGGCATTCTGTCAGAATTCTACATTTTAAAGCTGTTAAGCAATAAGGTATAAAGCAGGATGTAACTATATGGACAATATATGTATAATGTAACACAGCCTTAAACATTTATACAAAGGCAATGTTATATTTCTAGCTGATGGCAATAAGGCAGTATTTACAGTACATTAAGTGACAGATCTATATTTGTTACAAATAATTCTATAACATTTTGTGAACAGTAAAAACTGAAATCAGTCTTTTTAAATGCTACAAATTAATTTAGGCATGAGAGCATTTTAATGTACAATATGAAAAATTATTTATATTTGTTTTGAAATTTGACAGTGTTTTTAGATTACTACTGTTGATTTATTTGAAATACACGTTATGACTTCAAGGGATGCTAAAATGTAAAAAACAGGAAAATAAAGCATGCACAATTAAATATAGCTACATATATCATGGTGTAGAAACAATTTTCGCTCAGAAAGTGCGGTAACAATTTAGTATAGGGACTAATTCTCACTATTAACTAGTTGCTTATTAGCATGCCTAACATATTTGCTGTTTATTAGTACTTACAAAGCACATATGACCATATTCTACATCCCTAATCCAATACCTAAACTTAACAACTACTTCACTAACTATTAATAAGCAGCAAATTAGGAGTCATAGTTAATATTTTGTTATTTGCAAGAATTGGACCTTAAAATAAAGTGCTAGTAAATTTCACAAATAATTAAAGTTAAGTAACACTGAATTAAATATGATTTTTTTTTTTTTTTGTGTGTAAATTTAAAAATAAATATATCATAACTGTAACTATAATATATTTAGATAACCAATGTGGTACTGATATATCATGCATCCCTAAAAATAGCAGACAAACTTCCATTAAAACATTGTTTAAATATTATATTGTGTATTTAGAACACTGAGAATGTATAAACCAATCATCTCCCAGGATCACAGCTATCTGTTTTATAATCTGCAATATAAAATGTACGACACCGATAAAGTGTCTCTATAGTGCCTGTGGCTTTTATAGACTGGGAGAACATCGTAAAATTATATGAAAAAGGTTGCAAAATCATGTGAAATACAGTGCTTGTCTCAAAAACAATACATCGACACACATAGGCTGATTTTATGGCCTACATTATTGAGCTCCCATGCATGCACAGGCCAAGAAAGCAGGAGTTGAGTCTGGCATGCGCCTGCTCCATACCCATCATCCACACCTCAGCAGATTATGAATCCCAGCCCAATGAGCCTCAGCAGAGATCAGAGGTGGCCACACACAGAGGTCGACCTCAGAATCCTCCCATCACACAGTTTTTTATTAAAGCTATATTTCAAAAAGCAGAGCGTGGTGAACGCACGCACAGCTCCAGTAAGCCACACTCTGGCAAGCAGCTCCAGATTAACAGAGACACCGTACGGGAATGGAGGGGCATCCTTGGACAAACTTGAAAACAAACTCTGTCAGAGTTCTAAATAATGCACACAAGCTCTGAGGACCGTCTAGCCTGCAAGGAGTCGTAAATACAACACACATGGTGCAAAGCCTTGATAAAATATGCATTCGCTCCAAGTTGCAGACAGCAGGAATTTTCACCAAAGCTAGAACATGGGTGACAAAGGACATTATGTTCAAAAGCGGCTTTTCACTTGATGTGTCTTCAGCCTAGCAAGTATACGCTCTCACATTCTTCGAGATCCTGGCAGAGGTAGGTCAAAAGACCAAAATGTGTTACTTTTCCATAGGCTTCACTTCACTTCAAATTGCTGCTGTACTCTGAGAAAAAAGATCTGAAAGAGAAACTGTAGAGAGTGAGATTGAGGTTTATTAGGTATAATTCTCTGCCTCATCTTTACCTATAGCTTCACTTATTGCTCCCACTCTAATCTTATGGAGCCATAGCCATGAGAATTATTCTGAGGCTCAAAAACCAAAGAAATGCTGTGCTCTGTGCTCGTCTAGTTAGAAGGGAAATATCTCACCCAGACTATTAGCGATAAACTTACAAACAGTCATCTCCCTGTTTTAGTTTGTAGAAGAGAATAGAAAGCTGAACGAAAGCACTCCAAAAATAAATACTGCTTTCTCTCTCATGCTGGTGGAGGCCAAACCAGGAAATAATTAAAAGGGCATAAATCACGTTGATAAGGATGATGTAATTAAACACTAACACATTTCACTCAGAATCTCTTGTGTTGAGAATCCACAACACTCTCTGCTTGGGAAGAGACTGAGTTGAAATGCTTATGAATTTGGGCAAAAAGTTTCCTTTTCACAACTGAGACTTTTATTTTGTGCTACTGTTAAACAGTTACAGTGGCCCCAAATAGTATTTGAACACTTTTGGACAACTAAGACACACGTGTCATACATATGTCATACCATTCCATATACAATAACAAAATATGAAACCATGTGACATCTGCAGATCTTTTCTCAAAACTAGTCTTTCTGTGAAGATTAGGTCACCAGAGATGTAGTTCATTACATTAAAAATTGATAAATTCCATTAAGTCTGTCTACTAGAAAGTGTCCAAATAACTTTTGTCTGATTTTTGAGTTGGTTCTATCTGTTTTAGCTTTTATAAGTGTGTTTGTACTGTATTGCTTTAATGTCTCTTGTTTTAATGATTGGTAATAATTTTGTTAAAATATATTTTGGGCTTCTGTAAGTTGCTCTTTATGCTCATTATACTGTAATTAAATGTTCTCTATTAAATTCTATTTCTGATTTATCTTAATTTATATAAATTCTATTCTGACTAAATTTTTAAAATATGTTGTTCTTATGTTAATTTTATTCTATGTGCGGAGAGTCGAAAAATAATTTCACTAATCGTACTGTATGGTGTGACAAACATAACTGTTTATAACATTTTTAATAAAATTTGTATAAACTTGATCACAGTTAATTAAAATTGTAGAGTAAATGTAATTGATATGTATAAAATAAGCATAAATTTGTAAGGTGTGAACCAAAAATAAATAAAGATGTATATATTATCATTGAAAGTATGTATTTATTTATTTGTTTGTTTATTTCATTTCACATCTGACAGCTCCAGTCCAGCCACTTTTGTCTGCCAGCCAGCTGTGCTGCCTATCAATCTCTTATTAGATGACATGGAGCTCACAAAACAGCATGCCTTTTTGGTGCCGCCATTCCAAATATACCAAAAAGGCATGGAATACTTATGATCTAATTACAGTTCCTCTCCGAGTAGCTTCAGGGCTTACTGTCAGCCACTGTTCTTGCTCATCTGAGGGTCTTTACAACTGTGCATGTGCAAATCTAGTAAATGAATGCAGGCCGCTGTCTCATCCCTGCCCAGTGAACTCTGAATCCCTGAGTCTGTGTGTCTGGGCTCTGGGCTGGTGATGAGTTACAGAGGTATAAATCCCTTGTTATTTGGCACACAGAAAGGACTGCTCCATTGGAGGGTTTGTCACTGCAACTGCACCCCAAGACAGCATGTGTGCATTCTTCGAAGGCTTGAAATCCCTGTGGCATGTGGTCCACCACCAACTGAGCAGATTTAACTTGACAATTTGCCTTGTATGACTGTAGTCCTCGTCCCAATGGCCTGAACCTGAACAAAAATAAATAATGGTATTAAAAAACAGAGGAATAAAATAACTGGAGTAGATCTAGGAAGCCTCTTTTGATAGAAAAATAAAGGAATAAAAGCCTGTGTTGACAGATCGAGGGTTGGCATAAATGATATATGGGAATTTGAGCTCTATATCTGGCATGAATCATATACCTCTCAAGTCTCACCATATCAACATGGAGGAAGTGAGATAACTGTGTTGTTTTATAGCCCTGATGTTGAGTCTTTGTGATTAGTATCCTTTCAAGGTGTTGAAGGATTGTTATGGCATGAAAAGAAGGAGAAAACAATGTTTAAACATGTTTTAAAAAGGTTTCTCCATTTCCATAAAACAGTTTTTCCATTGATGCTATTCTTAGTAAACATTGAATATGTAATTAGTCCTTGTGCAGGTAATGTATTCTAAGATGTTAATTCAAAATATTTTGAGACCACACACACTTTCACAAGTAAAAGTGGTGATGAAAACATTGGGAAAAATGGGGAAACAACTCGATCAAACAATATCTTAATAAAAGGTTTCTTCATCATAGCGTTCATATTTAGTAACATGTCAAGACATGGTTCACTCTTAAAAATAAAGGTGCTTCAGGATGCCATAGAAGAACCTTTTTGTCAAAATGGTTCCATAAAGAACCTTTAACATCTAAAGAACCTTTCTGTTTCACAAAATGTTATTTGTGGCGAAAGAAGGTTCTTCAGATTATAAAAAGGTAATCAAGAGATGGTTCTTTAAAGAACCTTTGACTGAATGGTTCTTTGTGGAACCAAAAATGGTTCTATGGCATCGCTTGAAGAACCTTTTAAAGCACCTTTATTTTTAAGAGTGTTCTTGTGCACACAGTTTCTCGTTTCTACTTGAGTTTGTTCATATGTTCCTGCTAAGCAAAAATTAGTTTCATTCATTTGCAATATTTATTCATCCCTGTTTGTAAATTCAGATGGATCTAAAAATAAGTTATGTATAATATGGAGATCAGTTATTCACATCTGTTTTGAACTAACTTGCAGCATTAATACTCTCATGTAATGAATTAAAGAGATAGTTCACGCAAAAAATCTGTCATCATTTACTCACCCTCAAGTTGATCCAAACCTTTATGTTTTTTTTTTTTTTTTTTTTTTTTTCGATCTTCTGTTGAGCAGAAGAAGATATTTTGGTAACACTTTAGTATTTAGTATTAACTAGATGCTTATTAGCATGCCTATTATTAACATATTGGCTGTTTATTAGTAGGCCTACTTATAAAGCACATATTCTACATCACTAATCCTACCAATAACTAAACTTAACAACTACCTGACTAACAATTAATAAGCAGCAAATTAGGAGTTTATTGAGGCAAAAGTCATAGTTAATGGTTTGTTAATAGCAAGAATTGGACCTTGTGTGACTGTTATTTTGAAGAATGTGGGTAACCACAGTTGCTGGTCCCCACTGGCTTCCATAGTATGCTAACGATTTAGCTAAGGCTGGCCCACACTGAAAGATTTATAAAACCTCACCAGATTTTCAAAATGTGAGAGACCACAAACATAAGGATAAAAAAAATCATAGATTTAACAGTTTGTTAATTTTGTTCCTATAGTGTTTGAAGTGTCCATTCCATTCACAAACAACCAGAGTTCCAACTGTGAACACGGGAAGTCTTGCAAAATCTCTCAAATGGCAGACAACAGGCAAGAAGAAATGGCAATAAAAGTGCCTGAACTTCTTTTTACAGAAAATACGCAGAAAAAAGGAAAAATGTTTGGATGAAATCATGGAGACGGCGTGAATGCATCCCAATTTGTGTACTTATGCACTGTTCTATGCCGTTTTGTAGTATAAATAGTAGTGTGTTCACATTGAAATTCCAAAAAGAAAAATTGCACAAATTTTCTTTTTAAATTTGCAAGTTTATGGTTATGCCTGTTGTTTTCAGTACTCCAGCGTTTTCAACCCTTGAGAACGGAGACTTTTGAAAACGATGGCGTGGCTGCCCACATTTTAAAAAGTACCAAAAAGTTGAGTACATAGTGCATAAATACATAGTGTAGAAGTGTATAGTTCGTCATTTGGGATGCAGCTATGGACTTTGTATGTTACAGTGTGAATTGAAGGTAAGTGATAATTCCGTCTTCTGTCAGCTCGCTTTCTGATTGGGAATTGTTTCGTTCCACGTGACAATCTACAGAGTGTGTTTGCATTTGTCCTCTGGGATCCCCCATCACAACAGGATTTCTGATCGTAAATATTCAACGTTGGATATTTACGATTTGAGATTGTTGTGGCCCTGACGTTCTTCCGAGCAGATTCAATCACACTTCAATCACACCGCAGGAAGATCAGATAAGATAATTTGTAGAACCACTGGGAGAATTCGGCCCGAAATCGGCCTAATTATCTTGTAATGTGTATGCCCCGGCTTTACCCACATTCATCAAAATATCTTATTTAGTGTTCAGCAGAAAAAAGAAACTTATACAGGTTTGGAATAACTGTGTGAGAAAATGATGACAGAATTTTCATTAATTTAAATATCCCTTTAACATGTTTGGAAGCCTATGGTTGCTCTTCAAACATATGAATGTCTGTCCAGCAACTGAATGTTTTAATAAATACAATGCAATTTAATATATAAATGTAAAAAAAGAGGTTTTGTAAGCTGTCACACACACACTTATACACACATGCGAACACACAACACACATAATCGATCTCCGACTGCCACTGAGATAATCTGTGTCTTAGGTCATTCAATATGGTCTGATCTATTACCTATCAAAGGCCATCCAGCCGTTCCTACAGAGGCAGTATTAAATACAAACCCAAACTTCATTGATCTCCTCTCACGAGGCCCATGAAAACAATGAGTGTGAGGAGTAATGTTTCACAGAGGAAATGTTTGGAGTAGATATCTCTGAAAAGGTGGCAATGTAACCTTTAAATAAAAACATGGATCAGATAAGCACAGAAAAAGCTTTGAGGCTTTGAAAGAATACAGTGCATTGTACTCTATCTGTCTGTTGGCACTGCAGAGATATGATTGTTCGCAGGTCTTTAGATTATTTTGTAAGCCAAATGTTGACCAAGGAATGGATTGTCACTTTATTTTTCATTGCTACAAGAGTTTAGGAGCTTAGTCAGATAAAAAAATCTTAAAAGGACATAGTTTTGTTTGTATAAGAACATGATGATGCAATACAATTATAACAAATATAAAAATAACAAACAATAAAATATATATTTTTTCTAATAACCAAGCTATCATGACATGGCAACAAAATCGTCTGGCCTGTGTGTCTGATATATATCTGAAGGATATTTTCCAACTAACAAGGTGGCTGCTTTCCTTTTATGCTCAATTTGATACCTCCCACTTTCATCAAAACGTTCTGCACTGAAGCGCCAAGTCAGAGCCTCTCTTGAATATAACATACAGTCTCTGTACAAAATAAAGCTCAGACTGCCACAGTACAACTAAAAGATTCCAACTCCTCTTTGTCTGCCACGCTGCTCACAGTAAAGATAAATGTGCGGCTGGCTGACTGTTAACACAGCAGGCAGGTAGACTTCCCCTGAGTTACTGCTTTCATCCAGCGCACTTCCAGAGCACTATGAAAGTTGATGATGCTGAGCAATTTCAGCTCTGACATAGTTGCTGTAGAAATGCTGCCAACAGAAAGGCAATACATTTAGCAGAGTGCATTACAGGTGCATTTTCATTTGAGAGGCAATTACTCTCTGCAGTAAAATAGCTTTCTCACAAAGACAGCTCCACCACTGGAGGGCTGGTGATTTGTTGTGGCAGGCTACTTGGCAGGAAGTACAGGACTGATGCTGGTTTTCCAAACCATTGTTTAAAAAAAGGGTAAATTTGTAAGCAAATTACTCCACCCTGTCCCATTTGTGCCATCTGTACAGGGATTCGGTCACGTGTGCTACTCTTACATTTCAAACATGTCATTGCGTGCATGGAATGAGCCAGTAAAAGGATGACATCAAACTTTACATGCTCCACCAAGCAACCTTTGGTGAATTACTTCTGTTAGAAGAAACCGCAAAATATTAGTTTCTACCTGCATGCTTCTTTTGAAGAAGAAGCTATTCACAAGCTTTTTTTTTTCAACTTTCAGAAGCCAGTGATTATTTTAAATTTAACTTTTTTTCTTATTGTATATTGTCTGAGTGTCATTTCCACATTGCACATATTATTCAAAAAGTTTAAATGCCAAGTTCTGTCATGAAACTCTAGATGGTGTATGCTGATGGGTCCTTACCACAAACTGATCATATTAACATCGTTAAACTACTTGGCACAAGCTGATTGGTTCATGTTGCATACATCGCCAATGAGCTTGCTGCTTTACATTTAAATGGCTGGTCATTCACTAGTGCAGTTCCTCTGAAACACTCCACCTCCCCAGCTCCACCTGTATAGATCTGCTACTGGTTATTTTATATGCTATTTGTGCAGCAGCAGTATGTCTTAAATACTCACAGCTGAGTATCGGTGTATGTATTGGCAGTAGCAAGTTCCTGTACTTGCTTTGCAGCAGCAGTAATAATCTACAACAACAGCAATAACCAAAAGCAGCAGTAGCACAGCAGATCTATTCCTCCAAGACCAAATACATTAACGTTGTCATATCCATTACCATACTAAAATCTTCCAAGAGTTGTCATGACAGAAATTATTTAATTCTATTTAGGAAATTAAATATAATGCTATGCTATATGTGAAATGTTAGCTATGAAATTAGCCTATAGCAAGTCAAAGGAGATGGCCTTTTTATCCCAAAAGTATCAAAAATTTCCATTACAGTATTCTGTTAAACACATACAATATTTGAAATGTGATGGAAATTATATTAAGAAGAGAGAACAATTATTATATTATATTATATTATATTATATTATATTATATTATATTATATTATATTATATTATATTATATTATATTATATTATATTATATTATATTATATATCATTATTTAGCTCAAGTGAGTTTAGTGTTGTTTCTGTTCAAATAGAGCTGCACGATGAATCACATTTTAATTGTGATCATGACTTCTGCTTGTCTCGATCTATTATGCATAATTGTCTGCATTATTTCCCTGCTGGTTATTTATCCTGAAAATGTTTCACTTTAATATGGCATTTGTGTTATAATGTATTGGTAACAAGCTTTCATGGGTCATAATATAATATAATAATAACTCTTACCAAAATCCACATAGCCAAAAGTGCCCATAGTTGAAAAAAAGTGCCTTTTAGCACTTTTCTTTTTACTTTGAGAAAGGAATGTTTCTTGCTAAGGGCTAATCTACAGTACCAATTTGAACATGCATACTGTAGTTTTCACTCACAGCCAGATCACATTCACTTCATATTCTGGTTCTGAAAGTATTCCACACTTGAAAATCTTCATTTAATCCTCAACACTCCCCGTCTGATAGAACCGGTCTCGAATATGCCGAAAATCCACATATCTATATTGCTATCTGTAGGCAACCAGTTGAGCGTAAACCAATCTTACACATGGCCCTTGTGATTGAAATCTGTATTTTCTATTACCTCTCTGTAAACAGATGGCAGATAAGAAATGCCAGCAGCTTTGAAAATGCCGCCTCCTTGGTTCCTTCCAGTAGGATGAAGTACAGAATGGGGTTTTCCGTGGTGGTATGGGAATGATTACCCCCAATCTGTCTTAGAGCTGCAAAGCTTCCCTATGGACTGCCATGACAGCTCAGCTCAGAGGACAAAATGAACATTTTTCACCGAGCAAATTGCCGGCTTGGTGCGATACGGATTTGCGCTAATTGACAGATGATGTGTTTCCACAGTTCTTTATGAAAGTTAATTGAAATGAAAGCAGGACTGTGAACCTTTGACCTTGAAGCATGCTTCATAATAGTGAGGCATGACCAGGTATACGAGACAGATTCTAATTACAACACACACAATACTGAAAGGCACTTGAATTAAAAAATGCAGACATGTATTCGTAAATTTCCACTTTGAGCAGCAATCTCATTCTCCAAGAGTTTTATTAAATCACTACATGGTTGCTGCTGATTACAGCTTACCCCGGGACACCCAATACATGTCATGCGTAAGGTAGACATTTCATAAATCATTTAATTAGGATTCCATTAGTGAATTAATCTGCCAGCTGCATACTGTGATAAGACAGTTCACCAGAGGGTGTCCAGAGAATTTACTCATGTCTATCTATATCTAAAATGGCCTGTCTGTCACAGTGCTGTGGGGTTTGGAATGCTGTTTCTGAAAATGACTTGCCTTATGAATGTTCACCTTACGCCGCAGTGACAGTGGGCAGATTGCTCTCCGTTGCGTGCTGCCAAAGCTGCACAACTAAAATGCTCATCACAATACTCCTATCTGGAGGAATTGGAAAGGCATGAAATCAAGGTCAGGTAACATCATGCTATTTGTTTACCTACAGATTCTTCAATCCAGGAGTGAAAAGAAGATTTTGGAATCATTTTAGATTTAGTTTTGTATCTGTACTGAGCTTGACTGGCAAGATTGCAGTAGAGAAAGGTTATAAATAGCAGATAAAGCTCGTAGAAAATGTGCCAGTGACATGAATTCCAGAGTACATGACTGACTCGGATGAAAGACAGAAACATATTGCAAGCCAGGACTAAAAAAGAGGAAGGAGTATCTCTAAAACGCAGCCTGCCAGGGAATGGAATGGTCATAAATTTGTAGGTTTTGAGTTCATTTCCTGTCTTGTCTTTCATTGTAAAGTCTGAGATGAATTACAGCTATATGTTTGCACATCATTGTGGTTGTGATTTTGTAGCGTGGAGCCAACACACAAACCGCCACTTACACACAACTCTGGCTGAAGTCAAACTCCATCCAGTTCTTGCAGTCTGCCCCATGATAGCTTCGCCTTTGGCTATGTTTAGGTGGAATGGCTCAATATTAAAAGAAAAATTAAAGTGGTTATAATGTTTGTTCATTTGGTAACAATTTAAAGTAATGTGCCATCATTACCCTAAAAAAGTAATATATTTAAAATACATTTATTTTATACTTAGTAGGCCTATAGTTCAAATCTATTAATAAATTTACTGACATATCGCTCAAGACTTTACTGATATAAAAATCATAATTAAGCATTATTTGGAGTACTACTTGTGCACAATGTACATTTCTTAATATTAAGGCTAAAATGTGTTTTAATGTCACTACTGATGAGGACTGTATGATCTTTAAATAGTATCAGTCTTTAAATGCGAGATATTTCAAGGTTACCTGAAGTATATTCGCAGTAGTTCCACTTTAGCACAATCAGATATACTTAAGTCTATCTTTAGTTAGACTTCAGCACTACTTCCGCACAATTAAAGTGCATTAAGTACAAAATTAGTTGTTACAATTTAGCAGACTAAGTATACCAGTTTAGCATACCAAAAGTACAATTGCAGGGTATTATTATTAAGCACAAAAATATGTAAATGTATTTGAAGTATACTAAGCATGAAATAAATGTATTTTAAATATATTTTAGTACATTCATTTTTCACTAGGGTAATCAATTACAAATCAAATAGACACATAATAACTTTGACTATATATCAAGGCCATTCAGTCCATAAAATCAGTGAATGCTCTGCATACCCAAGCCATTTGAGAGAATGAGTTCAGGATGGCTAAATATTGACATTGCAATAAATTCCATTGTCATTTGAGGTGTAACATAAAGCTTACATAATAAAATGTTGGGAATGCAAATGTAACTGTTTGTAATTATTTTGCCAACTATGGAGGGATTCAGGTGAGTGGATCTACAACTGCTTTGGCGCCTACATTCTATTGCTATGAATCGTTATTGTTGCTATGTGGGGGATTTCATGCACAAGTGGAAAAATGTGCTGTTGTTGCCAGATCTCGATTGCAGAAAATTACATTGTACTTGATGCAAAACTAACTCATAACTAAGTAAATTCATGTTTTTTAAGCATAGTGAATTTTAGAAGTCTACTGAAAACATTTCTTACATTTTTTGGCACTAAAAAAATAGTTGAAGGTATAATATGTTTTTATTTGGGAACATGCTTGAGCAAACTAATAAAAGTGAAAATTTCTTAGGATTTTTATTGTTCCAATTATTTTCCCCATGCTTGGCAAATCTTGTGTGTGTGACGTGTATATATCTACGTGTAAGCATGTGGAAAGGCTCTGCCACTCAATGGCTATTCCTGGCCCTACTTTTAAAATAATGCCTTGGTGTTTCTTATTTGTCATCTGTGATTAATTAGATTGCATACCTGTTTATTTGTACCTAACCAAATTTGCACCTAATCAGAGTGGGGAACTAGAAAACAGAAGACTATGACACATTTACAGTGATATGATTTTTCAGAAACATCTGGCACAGATTGGATCTTGTTGTATGCATTTAAATAACCAAAAAAAAAAAAAAAAACCAAACAAAAAAAACAAAAAAACAAACAAACGTGCAACACATATCAATTGTTTATTTTCATACCAAAAAAAAAAAAAAAAAGACTCTGGAAAAGTAGTAAAAATCTAAAATTAGACATGTCTGCAACAATCTACCTGATGAACTTTTTATCACTTTATTAATAAAGTTTAATATTCTTTGTATGAGTTTATAGAAGAAATGAGACTAGGCAAACATTAAAAACACACGCAATCCAGCTCAGTCTCCACAGTGATTATACACAAAGCTAGTCCAAGTCTTTATGGTATCCTGCCTTTATGAGTATGACATGGACAATTATCACACCAGACCCGAAAACCCATCTCTAACCATTCCACTGTACAGAGGATAGTACTGCCAGAGGCGGGCCTGGTCATAGAGCCATAAACAGATAATAACTTAATGGCAGACCAATTTGGAAGCAGCTGGAAGCAGGTCTGTAGAAGCAGCTGTTTTAACTCAGACATACACACAGACACACTGTATGCATGCACTGGCACACTCACACACCACCACAACCACAAGACATCTGATATCTGCTGCATGGCTTATTATATTTGCATTTTGTACATGATGAGTGAATATGCCGGCTCTTACAGAAGATAAATGTGTGCAGACACACACTCACACATTGCTCATAATCCCTTAGCTTCTTCATACAACAATGCACATACAGTGGCATAAACATACAAATACACACATACAGTATGAATTTTTTTAATTTAGAATTAACTTGTATCACATATTCTAAATATGTCAAACCTTTAAATGGCAAACAAAGGCAAACTTTTTATTTATATTTTCAAGAAATAACAATAACACCAAAGATAGGATATAAGCATTAAAACTGGAACAAAACAAAGAAAATAAATTAATAAGCAAATATATAAATTATATATTAAATATATTATATATTTATAATAAATTATAATAAATAAACAAATGTTTACCTATTCATTTCATAAGTAAATAAATATTACAGAAATTGATAAATAAATACATACACAACCAAGTAAATAAATAAAAGTGCATGTATGTAAGTAAGCAAGTAAATGAGTAAATAAATTCTCCAAACTGCTTATCCTCTGTGGGTGTCACACTTCTCAAGAAGCATGGAATGAGGAGACATAGGAATTCATCAAAATGAGAGTCTTTAATCATCCAACAGGGAACACAGGGAGCGTAGCAGACACAGAACGCATGGAAATGACGTATAAGAACCGACAAACACTAACTGAATGGACAAGACCTTAAATTCACAGATAATTAATTAAACACAGGTGCAGGGGATGAACGAATTAGACTTGACGAGGACAGGAACAGGAAAATAACCAAATAAGGGCATAAACACTGGGACACAGGGAGCACGTGGGGAGCAAAACACACACACAGACAGTCCGGATTCCTGACATATCGCCCCCTCCCGGAAGGTGAGTCTGCGCACCATAGAAACAACAAGGGGAGGGGCGGAGGGGAACTAAGGAGGCGGCTCAGGAGGAGGACGGATATCCGGGAGGAGGACGACGGGCAGAGACCAGGGAGGTGACGAAGGAGGGAGGAGCCAGGGAGGAGACAGGAGGGGCCCGGAGCAAGAGGAGCACAGCAGCACCCAGACCACAGCCATAATGAGGCCCTACGGTTGAGCCAACGGAGGGAGGGGCCATGGATGAGGAATGGTCGCCAACTCCATGGGGCCAGCCAACGGTGATGGAGCAGGTGGTGGAGGAGCCCGAGGCGGAGACGGAGAGCCAACGAGCCAGGGGCATGCCGAGGATCCAGGGGGCCAGGGTGGAGCAGAGGGCTTTGGCGACCGAGGCGGAGATCCGCAACAGAGCCGGAGCGACTGAGGACCAAGGTGGATCTGGCAGGAGGAAGGAGCCCAACGGAGCTGGTGGGATGGAGCGACGAGGCACAGCCAGAGGAGCAGAGTCCTGAGGCGATGGTGGGTCAACACCCAACCAAGGCGGAGCCGGATGGACGAGAGAGCCTGGTGGAGATGATGGATCGACGGGAGATGGTGGAGGCGAGGCAGCTAGGAGCCGAGGGCGAGCAGAGGGGCTGACAGTCAACAGCGGAGGAGGAGGCAGGAGCGGGTTGGAGGGCAGGCATTTGTGAGCCTCCGGGATTTCAGGGCTAAATTCAGGATCGGGAGCCCCCTCTGGGATGAACTCAGGAACTGGCGGTTCCTTTCGAGGAGCAGGCACTGCAGGGGGCTCTGGAAGCACGGGCACTGGAGGATGCTTCCGAGGAGTGGGCACTGGAGTGCACTCTAGACTGGACTCGGGGACTGGAGCCCTGTCTGGGCTTGACTCTGGAACCACAGCCCACCCTGGGCTGGACGTGGGAACAGGGGTAACAGAGGGCTCCACAGTAGGAAGGAGGAGAGAGGGCAGGTCAGTATACCAGTCAATTAGGTCCTCCTCCGCTTTCCATTCACCCAGATCTGTATCCAGCTCACCCTCAGCCACGGTGCAGGGGGCGGAGCTCCACTCCGCGCTCTCACCGTCCACGGCTTGCTCCCTTGTGGTGGGCACTGTCGCCGGTTCTCGCACCTGGTCTGATGAGTTGGGCTCAACATCCGGGGCGACCCTCCGCTCAGTCGCTCGGCTTTGCACTGGGTCGTTGATCGCAGCGGGAATTGGCTCGGTGCCATCGGTGGGCTCGGTCTGATGCTCTGCACCGCGGGGAGATGGTGGGCTGGGCTCTGGGTCAGGAGTGGATCTGGCGAGATCATCCACGGGGCAGAAGGTGAATGGAGATCCGTTTCTCGCCAGAGTCCACTCCACGAAGGCGGCGAAATCCTCTCGAGGACCATTTTCGGACGACAGCGCTCTACTCACGGTGTTTAGGCTTGCATCATAGAATGAGCAGAGCACGTCGTCCGGGTCGCTGGTGGCATTAGCTAACAACAGGAACAGTCTGGTATGGTCCTCGAGAGATCGGTCCCCCTGCTCCAGCAGGAGGAGGAGGAATTCGGGACGAACAAGGGGATCCATGGGGCACAACGGAAAGAAAAACACTGAGAGAGACAAGAAACAAAATGGAGGGTACAAACGGAGGTAACTGTTTTTGGTCGGTTCTTCTGTCACACTTCTCAAGGAGCACAGAACGAGGAGACGTAGGAATTCATCAAAACAAGAGTCTTTAATCATCCAACAGGGAACACAGGGAGAGTAGCAGACACAGAACACATGAAAATGACGTATAAGAACCGACAAACACTAACTGAATGGACAAGACCTTAAATACACAGATAATTAATTAAACACAGGTGCAGGGGATGAATGAATTAGACTTGACGAAGACAGGAACAGGAAAATAACAAAATAAGGGCATAAACACTGGGACACAGGGAGCACATGGGGAGCAAAACACACACACAGACAGTCCAGAGTCCTGACAGTAGGGTCATGAGTAAATAAAAAATATGCAAGTAAGTAAATAAATAGACAGAGACACGATGAGACAGATGGATCGATAGATATATTTATACATAATATCTAGGCTAGAAAAATGTAAATGCCAGTGGCTAATTAGTATGACTATAATTATCTAAGTTTCTAATATATCATGACCTGAAATTTAATCAGTTTAGTGTCTTCTTTTGTCTAGACTTTCTTCAAAACCCAGCTTTGAATAAACAAGGTAAATCTACTGAATTTCAAGATAATTTCCTGGTGGATTAATTAAAAGGGTGTAAATCTCGACTGGGATATGAAACGGATATCCATATCCACAATGAGAATTAAACCAGGTTATTTAAATAAATCTAGGTTAACTAAATTTATCTTCAAAACTTCACAACACTTTACAGAATATCACTCATTACCTATACCATGCTTTTACTTTCCTGGTGCACTGTAAGGGTTAAAGTGCACATTTGCAAATGTCTCTTTGATTACAGATTCAGAATCTACAGCTATAGCCATATATCTGCCAGACCATCGGGGCGGAACTGAATTCATAACCCCACTGGACCCACAGTCCCATTCCTCATTAGTTCAGCCTAACTTCATGGGAATAAGACATCTCAATGAAGATCCATTTCATTTGATTTAGAAAACTAACAGCTTATGCATATGGTCTCACCGTTACTTTGTCCAGAAACCATTGGCATTCTTAAACTGTAAATAAATCAATGCATTTGAGATGTGGTAAATGTTCAAGCGGTGCATTAATATTTATATATGTTAGGCATATATTATGGATCAGAGGGCAGTTATGGTCACATAGCTTCAGGACACATATTGCCCTCTGCTGGTCGCTGCAGCACTCGTCTGCGGTCTGGGACGACATGTCTAAAGTCTTCATTAGAAAACCGTTGTGCACATTCCCGCGGCCACAAGCTAAGATACTGTAATTTTGTGGCTTGGACGGCTCCGCTCTCTCGCAGGAGTTCTCTGCTCCGCTTACTGATTTACTGTACTGATCTCATAAGCACAACTCAGACTGTTCATATTACTGCTGTCCACCCCAAACACAATACATCAATCAAACCCACACCTGTAATATTGCTCTTTTTAAAACACTCACATTACTCAGGGAATATGAGAGTTGGCAGCTTGGAAACAAAATTCAAGTCTTATCATTCCTGTATTGACTTGTAAGCCTATTTTAAGGCCGAGGCAGCAGCATGCTGTACAAAAATAAAACCCTGTGGGTAATGGTTTGTGTCAGAACACAAGGAACCAACCATTTGTTTGAGTTAAACTAAGCAACACATCTAAGCACAGCATGTTACACATACACATTAAAAGAAACACACATTCTTAATACCTATTTAATGATCAGTATGCCTGGAATGGCTCAGAAAGAGAGAAACCAACCTCGCCAAAACATTTTTACTTCCATTTCTGTTAACTATCAAAGCACTCAATAATATCCAACAATATTATAGGGGGAAAAAACACTGTCATTACAGAAGCCAGTGAAATGGATCCATATATGGATCACGTTCTCTGTTAGTCACACAGATAACCTTTCACAATAAAGACGAGTAATTAAACAGCATAGAAAGCAAATCATGCGGTCTATCTAACTTGATTGTGTTGTCTGAGTGAACCAATTTATTGCAACACTATACCTTTTGGAAAATGTACAAAGATTCCCAAGGAGAGAGGTTGTATTGTGCTCGTCCTCTATCAGGCATCTCAAAAAAACTCACAATAGCAACTTCGTAACGGAGTAAAAAACAGCCCCAGGCTGCATACCTCCACTAGCTCTTATTCACAGCTGTGAGAATAAGGCACACGATCCCTCATTTGCTCTTCCTATTGCGCCGATTTGAAAGAAGTACATGGAAAATTAACTTTCAGTTTGCCTGAACATTACAAGGTTATTTGGACATGGTTTTGGGTGTTCATACAAAAGTTATGACAAATGCATATGACGAACTTTACACTGCAGCACAGAAGCTGCATCTAAATTGGCATATAAACGACAAAAAAAAAAAAAGTGTATTTAGAGAAGCCATTTAATGTTCCACAGAGGTGGCCTGAATGCATTTACATAGAAATAATGTCATAAAATTAATGCTTTGAATATAAAAATATGACTACATAAATATGGAAAATTTAATTTTACACGTCAGTATCATTAATTTTGAAAATACAATTATAAATCATGAAATACATACAGTACTCTGTCATGACTAAGTCTAAAATTGCTCTGATGCTGCATTTTCGGTAGCACTTTATTTTACAGTCCTGTTCCGTGTGTACATACTATGTACTTGTTATAGCAATTGTAATAATTAGGTAATAACTAGATACTAACCCTGAGCCTACTTCTAAACCTAAACTTAACCCATTTATTGCAATCTACTGCCCAGTACTTTCTTGGTAAGTGCAGTGTAAACAAACAGTATTAAATGGGGTAAAGGAAATAAAAAGCTGAATTCTCTGAAAACCAGCATGACAATATGACCAAAAACAGATAATTGAAGATTTCTGAAACATTAACAAAACATAAAAAAAAAAAATAATAATAATACATAAAGTTCTTATTTAATTTATTGTTTTTGTAATGTCATGATTGATAAATGTACATGTCACAGCAATCTCTGGCCAAAATGGTTTGGCTCATGTATGTCAAGGTTTCAAATGCTCTAAACTGTAAATGTGACTAATGGGAAATATCTCCTTGTGTCATCTGTAAATGTTCATGAGCTGCAGTCAGAATGCTGGAGTTTTTCTCCCGTGGGAATTCAAATAAAATCATCATTGTTGAAAGATTTTGGCATGAACGCCAAAGGCAGAGATTTGCATGGAGTCATCTTAACCCTTTGCAGTGCAGATGTTTGCTTTCCAGCATCCATGTGCCAGTCCAGCAATTATACATATTCTACAGTTAATATTTATGCATACTCTGTATATGTTTTAAAGTGCTAAATTGTTGCCTCTCCATTTACAGATATGACATATTTCCAAGTTAGCATGAAGTTGCTGACTGGGTTGTTTTAATATAGCCTGACTTTGAGAGAACGAGGCGGGTGTTCTAATGAAATAAGCCTGCAATTAATTACGATTATTGCTGGTATCATTTACACGACTTCAGTTATAAATCATTGAAGTTGTTTACCAGAGAAACGCAACTTAAAAAGTTCTCAGCAAAAGTGTTTCTTCCAGACCTCTTTCTAACAGCCAAGGAGGGAAGGACATGGATAAACAAACAACTCAGCGTTCTACATCAGAGCTCATGGCGTTTGAAGATAACACACTAAATTATTAAAAGCTCAGTTGATTAGACTGTTGTGCCACAGTCGTTGTGCTATTTTCATCCTAGGCTCAGGTCAAACACACCAGCTCTGATTTCACAGACCCCGCATGTACAAACTGTCTGCAGCGCTTCCGTGGATCCCACTTGAACTTGCCCCAGGATGCAACCTTTCTAAAATCTCCATTTTGACCTGACAAGTTTAAACAAAGCAATTTCAGGCGCAGCTGTACCTGCCGTGTCCACAAACGTCCTCTGCACTGTCTAGCGGGAAAACAATCTTTTGTCTCGTTACACGGCTGAAATGAGCTCAGGATCTCTCTTGCTTGCGATGCGTGTGTGTGTTTGGACAGAAATTGGCGTAAAGAAAATATGTTGTGCAGATGGTGAAAAAGTGCACGAAAACAGTGCACACCATAATTGAGCTATTATATGCCGTTCAAATGCTTCAAAAACATTGCATTCAGTACAGCACAAAGACATACTAGTAGTTCAGACACAGGAAAATAGGAAAAATGAAAATAGGAAAAAGGTCTATCCGAAAAAAAATATTCTGAAGCAAATCCGTCTCATGCAGAGATACTGTCAAGTACATTGACATTCTGTGAGACCACTGCATCACCATTTGCGATCTTCATGAATATGGATGTTTCCCTGTTTTCATTCACAAGGACACACTAAAAAAAGGAAAAAGAAAAAAAAAAGAAAAATTATTAGCTTAGAGCGTTAAATGGTTTGAGGCTTTCTGAGCTCCTTACATGGGTGTGAGCAGGTTTTAACAGTGCTGAGGGACCGTTAAGGATAAATGAGGTTTGAGGAAAGATTTGAATAATGTCTGATGTGAAGACCGCTGGAAGAGAAGAGACACATACGTGGCCATATACCAAACACAAAAGAGGTTAACATAACAGAAATACATAAAGTTAACATAAACATGAACACACACACACACACATACACACACACACACATGTGTGTGTTCATGTTTAATGTATAGTAGTTAGAAATGAATTAAGATACAAGGAAGGAAAATATGTTTGTACTATATTACCAGTAATTGTAAATATATATAAACTATACTGTACTATATTAATTGTAAATAAATAAATAAATAATATACAAATAATATAAAATATAATTAATATAGTACAAACATATTTTCCTTCCTTGTATTCCTTGTTTATTAATTTATTTATATGCAACTAATATATTTATATATAAATAAGTATATATATAAATTATATATATAAGTAGTTATATTACATAATTAATTTATATAATAATAATAATAACAATAATAATAATATTTTTTATCATGTATAATAATTTCAAAAGTAACTGCAAATTATAAACCATATTTATGTGTTGATACATATTCTCATTCATTAATATTTTTCATTTATACACTCATACATTCTTTACATTCAAATGTTAAAATGTTCTTCAGTTTATTCAAAAACATTGCATTCTGTACAGAACAAAAACATAGCAGTTTATAGATATCAGTACAAAGTGCTCATTATAAAAGAGGTGTACTGACTTTATATGTATGAATGGCATTTTAAATGCATTTTTGAATATATTAATACATCCAGGCAAAACAAAATGAGCGTCATGTTACTGACCCACATGCATTTGGGTATTTAAAATGTCATTTGGCTGATCTCCAAACTCAGTTTGTTATCATTCATGCATGCTTATTAAAGCAGGCTAACATGGGTTTTAGCATTATGAGGGTTAATCCATTTTTCTCCCTATTTGAAAAGATCCATTATTATGATTTTTAAAAAGTGGATCGACTTTCCCTTCTCAGTTCCTTCTCTGGGCCTAAGGGGCCTGTTGCTAGGCAATAGTGGCTATCTCTGAGGTGACGTGATCTCCCGTGGGCCTGCTTCTCACTCATCACCTTCCATATAAAAACATATGCGCACACACACACAGATAGGCAAAGGCATACACAGACCTATGCACAAAAAAAGAAATGAAAGAGAAAGTAAGCAAGCCAAAGATAAGGTGAAAACAGAGACAGAGTGTGAGTTAAACACATTCACGCTATCATATTGCTCTCTCGACTGGTGTCCTTATCTCTAGCGGCCTGTTCTCACTCACTCATTGCAGTGCTGAGAGGGGCTTCCACACACAGGCCAGGCCTCAGTCACTGTAGCAGCCCTGGAGGACAGGCAGATGGCTGTAATGAGGAAGCCATGGGTGTAAGGGCGGGCATCTGGACATCCTCCCCTTCTCCCATCATCTCTTCTCCTCTCCAGAGCTGTGAACGGAGCGCTTCAGGCGTTCATCAGCCAGAAATTAGCCGAGACATGACGTGAGAAAAATTTATCACCAAAGCTTGAAATAGCAGGCCCCTCGGCGAGATTTAGGCTTCAAATTCATGTGCCACTTCTTAGGATTCTGTGGAGATGGTGAGAGTGTTTGAATGCAGGGTGGCAGATTAGGTACTGCTACAGGGGAAGGTAGAATAAACTTTAGTTTTAGCAACTTCAAAAGGCTCAAAAATTCTGAAATCCAGAGGTGGTTAAAAACATTGACTAAAAGACAAATGTTATTTAATATTGCTGTTATTTTAGTTGCAAGAACTTATTCGATGTTCCAATACTGAGCTGTCTACAGAGGGAGTATCTTAAAGTATCGTAGAACATAATTCTGCTTCCTTGTTTTTGATTACTTTTCTTAAGCTGCATTGCATGCATCCTACATGAAGAAGACAATCCCAGAATGCATTGCGACAAGTCCAAAAAAAAAAAAAAAAACCTTCATAATCTATACAGACCAACTACTAAAATTATGAACTGACGATTTTAAAGTTTGTGTGTGTACCATGTATATTTATTTATATATGTGTATATGGCCATTATTAACATGCATATAGAATCAAATGAATGTATATGCATATTCTGTTAAGATGATTACATCATAAAATAAAGAAACAAATAAAATTAAAATAATCATTGTTCATGTACAGAGTCATATGCAGACAATATCGTTAAAAAGTTTGGGTTGGTAAGATTATTTTATTTTATTTTATTTTATTTTATTTTATTTTATTATTAAGAAGTTTTTTATGCTCACCAGGACTGCATTTATTTGAACAAAAACACAGTAAAACAGTAAAATTGTGAATTATTGTTTTAATTAACTGATTTTTATTTTAATATATTTTACAATGTAATTTATTCCTGTGATGGCAAAAGCTGAATTTCAGTCTGCAGTATCACAGATACACAGTATCACATGATTCTTCAGAAATCATTCTAACTTGATGATTTAAAACTTTTCTTTTTATTACTATCGATGTTGAAACAGTTGTGCTGCTTAATGTTTTTGTGAAAATCCTAATAGTTCTTTCAGGATTCCATGATAAATGGAAAGTTCAACAGAACAGCATTAATTTGAAATATAAATCTTGTAACGTTATGAATGTCTTTAATTTCACTCTTGATCAGTTTTAAGTATCAATGCTGAATAAATGTATTCATGGATTGCTTAAAAAAATAAAATAAAAATGAAACAAAACAAAACATGATACTCTTACCCCAAACTTTTGGTAGTGTACATTACATTTCTACTGTACTTATCATTTTACAGAACTTTTTACTTTTTAACTTTAGCTTTAGTTGATAAGAATATAAAATTGTTTTTTGTTTTGTTTGCTTGTTTGTTTGTTTTGAATGTGAACTATAATTTAAATACCTGCGGTATCACCCTTCTCCACAGAAGACCCCTGTATTAGATTATTGTCAAGAAACCTCATGCATGACTGATATGGAACGCTCTATAAAGGCAGAAACTCTGTGTGAGAGGAACAATGTCACACAGAGTTTCTGCCTTTATAGAGCGTTCCATATCAGTCACGCATGAGGTTCTTGACAGTTGGTAAGCTGTCTATGTAGGCTGGAGGCAGCATACTATGTTTTGGAACAGAGCTTTAGTGTGTGCCAATGTTTTAAGAGGAATGTTTAAGACAAATAACACTGAATGTTAGACAAGTTTTCCCTTGCCCAAAGAGCACCGAGATTTAGAGAGTTTTGCATCCCAGTAGCCCTCTTTTTTGCATTTTTGTGACTGATGAACAGTGAATGGTAGTCTGAGGGCTCAAGCCAGTTCCACTAATGCCAGAGGGCCAGCAATGTACAAACTGCTTGAAACAGAGCCCCCATTCACCGCTTAACACGACATGACAGCCTATGTCTGCTGAACATGGCTGTGCAAACACACACTCGCACAAGAAAACCTCCAGTTGGTTTTCAGCAAAGCCAGTAAAGTCCCCATCAGCAGAGTGTTTATCTGATCTCGGTTCAGAGGCCCCAAACAGGCCTGACTGTGGAGCGTCTCTTCAGCGATGATGAGAGACATGTGCCTGGATCCTGTGTCCATCCTTAGAGTGGCTAATCCATCTATCATGTCCATTGCTGATAACCTCCTCCATGTTTGGCCTCTCATGTCACCGCTGCTTTCTACACTTATCTGTACCATAATGTTGGGTTGTGCGGGATCAGAGAGTGTTAAGTATAGCTAGCATCATGGCAGAATTGTCTTGCGTGGCTTATTTTGGGTTGTTGTCCTAGAATGGGTCAATGACATGATGGTCATTTTCTGTACTATCTATTTATCTATTCAAAAATACATAAAAAACACGGTCACACTTATTTTAAGCTCCAATTCTCACCATTAACAAACCATTAACTATGACTTTTGCCTCAATAAAGTCCCAATTTGCTGCTCATTTATAGTTAGCAAGGTAGTTGTTAAGTTTAGGTATAGGGATGTAGAATATGGTCATGCAGAATTTGTGCTTTATAAGTACTAATAAACAGCCAATATGTTAATAATAGGCATGCTAATAAGCAATACTGAGAATTGGTCCCTATACTAAAGTGTTACCAAAAACATATATATATATATATATATATATATTTTTTTTTTTTTTTTTTTTTTTTTTTTTTTTTCTTTTGTCGGGCATAAAATCAGGGTGCCAGGGTGATACAGCTGTACTGTTATCTGTTGTTGTTTTCATTAACTTAACCTAAAACAAAAAACAAAACAAAAAACAAACAAAAAAAAGTTTAAAAATTGAAAAAAAAAAAGTTTTAAACTGAAATGAAGCTGAAATAAAATTACAATTAAATAAAAAAGTGAAAAAAGTAAATTGTAACAAAATTAAAATGCACAATTAAATAAAATAATTAGATGAAAATCTAAATGAATTCAAATAAATGAACTGAAATTATTCAAGTTTAATTTAAGTTTAAGTATTAAAATATTAAAACTTAAAACAAAAGTAATAAAAGTGATAGAAGTACATAAAATTACTAACTTTTTAAGAATTGAAATCAAAACTGAAAATATAAAAGTTAAAGTTAATTAAAAAATAATAGATAATATAATAGTGTATAAATAATAATAAAATAAGACTGTTATTATAATGGGAAAAAAAGCCTAATTAAAAAATTAAATTCTTGAAAAAAAAAATGCTGAAGTAGTTTGGCATAGTTTTTTAAACAAACCAAAACAAACAAACAAACATAAATAAATAAATAAATAAATAAATAAATAAATGTGCTCCAATATGCAGGAAAACAAACAAACAAACAAAAACTGAATGTAAATGACATAAAACAACTGTATGTCAAGGTTAATATCTTAAAATATCAGATAGTAATAAAAGTATAATAAATGTAAATGTAAATATATAATGATATTTATGAATTAATAACCTTGAAAAATATTTAAAACCCTTTTTGAAAAATGCTTTAATGTTTAAGATGTGTACACATGTACATCACATGACCACATGATCCCAAAAATAGGGCCCAATGTACTTTATTAATATGAATAAATTTTCCATATAGATTTTAGGACACCTTTATTTATATAGCGCTTTTAACACTACAGATTGTGTCAAAGCAACTTTCCAATATCAAAATAGTAAAATAGTGTGTCAATAATGTAAAATGACAAGATTAAACACTCAATTTTCAGTTAAAGGCATTTCATTATTGAATTCAGTGATGTCATCGTCCAGCTCAGTTCAGTTTAAATAGTATCTGCGCAATCAAGTCAACGATATCACTGGAAATTAAGTGTACCCAACTATGCAAGCCAGAGGCGACAGCGGCAAGGAACCAAAACTCCATCGGTGACAGAATGAAGAAAAAAACCTTGGGAGAAACCAGGCTCAGTCGGGGGGCCAGTTCTCCTCTGGCCAGATGAACCAGCAGTTCAATTACAACTGCAGCAAAGTCAGATTGTGTAGAGGACTCATCTGGTTCCCAAGGTCTTGTCCCGATGGCCATCTAGGTGACAAGGTCTTCACTGGGGATCTGTCTCTGGGGATCATCTAGGTGTCCTGATCTCCGCTGACGTTCAGGGCTGTAGAGGTCATCTCTAGGTGCTGATCCACCATCTGATCTGGATACGGTCTGGATCGGGTGGCTACGGTGATCTCAGAATAAGAAAGAAACAGACTAATATTAGCGTAGATGTCATTCTTCTTGCGATGTAACAAGTACATTGGGTGTTATGGGAAGTGTTCAAAGAGATGGGTCTTTAATCTAGATTTAAACTGACAGAGTGTGTCTGCCTCCCGAACAGGGTTAGGTAGATAGTTCCAGAGTTTGGGTGCTAAATAGGAAAAGGATCTGCCTCCCGCAGTTGATTTTGATATTCTAGGTATTATCAAATGGCCAGAGTTTTGAGAATGCAGTGGATGTGGAGGACTATAATGCGATAAGAGCTCGCTCAAGTACTGAGGAGCTAAACCATTCAGGGCTTTATAATTTATTAACCAGATTTTAAAATCTATACGATGTTTAATAGGGAGCCAGTGCAGTGTTGACAGAACCAGGCTAATGTGGTCATACTTCCTGGTTCTAGTAAGGACTCTAGCTGCTGCATTTTGGTTGGACCAACTGTAGTTTATTGATCAAGTGTGCAGAACAACCACCCAGTAAAGCATTACAATAGTCTAATCTTGAGGTCATAAACGCATGAATTAGCATTTCTGCATTTGACTTTGAGAGCATAGGTCTCAATTTAGATATATTTTTAAGATGAAAAAATGCAGTTTTACAAATGCTAGAAACGTGGCTGTCAAAGGAAAGATTGCTATCAAAATAGCACATAGGTTCCTAACTGATGACGAAGAATTGACAGAGCAGCCATCAAGTGTTAGACAGTGTTCTAAGTTATTACATGTGGAGGTTTTAGGTCCAATAATTAACACCTCTGTTTTTTCAGAATTTAGCAGTAAGAAATTACTCGTCATCCAGTTTTTTATATCGACTATGCATTCCGTTAGTTTCTCAATTTGGTATGTTTCATCGGGCTGCGAAGAAATATAGAGCTGAGTATCATCAGCATAACAGTGAAAGCTAACACTCTGTTTCCTGATGATATTTCCCAAGGGTAACATGTAAAGCGTGAAAAGTAACGGCCCTAGTACTGAGCCTTGAGGTACTCCATACTGCACTTGTGATCGATATGATACCTCCTCATTCACTGCTACGAATTGATGGCGGTCAGATAAGAATGATTTGAACCATGCTAATGCACTTCCACTAATGCCAACAAAGTTTTCTAGTCTATTCAAAAGAATGTTGTGGTCGATAGTGTCAAACACAGCGCTAAGATCCAGTAGCACTAATAGAGAGATACAACCACGATCAGATGATAAGAGCAGGTCATTTGTAACTCTAATGACAGCAGTCTCAGGTCTATTACCTTATTTAGGCCTCTAACACTAGCTTGCTCTATTCTTTTTCTATTCCATCTGTTTTCTCCTTTAACTCTAGCACTTTCTATTCTAATTCTATTCTTAAGAAAAAACTTGTCCCTTTTAGACTTGCACTCTATTCATTTACTGCTTGTTTTCTCTTAAAAAAAAAAAACGAACACTAGCTTTTCTAATCTTTTTGTATTCTATCTGTTTTCTTTTTTATTTATTATACAATTAACAAAAGCAAAAAAGGCCTCTAACACTAACTTGCTCTATTCTTTTTCTATTCTATCTGTTTTCTTTTTATTTATTATACAATTAAAAAAAAAAAAACCTTGCTACGTGTACTGCGTTAAGCTAACTGAGACTTGTTATAGCACTTGCATATCATTGCTCTTTTGTTGATTTTGATTGCTTCCATTGTACTCATTTGTAAGTCGCTTTGGATAAAAGCGTCTGCTAAATGACTAAATGTAAATGTAAATTTTGAATTTTCCACTGCTTTGGGTTGTGTTTTAGGGTTAACAGAAATGTCAGTAAAATGAATGGATACTGTCCTGGCAGTGTTTTTTTTTTTTTTTTGTGCAAAATGAATACAAAGAGTACATTTCTGAGAACCTGACACGTGTGTTAAACTAGAGTCTTAAAAGATCTGTAATTTTCTTGTCATAGACACGTCATTCACCCATTTGTGCAACTGCCCTGATGTCCACTGTGGGAAAAATGTAGTGCTGAGTGGGAAAAACCTGTGAATGTGATACAGAGCTCCATGTCTGTGTATTCAATATGTGGCTTTCTTACACGTAAACAGAAAAGACTCAATAAGACAAAGAAAAGTGAGTGAGAAAGAGAAATCACAGTGTGTGTGAAAGCTATTGTTAACCACACTGATTAAGACTGAGTTCGCTGTGATTAGGACCGCTCACACTTCTGGACAGATGCCTTTTGTGCCTTTTCCATCACAGCCAGCAAGCCAAAGACGCGTTGCTTCACAAACACAACCATCTACTTGCAACACGATACACAAATATACACACTATTTCTACAAACAAATTCTAAACAATACACACATTTCTTTCACACTCACATACACACAAAAAATCTTTTTTAAACTGCCCTAAGACAACAGGCTCCGGGTAACATTTGCTGCACAGCTGTGTGGGCACATCTGGGATGGCAGGAAATTCAGCGGCTGTCAGTGTGACGTGCAACGAATGTTTTCCAAGCACTTCAGAGGATGAGCTAAACTACAAACCCCCTCCCATCTAGAATTTATGGAGTCCAGCAGCAAGTGGTTCTCATTAACCATGTCATCTTCTTAACAAATTGCTGCATTGCTCTCACAGCTGGGGTTGTGCTTATGGGGATTTATTATGTTATTTACCCCAAATCGTGCTCAGTTTTGGCTGAATTAGAATAGGTTCAATTGTATCTCATAGATTTTTCACTTCCTACATTATTGTTTGGCTACTTTTTATTTTATTTTATTTTTATGTAATGCATGCTGACCCAAACTGTTACAGAAATATTCTTGGGAAGTTAAAATAAACAGTGTAACACTTGTCTTTTTTTATTATTTTTTATCATTTATTTATTTTATATGCATTGCATATCATCAACTAACAATGCATTTAAAAAAACCTTAATTAATACTATTCAATGTATTAAAAATGTGAAAATATTTTAAAATTTGAGCTGCATAAATTAACTGCATAAATTAACTGTAAATATTTAGTAATGGATTTCTTTTATTAATAATTACTGTTAGTATATTTGTTTTTATTAATAAAATTGTTTTTCATTGTTAGTTCGTGACACCTAATACATAAACTAAAGTGTTACTTGCTACACTTAAGTAAAAATATAATTAAGATCAAGGCATTTTATTATCATTAATTTGATAATAGTTTTTTATAAAGTATTTAACAATGTATTATTTATTATATTAATTGAATCAGTTTTTAGAATTATATATTCTCTTTTAATTTTAATTTTAATAATTTTATCTTTTTTTCACTTTTATTATTACAGAATTTTACTATTTTACTACTAAGTAATTACTATTTTCTTAAATACACTTCCAGTCAAAAGTTTTTGAATAGTAAGATTTTTAATGTTTTTAAAGTCTCTTCTGCTCACCATGCCTGCATTTATTTGATCCAAAGTACAGCAATTACAGTACAATTTTGAAATATTTTTACTATTTAAAATAACTGTTTTCTATTTGAATATATTTTAAAATGTAATTTATTCCTGTGATTTCAAAGCTGAATTTTAGCATCATTACTCTTATAACATGATCCTTCAGAAATCATTCTAATATTCTGATTTGCTGCTCAGAAATAATTTATTATTATTATTATATTATTATTATTATTATTATTATTATTATTATTATTATTATATTGAAAACAGCTGAGAAGAACAGCATTGTAATGTCTTTATCATCACTTTTGATCAATTTAAAGCATCCTTGCTAAATAAAAGTATTAATTGCCATAATTTATTTTCCTATATAAATTAATTTCCTATATAATATATATATATATATATATATATATATATATATATATTTTTTTTTTTTTTTTTTTTGAATTCATTAACTTGTTGTAAATTAAAGCTGAGCTGTTTTATAGTACATTGAGCAAATATGCAATTCCAGCTCTTTCTGTTGGTCTTTGAAATGTAATATTATTCTCTCTGCTTACTTTTCAATGTAATTATGAGTCTGTCATAATTAGCATTCTTCAAAAGTGAAATCTGGAAAATATCACAAAGAGAATATGTATTTTTTGTGACTGAAGGGTGAGGTGTGACTTCATCTGTCCAGCTGTGAGCCTGACAAGAAAAATAAGCATGAAAGAGAGCTGAAACTGAGGAAAAAATCCAGAGAAAGAAATCCACACCTTTATGAAGAAGCGTTTTTGTTTCCAAAGCCACCCTGCATTAACAGCTTTCATCTGGTTTTCCTTGGCAGCCGAGAACTAAGATTTATCAAGCAGGAATTATAGTATAAATTGTTCCTCAGATAGAAGAAATTAACTGACTGCACCTGGCCTGACACAGCTGTTTTAGACATAGCACAGGGATCAATGGACATCCAAATGTTCATCACCCTGAAGAAAGCTCTTGAGAGCAAACACATATGAGTCTGTTAGAATCAAGGAATGACCATGTCAGCAAAAAACATGTGGTCCACCCAACAAGGTCTTTGCAGGTGCCACAAAAATGACCATCAAATACATTGTGAGTGGGCTGCACAGTTAAATAAATAAATCTTGGACAAACAGTGTAATTGCACCGAATATTTCCAGGAACATCACATCAAGATCAAGTAAACCTCTCATAGAAGTTCTATACTAAATACTAGCCAGCTAACAGATAAATGGGAAGGCCTGTTAATAATGTGACAGTATAAAAATAAAGGTCTCAATAAGAGTCAAAAGGGCTTTGGTGAGAAAGAAGGTCTACAACGGGTCTATAATGAATTTCTTTGTATCTCTTTAAACAAATCTTTAAAGAATGTTTTCTGATCTCCATGAAGTCCAAGTCATCTCTTTGCAGCAAAGAGCCTTTGCAGAATCTTTTGTTTTTAAGTGTAAAATATTCTTAATAAATACAATTCAAATTCACATAAGTATTGTCTGAAATTGTTGTAATTTTCCAAAATATTTTTGTTTGGCATCTGAACATGGTAAATAAAAAATAATAATAAAAAATATGTTTCAGTACAGTATAATTTTTTTTTTTAAAAATTAAACCTTAAGCCTATAAACCCTACTGTATCATGAATTGACATCCACATTTCTAAGGCCTCTAAATCATCAGCATGAGCCGAACTTTGCTGAAAAACCTGCTGTACACAATCTAATACATGCCTTTTTCATCGGATTAATAGCAAGTAAAAGGTTTAGTATAATTCTAAAAATAAATAAATAAATAGAATTTTTTTTAAAAAAATTATTTAGATTGCTTGCTTGATGTGAAAACAGTTTTGACTTTTATATTGTTAGCAATATTTATTTTTTCATTGTTTATTTTATTTATTTATTTATTTTTTTAGCAATATTTCAAAGATGAACACTTTCTGAACTCAAGCAATTTAGGTTTACTTGATTATGCATACATATTTTTTTTTTAGAAGAATGATGTCAATAAATTAAAATATCAAATAAATTATCAAATATAATCAAATGATCAAATAATTATCAAATATAATACAACATGCTTTTGAGGATTTATTTGTACATCTCTCAGTCATCATTGTTTTACATTGCATATATGTTTTGCCCCTATAATAAAAACTACTGTGCTTTGATTATAAAACTAAGCATTAAATATAATCTTACTGAGACTGCAAGTAGTCTGTTATACTATTATAAAGATCTAACCAATTAAGATTACAAACTACAAAAATTTCATCTTACCTTTTGACCATATAAATATTTGCAACGGCACCAAATTGCATATTTATGCTCAGTTTGAGCCTCTGAATAACACTGAGGTGTTTTTCCCACTCGAGGATAAGCACATATTATCATATATCATACTATATGAGCCATAAAAGCCTGTTGTATCATATAAGATACTCAACAAAAAACAAATACGCAATTTTTATTTTTATTTTTTAATTAGATTTAAAAAAAAAAAGTTCAAAAAATATTTGGATACACTTGATTTTAAAGTGTCCTTGCTTCAGTGTAACTATACATTTAAGTACTGAGTAATATTAATTAACTACAATGTATTTACTATATGGTTAGGGTTAGGTTTACTTGCATGTAATTATGCATAATTTCTTGCTATTATAATAATATATACATGTAACGTGTAACAAGGACACTGTAAAAATAAAGTGTTACCAATTTTCTTTTTCATGAATATTTCATATGTCAGGCTTTCCATGGTAAAATAAGGTTGTACAGCTATCAAATAATAACTGTGGAGGTTTTTCCTGTAGAGCAGAAGGACGGCTGCTGCCCCACATGCAGATGGAGCTCTTCCAGTGTCAGACATTCCATGAGCAGCTTGTAATATTTCCAAGCCTGGCTCAGTCATATCCTGACGGTCCAACACACAGCTGCAGATCAGTACAGTAATACCGCCTTGAGGATGTGAGCACATTACAAAATGGGGCCCTTTATGGTGAGAGAAAATATAGCAATCAAAACTGAATAAATTACAAATTAAAAGTTTCAGCACAAAACTCAAGACAGCACGAGCGAAACAGTTGAAGTCTGCAAAACTCCGCTAATGCGATTTGTCATGTGGGTGCAATGTTAGAAGAAGAAAAAAGCTGCCATTTTGGCTAAATCAGCTTTTAATAGTTCTCTGGCCATGGTTATACTTTGTTTTCCTTTGTTCGTGTACTTAAGGGATTGTGCTATAATAACAGCACAGTATATACTATTTAAAATTACGGTATGTAAAGCCACCACCAGGGATTTTATTCCTTGAATGGGCCTTTGTACACAACACATGAGCAAGGCTTCAGGCTCACCACAATTTGTTTGGATGAGACTACCATACACAAGTTACGGTCATCTTTTTAGCAATTATCAAACACCTACTTCTACAACAATGCAAAGTTACGCAGTGCCCTTGGTGAGGATTTGCAAGTAAACTGAGTCCATTTAAATCTAAGCCTGCAGACAAAAAAGGAGTCTGTTGTAGATAAAGACTCTCGAGGGTTAAATCCACTTTTACAGCGGAACTGTTTGATGTTCTTCTCTATACCTGTGGATTGTCACCTCTGCTCAAATGGTTTCAAGGGCACCTAATAAAGTGAACATATGTCTTGCGTCAGTATAAAAGTCACTATCAATGTCAAAAATTGACCTTCTTTTTGAAATGAAGTATCGCAGGGTTTATTTTAAATGATTTAACATCATTGTTTGTTTATAATTCGTGTCCTGGTAATCTTTAATCAAAAACATGAACTTCCCTTCCCCCAACAATGATATCTGTGGTCTGACGACGTATGAACCATCACGAGGACGGGAAAAATCTCTCCCCTCCAGCAACCTGTCACTCACATGAAATCGCAGCAATTAGCAGTCGACAACAATCCAACCATCCAATCAATTCCCGATGGACAACATCAAGTCCCGCCCTACATTTTTTTTCTCATTCAAGAAGTTCCGCTCAGGGTTTTCTATTTCCTGTTCAGAGAGAAAAACTGAAAAATAAGCTCTTATTAGTTTTAAACCCAACAATGAAATTACTGATTAAAATGACTGTCAGCAAAAATTCATTATGGGACAAAAATTTCACATCATTACATTAATTAAACAATTTTAATTAAAACACAAAAATATACAGTAAAAATAAAAAAAAGAATATGTAGTAACAAAACAATAACACCACAAAATATGATCAATAAATTAGTTCTAAAATGTTTTTTTTTAATAAAATAAGTGTTTTCATTCTTTCAAATGATCAATGAATAACTACAGCATATTCACAAAATTTCAGAAAACTGTAGTATTATAATTTATCTTAGTGTATTCATTATAATATTATTTCAGAAGATCAGGTTCACATGATGGTTTTTGATACTTGAAATGTTGATACATTTAAAAATTATATATATATATATATATATATATATATATATATAGAGAGAGAGAGAGAGAGAGAGAGAGAGAGATAGATAGATAGATAGATAGATAGATAGATAGATAGATAGATAGATAGATAGATAGATAGATAGATAGATAGATAGATAGATATAGATAGTGTGTGTGTGTTTCAATAACAGTTAAATAATAATAATGATAATAATAATTGTTATTTTTTAAATTTATTAAAAAAATACATTTATTGTTGTGGGTTTATTGTGTGTGGGTTTAATATAATAATAATAATAATAATAATAATAATAATAATATTTTTTTAAATTTAACAAAATGTTATTTTCATAGACTAAAATTAGTATAGTAATACTAATAAAAAAATAGTTAATTTCACACTATTTCATTAAAATGTTATTTTCATAGACTAAAATTAGTCAGAGTAAAATTTGCGTAATATGTGTGGGTTTAATATAATAATAATAATAATAATAATAATAATAATAATAATTGTTAATTTTTGTAATTTAATAAAATGTTATTTTCACAGAATAAAATTAGTCTGCGTAAAATGTACGAAAATGTACAAAAATATGGTTTTACTTTAATGAATATGACTAAAATATTGACTAAATTTAAAGAATATGTAGAAAAGACAATAATTATAACTAATAATCCGTGTAAAAACGAACATTGCAGTCTAACTCATTCCTTATTCCAAGCAAAAATAACACAAACCCACTTCCATTCTGCTCCACTCACATGTTTATGAGACACTACAAATGCAGAAAATGCAAAAAAAACAAAAGAAACAAACAAAAAAAACACTGGACCGAAAACATTCTGGATTGTTACAGTAGACAAATCGAATTATACAAGAGTGAGGTGCCACAGTGCTGCTGGACTAAATATCAGAATGCTGCTCAGCCAATCAAATTCGAGGACCAGAACTAACTGTTATATAGTAAAAAGTGATATTCTTTTTTACATTTATTTTATTTTATTTTATTTTTAAACAAGAGCATTGTCTGCATTTGACACAAAGAACACACAGGACTCAGGAGACATAACTGCAAAGAAATTTTCTGCACAGATTGACTGCTTTATTCCATATGCCATGCCTGAGCAGCTTTTGCTGGAATCAGCCCCAGCTTTCCAAAACCCAAGGCCTCTTGGTGGAATGTAAAACAGGTGCCATGCCATTGGTTCCCCCCACAGTGGGGGAGTAAGAAAAACTCCCACCCACACAGGAGCCAGGACATGACTGACAGCACATCACATTCTTCGGCCAGCTGTGTCTTCTGCTGATTTTCCATAAAACAATTCCCAGGAGACACTGAGAAGAAGATGCTCACCATCACAGCAAAAATCACCCAAAAGAATAACACATGTCTGACCACACACACGCGACTGTAAGCTTTGCTGTGGTTTTCTTCTCTTCACACCTTACTTATTGCATTTTAAAGCTTATTCAGGTCTTTTTCTTCAGACATATTGCGATGCACCATTCTATTACTGGCAGTTAGATGAGAAAAAGATGGAAAATGCTGCCAAGAACGCATATTCGCTAAAGAAATCAAACTACCCTATTTCTCCCCTTGATCCATGTGTGTTTCCTCACAGTTCTCTTTCCTCTGGTATGACCTAAGCCATGTAGGAGACTTTTGGCAGGGGATTTAAAGAGTTGAACTGCTATTTGAATCAGCACCAAAGCCTCAGAGATTACCATAATTCCTCTTGGAATAAAACTGCCAACTGCACGCTTGTGTGTGTGATGATATGACCTTCGTATTGCCTCTTGTTGATGCTCATGTCTACCTAAGCATTTCAGTTACTAAAACAAAGCACCAAAACAAATTGCGTGTTGAGGGTTTATTGTGTGTGTGTGCACATATTCCTACAGCAACTTAAAGTTTAGTAGAGAAAAGATTATGGACTTAAAGCAGTGGTTCTCAACCATTAGAAGGCCCTTGCACAGAGGTTAAGATATTTTTGGAATTTCTGCTATAACTGTGACTGCTTGTTGCTTGTTTTAAAACAGGTTTGAGGTTTCAAGACCCATATGTTCTTTGATAAAACAGTTATTACACTCAAGAAATTATCTAATTTATTTATCATTTATTCCCTTACATCATTTCTAACCTGTAAGACTTTATAAAAAAAAAAAAAGAAAAAAAAAAAAGAAGTTCTAGTGGAAGCGGATGGAAAACAGGGGCTCTGAATTTTTTATTTATTTATTTTTTTAAATAAATTTAAAAATTAAATTCAATTAAATCATTTTTAATTTGAACTAACATGAACTAAAAATGAACAACTGTATTTTTATTAACTAATGTTAACAAAGATTAATAAATACTGTAATAAACATATTGTTCATTGTTAGTTCATGTTAGTTAATACATTAACTAATGTTAACAAATGACACATTATTGTAAAGTGTTACTGAGGAATGTATTGATATTTTCTCATGTCAAAATTTCATACAGTCTCAAATCACCCTAAAGAATACCGATCATTCATGTTCAGTCTCATATCATTTGAAGACTATTTAATTCCTTTTTTATTTGCAAATCTTAGAGATCCCTCATAGGATCACCCTCTTGTATTGGATTCTCTCACCCCGCCACCTTTCCTGCTATCAAACCGCCCTTGATCTCAAAGCCCATGGCCTCACGACCCAATCTGCTGCTGTGCAACAATGCTCATATTCACAGCCTTCAGACAGCAAATTGCTTCTCTCATTCCTCACCACACCCTGTGCACTCAGCCACCTGCAAAACGAACCCTGCTGGAAATTTCACTACAAATTACCATGTCTGCTCAATCCCCCTGGGAGCAGAAAAAAAAAAAAACTGTTCTCTACAGAGCCCACAGTAACCGTGTTTATCAAACACACATACAGTAAGTTACAATAAATCAGCAATACAATATATGCACCCTGAGCTTTGGGTGCTTAAAATAATACATATATGTGTGTATATGTTTATGTAACATACATGTATGCCTTCCCATAAACCAAGCCTGAAATTGCTGCTATGCGCAAGAAAGTTTCAAGGGACAAATGAAAGCAATACCTAAGGCGTATTGTAAATAACAATCTTCTACATGGAATGCTTTCATTTTTTTCTGCAACTTCAGTATAAGACTGCCCTCTGGTGGATTTCTTTCACAAAACCATCAAACAGGGTGATCTATACATGCAGACGAATGAGTTTGAGGCAAAACTGCCAGGAAGATGAGTGTTGAAAGCTCTTTGGAAAAAGGATTAGGGCTGTTTTGTGGCCACATGGCATTCTTCCAACCGCAGAAGTGAGGAAAGTCTTTAAATCCATAGTGCCTGAATCTCATCACTGTTTTTTTTTTTTTTTTTTCTCAGATTGACTGATTTGTCCCACAAGTACACAAGACTGAGCCTAAGAAAACAAAACACTTCTCTACAAACACACAACACACACTTGCTCCCATTTCGGACCCTTCAAAACAAGATTCCTCTCATGCCGATGTGTATTTATCAATAGGAATCAAATATTCTAGACTTTTAAAAATGGTTTCAAAAGGTGTTTTCACAGCGATGCCATAGAACCATTCAGCAAACAGTTCTGAACATTATAATAATCTAAAGAACCTATTGTGCAATGGAAAGGTCCCATGGATGTTAAAGGTTCTTCATGGAACCATTGATGCCATTAAGGAACCTTTATTTTTAACAGTCTGTGAATGTTTTTAACAGATTTATAGATTGCAAAACTCAGCTTTTCCAATCTGTACTAACAAGTCTGTCTGTACTGTCTTACTCAGAATTTGAGATAATGTTCGAAAATCTTGGATCATGCAGAAATCAAAAAGCATTAGCAAACAGATCACATCAGAACTTGCTCTGGGAGCGTTAAGGTTTGCATAATAACTGTGGTTTGGGTTTGCAGACAAAGAAAGGGGTGGTCCTCTCGCCCTCAGTCTGTGCTGCAGCAGCCGAGACGCAGACGGAGAGAAGGCATGGGGCCAAAGCTGTGGGGCCTGGAGCAGGATCACAGCAGCGCTTGTTTCTGTGAGCTGAGCCTGTGAGATCAAGCTTTCAGGTTGCGAGATCACATGGGACTGAGTCTAAGCAGCTGTTGAACAAAGGCTAACAATACATTTTTTTTCTTTGTAAAGTTCTTTTGATTTTTAACGTAATAAAATCAAACCCATGTTGACCATTTCACTATGGACATTTCTTTCAAGTATCACATTTAAACAAATTGAAACATAAATCTGATATTTTTAATATTTCATTTTTTGTATTACCTGTCTGAAGTCTATTGATATGAATAGAAATTGTTTTATCCCACTGTAACACTCTGCCATACAACTAATTGAAATTGATCGACTGATCAGTGAAACCGATCTAGACCAAAAACAAACAAACAAAAAAAGGGTCATTATAGTTAACTACAACTTAAAAATAAATATATAAAAATAAAACAAACGTTAACTGGAATCAAATAAAAACTTAAACTTATTTTATTTCATTTAGTTGCCAAAGCAGCATTTCTCTTTTTTCATTTAGCTTAAATTGAAGTACTAAAATAAATAAATAATTAAATAAATAATAATAAAAATGACATGAAATTACTAAAACTTCAATTTAAATGAAACTGTAAAGTATAAAGATAAAAACTAATTCAAATTTAACAGTATATTAATGATGCTACAGCAAATAACACTGCTACAAAGTAAAGTGGATGGAAAAAGAAAATAGGACAATGAAGACTTGGAATTGGAGCGCAAAAAAAGATTGGAAACACATGGTGTAGGATGGAAAAATGGCTGCAAGTCTGTGGGCAGAGACAATTTGTTGGTGGCCTATTCCCTTTTAGATAAGTTCCAAAAATGACTAAGTTTGTTTGAAAGCTATAGTTCCTCTAAAATAAGTAAAACCTCAATGAATGAATGAAAAGACTGGACAAATTCTTAATTACTAAAAATCAAACATTGCACTTGTTAGCTGAATCATTGCTTGTAAGCACTTGTGCATTTTTTTATTTAATGTATTTGACTGATCACATTCAAGTTTTACAACGTGTCACCATTTACCGATCCCATAGAAACGAATGCATAATGCTGTAAATGAATGTGTAATGCTCCTGTCTGTCACAAAAAACTGTCTCATAAAGCTTCTTGTATCACTACATTATTATCCAGAGAATATCATGTACCCTACTGGTCAAAAACATAACTCTGCAAATAATGGTTTGTACCACAACTATATTTCCTAAATTCACCACCATTAGTGTGCTGTTTGCCTCCAGATGGTGTCGACAATAACAAATAACTGAAATGTTTAATTGGGTTTGCACAGTTTACTATTATATAGACTTTAATCACTCAAAATCTAAAATATACTTTACATGAAACATTATAGGCTGCTTTTCATTATGTAGTTCATACATATGTGGCCTTTTCATAGAGAACAATGACTGAAAATCAATTTGGATCCAGATTTACCTGTTTACAACCCTATGCAACTATTTATAAGACATTACTCAGAAGGCCATGAAGAACTTTTAAATTGTTTTCTTATTGGTGAATGACAGAACAGCAGTGTTGTTGAATTACAAGATGCCATTTGAAAACATTTTCCCTGTTCAACCCTACATACTTTATCTTCATCTCTCATACCATTAGAACCAATACCAGAAAATTCCCCCTATTGTTTTTATCCAAAAAGGAGTTTTAATGTATTCACTCACTGACCATCCCAATGCAATATAAAAACCTGTATTTAAGAAAAAACAGTACTACGACTCAAAAGATGTTTTAATATTACAATCCAAAGGTCGAAATGTGTCCATCTGCACATTAGTTTAGCCCTTCCTGTGAAATATGTATTTATTGCACTTCTAATGACTGAACAAACAGTTATTTAATACAAGTCCATTCTTTGGCACTGATGGCACAGTATTGCCTTTCCACATTGAAACAACTATTTGGCAGTAGTGTTCAAAATCAAAACAAAGAAATGGTTACAAATTTGAGTTAGCACAAAATACCATTCAGACGAACAGGTATAAATTTGCAAAATATCAAACCAAATTTTATATAGTAATGTAATTTTCTTTGCAATTGTAATTGCTTTCTTTTCACCAAGCATTGATATACAAAGACAGAACCACAACAAATATGATCAATTTGATGAGAAAAGCTTGCATAATGACTTTTGAAAGTTTTTTTCTTTTGTTTGTTTCTTTCTCCACAAAGAAAAATTGTAAACCATTTCATAATTCTGTTAAATAATAGCACCCATAAAACCAATAACAACAGTTTCAACAGTGAGTGTGGAGTGTAAGCAGATGCAACACTCATAATCTCATTTGTTAAATTGTACCTTCACTATGCAAATGAAATCAAAATGAAAGTTCACCCAAAAACTTTTCATCATTTACCCAACCTCATGTCTTTCCATATTCATGTGAATTTCTTTTTTCTGTGGAACACAATTTATTCCATATTCCAAGTCTTTTGAACCCAAATGTTACCTTTTTATTTTGGGTGACCTATCCACTTGAATGTACCATAATAATGTGAACTTTGTGAAGTTAATGTAAGGTTTTTCTGCAAATTACCAAAGAAAATTGTAAGCATCAAACCAATTTTCAAATGTTATACTTACTTTTTTATATTCCCAGGGTTCAGTGAGCTGACGCTCACCCCGTACTGTTTGAGGTAGGCACAGAGGTATTGAACACTTTATTGTCCACTACTGATTCACCATTATCTTGAGTTTTAAAATATACCACATAGAATATTGGCAGGACAATGCCAATGAGCAACATGGCAATTACAGCGTTCCACCACTGGATCCCCCAGTCTGCACCGTAGCTGCGCAAACTCTGCCCTCTCCATCCCCATCGTTTGGATACCCTGGAACCGCTGGAAAATACCTCTTCTGAGGGGTCTGTGCTTTGGATCAGACGCTCAATGTCACTGTCCACCTCTTTTAGGTAATTGGTGTACTCCTGCACCTGAGGTCTTCCTGAGACGCTTGCTTCAGCACTGTTTGATGATGATACATCATTGGAGGGTCTTCGGTGGGGGTTCCTGAGCTCAGAGTTGGCCTCGGTTAGCAAGCCATGCTTCTTTACAGGAATTTTGATGGACTTCAGTGCATACATGTCCTGCTCTTGAAAAAGGTTGTTCACCCTTTTTATGTCAGCCACCTGGAAGCCATAGAAAAGGATTATTTTTAAAGGAAATGTTCACCCTAAAAATGAAAATTTGCAGCAAATGCACTCATCCTCAGGCCATCCAAGATGTAGATGAGTTTGTTTCTTCATCTGAACAGATTTGGAGAAATTTTGCATTTAACAAACTCATCTACATCTTGGATGGCCTGGGGGTGATTAAATTTGCATCAAATTTTCATTTTTGGGTGATCTATTCCTTTAAGGGCTTATATGAGAATGATCTATGCAATCAAATAAGATACCTTGCATCCATATTGGAGGGCCAGTTTGTTGAGATTGTCCTCATGTGAGATGCCCCGTTCCAATAAGAGCATTTCTCCCACTCTTTCTCTCTCCTGTGAGGACGAGTCTCTGCTGCGCGGCCAGAGCTCCATGACATTGAGTTCCTCATCCTCAGATGACACTTCTGGTTCTTCTTGTCGGTGTCTGAACATGTACACTTGGCCATCTGCACTGGCATGTACATCCACTGGAGCCTGAAAGGCTCGAGGGAGAGGATCTCCTCGCCTCATCACTGCAACTAGACCAATTTCTAGAAGAATAAGTAGTAAGGCCAGTTCAGTTTACATATATACTAATTTTCAAAAGTTTGGGGTGAGTATTTATATTTTTTAAGGAATTAACAATTTTATTCAGCAAAGGTGAATTAAAATGTGACAATTTACAATGTTACAAAACATTTTTATTTCAAATAAATGCTGTTCTTTTGAACTTTCTATTCATCAAAGGAAAAAAAATATATAATTTTCCACAAAAAATATTAAGCAGTACAACTGTTTTTAACAAAAAATGTTTCTTGAGCACCAAATCATTATATTAGAATAGTTTCTGAAGGATCATGTGACAATGAAGACTGCAGTAATGGCTGCAATAATAATAATAATAATAAAAAAAAAAAAAAAATCAGCTTTGCCATCACAGAAATAAATTACATTTTAAAATGGTTACACTTTATTTTAAGGTGTCCTTGTTACAATGTAATTATACATTTAAGTGCGGAGTAATATCAATTAATATATGTACTTACTATATGGTTAAGGTTAGGATAAGGGTTTGGCTTAGGATTACTTGTGTGTAATTATGCATAGTTTATTGTTAATATAATAGTAAGTACATGTAACATGTAAAAACAGACACCTTAAAATAAAGTGTTACTTTTAAAATAAATGAGTGTAACAGTTGTAATATTTCACACTATTACTGTTTTTTTTTTCTGATCAAATTTCGGTGAGCATACAAGACTTATTCCAAAAATATTTTATATATATATATATATATATATATATATATATATATATATATATTATATTTTTATATTATATATCCCTAAACTTTGAATGGTAGTGTTCATCAACTTTGAGCACTTCTATGACTTAGGAGTTGATTTACAGTTGTGCTCAAAATTATCCATACCCTTGGTAAATATGATAAAAGAAGGCTGTGAAAATAAGTCTGCATTGTTTATCCATTTGATCTTTCATTCAAAAATTTCAAAAAAGTCTAACCTTTAATTGAGGTAAAAAAAAAAAAAATTAAAGTGGGAGAAAATCACATTAGGAAATAAATATTTTTCTCTAGTACACAATGGCCACAATTATTGGTACCCGTAGAAATTCTTATGATTAAAATATCTCTGAAGTATATTCCCATTCATATTTGCATTTTTTTAATCACACCAGGGAGACTAGGAACATGAAATTGTCCAGCCTTGGCTTCCTGTTTCACAGGATTATAAATATGAGGAACACAAAGGCCAAATTCCCTTAATCACTGATCACAAAGAGTAAAACCAAAGAATATATTTTTGATGTGCAGCAAAAGATTTTTGAACTTCACAAATTTAGAAAGTGTCTGTAAGAAAAGAGCTAAAGCATTAAAAATCCCCATTTCTACCCTCAGGGTAATAATTAAGAGGTTCCAATCAACTAAAGATATTACAAATCTGCCTGCAAGAGGACATGTGTCTATATCGTCCTAATGCACGGTGAGAAGGAGAGTTTGAGTGGCCAAAGGTTCTCCAAGGATCACAGCTGGAGAACTGCAGAGATCAGTTGAGACTCGGGGTCAGAAAGCCTAAAAAAAATAAATAAATAAATCAAACAGCCCCTACATCACCACATGTTGTTTGGGAGGGTTTCAAGAAAAATTCTCCTAGCTCATCCAAAAACAAACTCCAGCATATTCAGTTATCAGACACGACTTGAACTTCAAATAGCACCAGCTTCTATGGTCAGATGAAACTAAAAAATGAGCTTTTCAGCAGCAAACACTCAAGATGGGTTTGGTGCACACAGGGATAAAAAAAAATACCCCATGTGTACAATGAAAGATACTGTTGTATTTTTGATGTTGTGGGTCTATTTTTTCTGCCGAAGGTCCTGGACATCTTGTTTAGACACATGGCATCATGGATTCAATTAAATACCAACAGATAAAAAATTAAAAACTTACTGTCCATGCTAGAAATCTTATAATGGGCCGTGGTTGGATCTTCCAACAGGACAATGATCCACAAACAAACATCAAAACCACAACAAAAATGGGTCACTGAGAACAAAACCAAGCTTCTGCCATGACCAACCCAGTCCTCTGACCTGAACCCTGTAGAAAATGAATGGGGTGAACTGAAGAGAAGAAGCACCAACATGGAGCTGTGAATCTGAAGGGTCTGGAGTGATTGTGGATGAAGAAATGGTCTTTGATCTCTTGTCAGATGTTCTCCAAACTTATCAGGTATTATAAGTGAAGATTTAGAGCTGTTATCTTGGCAAAAGAAGGTTGCAAAAAGTATTGAATAAAAGGGTATGATTAATTGTGGCCAATGTGTATTAGAGAAAAACATTTTTTTCATAATTAGATTTCTCTCCCATTTCTTATAAATTCTTATTCTCTAATGAAAGATTAGATTTTTGTAAATTTTTAAAATAAAAGATCAAAAGGATTAATGATACAGTTTTATTTTCACAGCCGCCTTAGATCATATTTAAAAAGGGTATGAATAATTTTGAGCACAACTGTATATTATAACATGTATTTTACTTTATTTATTCATTGTTTGTTTGTTATATGAAGATCACATTCGAACTTTATTGGAAACATTATCCATACCTTCATGAATTATATTTCCATACTGTTTAAATGTATTTTAACATTTTACACGTGTACCATGAGGAAAAGAGGGAAAAACAAACAAGCCGGTGAATATCACTTGTAAAAAGAATACTTTCATTGCACACCAAGTGCAAACAAACAGTAATTATGTCAAATTATGCAAAAGGTGTAATAAAATATTACTGATTTTGAATATTTATGATGCATAATGCTAGCTATAAAATTAGTCCTATAAAGACACATATACATACATATATATATATATATATATATATATATATATATATATATATATATATACATACATATATATATATATATATATATATATATATATATATATATATATATATATATATATATATATTTTTTTTTTTTTTTTTTTTTTTTTTTTTTTCTACAGGACCAAAAGTGCCCATAGTTGACAAACAAAACTCCAACATATTACTTCAATAACTCTTGCAGGGAAATTCTGTCAGCAGATTACATCAGTCTAATAGCAGGTAGAGGACAACTTTATAGTAATACTACAGTAAGAAACAAACGGCAGAATGTAAACAACACGAAACAATGCATCATTGTTCATAAGCATTCATCTACTGGATTGTGACCTTGTGGTAGAACTAACGTTAACGTTACCTTAGAAAAAATCAGTCAGAGCTGGAAATGATCTGTAACTGAAACAACAGCGGATCGTCTAAAACACCGTTACATGAACTGACACTGACTGAAAAGATTTCCCCAAAACTGCACAAAGCAAAAATCAACAAAATATACCTTACATTTGTTAAGAAAAAACTGAGTATGTGTACAGTAAACACTTATAAAGGTTACAGTAGCCGACACTCCTAACGTTAAACTAATTTAATCTCCGAAGTTAAAATCCGACTTTTCATAACTTTCAAAATTATTGATCTAAATCTGAATAATACTCACCTTTCTAGACAAAACCAGCTACATGGCGCTGACAAAAATATCCCCAAGTGTCATTTTAGAAACTTCATAACGCAACCGTGCTTGCTGGTGCTGGCAAGAAGGCCACTGTTGATTGACAGGTCCTCCAACCAATCAGCTCGTCGAAGAAGGCGAGACCTCTACTGTAGATTACGCTGACTAGTACATAAGTGGCTGCGTGCGCGATACATTTTGTACATAATATATGAAGTCTAAATCAAAATCTGGTGTCAGGCGTTCAATTAAAATGGTAAAGTGCCATGGTGGATTACCGGTGTTTTATGTTTCCCCAAGACTATAAAGTTTCTCTCTATGTTAAGTGTGGTTGAGAACACGGGCGCCTCTTACGTGTCACAGCAGGATGTAGTAGGCTAATTCTCAGAAGGTGAGACCTGTCCTGCAGGTGTGTAGTCTATAGTTCAAACACTCGAGTCCTGCATATCATTTATGAGTAGGTGTGCATATTTAGGCATTTTATCAACAATCCTTACAACCTATAAAATCATAACATTAATATTGCATCTCCTTTAAAATCAATATTAAATGATTTCTTTCTTTCTTTCTTTTTCTTTCTTTCTTTCTTTCTTTCGAAAAGTTTGAATCACGTGATTTCAAAAAGCTGATTTCTTGGAATGACATGAGGGCGATTAAATGATGACAGATGACGGATAAATGTGCTGACAGTCCCAGAAGTATTTTTTTTTTTCGATCAGCCTACTTAGCAGCACTTCTTAATTTGACCTCAAGATGTCACCATATATCTGCAGTAGTTTCAAACCGGTTTGCTCAAGGATGGTTTGCATTAAAACCTCTATTTGTCAAAGGTCCATGTCCCTCATTCACCTCCTGTGCAAGAATATTCTTTGTCAGCATCAGAGGAACTTGTCTGCTCTAGTCCAGGAGTCAATTACCATGGCAGGGCTGTGTCAGAGCACAAAGTGCTATTGAGGTGCTTCAGGTCGCCTTAGTCACTCCTGCTAAAGCACAGGTCAACGCTCAGGCTCAGCAGTTCATGATGGAGGACATGAGCCTGCCGTAGCTGATCCACATTTGGACACTGATGTTGGGAGCCCTGGGACATTTGTCAGTCCTCTCTAAGCTTGACTAGCAGGGTTTGTTTAAGTGGATATTCGCCTTCTGCTTGCCATTATGGGGTCATGCATATTTTGCATATTTGCATATTTTGTGTATGCGTGTGTTATTTATTTATTTAGACACTGTTATTGCACTGTGTGAAAAAAGTGTGATCTTTTCAAATCCAATTTGGGCCATTGTCATATGGTTCAGGATCTGAAACATGGTCACACAACCCAAGTGTGATCTGTAAAATCTGAATTTTCAAATTAATTTTCATTTTAGTGTTAATTAACATCACACATTACAGTTTATAAGCAAATCTTGTCATCGTTCAATACACACTGTGCCTTACCAGACAAAATTATAACACATCAATGAAGCAACAGAAAACACACTGAAATGTCATTTATTTTTGGAAGAAGCTTAAGCTGAGAATACAGGAATGTGTTGTAGTCAAATAAATCCGTTAGTCTTGTAATATGCAATTCAACTCATTACACAACATGTTAGTTCACATATTTGACATTTTTTGCTGTTGTTTTTCAGCCATGTGGGTAATGCACATGACATTTTTGTAAATATGCAGGTCATTTCAGGTCAAAGAGCAGCAGCAATGTAAATAGTCAAAGCAAAACTTAGGAAGATATTATAATAAAGTAGTTTTAACTTTTATGAAATAAAATAATTAATCATGCAGTCCCATTAACAGTCTCATAGGACAACAGTACTTTTGCTGAAAATGTACTCATCCTCAGGCTGTCCAAGATGTGGATGAGTTTGTTTCTTCAATGGAACAGATTTGGAGAAATTTAGCATTACTTGCTCACCAAAGGATCACCAGTGAATGGGTGCCATCAGAATGAGAGTCCCAACAGCTGATACATCACAATAATCCACACGACTCCAGTCCATTAATTAATGTCACGTTAAGTGAAAAGTGGCCAAAATATAAATCCATAATGCATAATAGCACTTCCTCCAGTGAACAAGTCCCCATTGACCACATCGAAAGTCATCAAAATATTTGTTTGGAACTGTTTTGGATGGTTTTTGCTTGTAAACAGTACTTCATCTGATAAGGTGACTTTTTCACTGGAGAAAAAAAAAGGAAAAAAAAGTCAATTTTCAGCTAATTTCCATTCTGGGCGAATGATTCCTTTAAGTCATAAAGGAATATGTGCTGTAAATATGTGCTGCACTCTTTCCTCTCAATAACAAAATAAACAGCAGTTAAGAAAGCCTTTGCGATGTGGATATGTTGCACCAGCTCTGCAGCCGGCATCATTATCAGATGAATTAAAATTACACTGTTATCATAGTTTGATTATAAAGTATATTTGAAACTATATGGGCTGCTATATAGTTCTGGCAATGTGAGACCATCCACTTTATTTTTCAAAGCGGAAGTAAGCTGTTTTCTGTGAGTGTGTGAGACTTCCAGTTCATTAGTCGCTGTAGGGTAATAACGAGAAGAATAACAACATGCAGTAAAACTGTTTGCATTACAAACCATGTTCATAATTAAGATACATTAAAATAATATGGTAAGACAAACCAATTTGCAATATCAAGCAGCAAAACGAGCTGTTTTGTACAGCTAGCGCATGAGAAGCCTCGCACATAAAATGTCCAAATGGTCATGGCCCTACAGGAAAAATATGGTTTAAATTGCCTTTTTTTTTTTTTTTTTTGCATAATGCATTGACATTATACAGTACAAAATGTCTCTTTCGGCATATCCTGAACAACTGTAAGCATTAATTTCTTGTGAGAGGCTCTCGTGTAAACGTCACATAAAATAAAACAGAAAACTATTTAAATATCACCAGATCTTTTAGAAATTATATAACTGCTCACTGCTGAAAGTCAATGACAGGCGAATATGCCATTCATGCACAACAGTACAGTTAACCTTCCCAGTACAATCCTTCCAAGAACTGGGCATATGTGCATTCTCAGTGGCAGATTACACAGACGACATGATCTGATGAGCATACAAGCTGTTATCTGGGTCAGCGCTAGTCTCCAATTTCACGCCCTGAAACATCCATCATATCTGTATTGTTCCTCTCTATGGAATTTATTGACCTTCGTTTCTTGGCAAAAGCAGACTGTCACCAAAATTTCTTTGCCATTTCTGTAAATTAGCATGTATGTTTAGCTTGTGTTTTGAAGTGTTGCGTGCTAATGGAGGGACGTCTGCAGTGGAGCCTGAGCTAATTGAAGCTTTGCATGGTTCACTGCTTCCACTCCTATGAACTGCTGACGTTTTACTGACCCCATGATTTATATATAATAAATCATATAACTCTTGTAAGCCACTTAAGCTTTTGAAAATAAATAAAATTATTTTCATATACAGTATGTCACATGTATTTTGCATTTTACTGTCCATGCACACTTAAAACCAAAAGCCCTTCCAAAAAGGGCAATAAACTGACCTTCAGTCGACCCCATATGGTACCTCAAATAAACTGTAAGCAGGCACTTAACTACAGGTGACCTATTTTTACATAAACGCGCTGTGAGAATTTCAACACTTCCTTCTGACCTGAAAAGCATTTGCCTGCATATAAGTATGTTTAACTTCAAGTAGATGCTAGCAATTGTATTCCTATTGATTTTTTAATTGGTTTAAATTGTTACTGATTCAAGGCAATTAACAGACAGCAGCTGGACACTTTTTTTATTGTCTTGATAACACCTTCATCCAATGCAAAAACCTCCCTGAAGGGGGAGCAGGAGCAAATGTGACAAAAGAAAAATTAGCAGGAAGCAGCACATCATATCATTTACATCACATTCAGATGCAGGGTGCAACTCTGAACACCGTGCAACAGAGTGGCATAACATGCTGTGTTTCTGGGCCACTGAGCAGCATGTCAAACTGACAGAGAGAGAACAAAAAGATGGAGAGAGATGCAGAGAGAGAGAGGAAGGTCAGATGCAATGTAATGATGAATAATTTGCGGATATAGTACGGCAGAGGAGCAACAGAATTTGCAATCATGATATAAATAAGTTCTGTCTATTTATCTACATACTGAACTACCTACACAGGCACACACATATTTATAATAATAATAATAATACCAACAACAAAAAAAAATAATAATTTATTAATGATATTGAAATAATAATATTTATTATTATAATTACAAAATTTAAATGACAATTATACTTCAATGACAATACTAAATATATTGTATTTCAATTAAAAGTGTCATTGTCATTTTTTAATATAGTTTTTCATTATACATTTTGGAATAATTATATATGTTATATCTAAATATTAGATATTATACATAATTACCATTGTTTACCATAAGTATGTTTTACGTCAAGTATATTCAGTTGCATAACCGTTGATTTTTAAATTGGTTTAATCTGATTCAAGTATCAGATTTAAGGCAATTAAGAACACACATTATAATAATATAATATAATATAATATAATATAATATAATATAATATAATATAATATAATATAATATAATATAATATAATATAATTGTAATAATAAATAAACCATTGTGAAACCAAATTTATTTCATCCCAGAGCCAATGTATAGCCAAGGTTAAAATATGTGGCAGACTACAACAATTTATATGATATCCTCAGCTTATTATTATTATTATTATTATTTTTTTAAATATAGGATGTATTTGAGTGTTTTAAATGTTCATTTGATCTGTATCCACCTCTAGATGGCAGTATAGTCCTTTATATTTAAAAGAAATTTTAGCCCAGATGTTGTGAGATATTTTTCCAAAATAACAGTTTAAAGATAAACACACACACACACATACACACACGCACACACACACACACACACACAAAACAAAACAAATTCATTATTTTGTGTAATACATATTGTAAATATTAATGTCTGTATAAATTTGATCAACAGCCTTATTTCTACGAAACCTAAATCTCCATAAACCTCATTTTAACAGACCTACAGAACCACAAATACAGACTTCAGCCGATTAAAGAAACACTTTTAAAAATCTGATGTATGTAAGAGGGGGAAACTGTTGTTGTTTGTTTATGCTCACTGCATGTCCGTGCCCATGTTTCTGGCACAGGTGATTTGCCGATCAGCATGAGGCCAGTCGTTATGTCTGCGGGGGGGTCAGCGAAGGCAGTGTGGGGAAACAAAATTAATCCTCATGGCTCTAGGTTATGGCAACAGGTCAGGAGTTTATTGATTAAATGTCAGCTGCCCAGGTGAATGTGATTCGTAACTCTGAGGAGGCCCCTGCGCACGATCCATCACATGATATCCAAAGGAAGATTAAAGGCCGTATGACAGACTAAACACTTTCAGGCGGGATGAAGGTTCTGCCATCCGTCTGCTCCAGTCTTCAAAACTCAAGTCTTTAAACCTTCTGTTGTGTTCAAAAACTGGGTACAACTTTTTGGGTTTGGGGTCAGATGGACCCACATTGGTTTTACAGTTTGCCCAAAATTCAACACCATGATAATCACTAAAGATTGTTGTAAAAACAGAAGACCTCTATTGTAGCTTGTAAGAGACTATACAATATAAAATATGTAAGAAACGTAATAATTACCATAAATTTTATTGTGTTATTTTCGGTTGTGTTAGGGGTCAATTTGACACATATATTTTTATTTAGCTGCACAGACACAACATTACTACTTGCAGTGACTGTTTGCACAATAAGTGCAAATAACTACAAGTATAAATAGTATCTAACATCATTTGTGACCCTGGACCACAAAACCAGTCATAAGTGTTAATTTTTCAAGGGGCAATATTTGGCCGAGATACAACTATTTGAAAATCTGGAATCTGAGGGTGCAAAAAACTCAAAATATTGAGAAAATCGCTTTTAAAGTTGTCCAAATGAAGTTCTTAGCAATGCATATTACTAATCAAAGTTTGGATATATTTACAGTAGGAAATTTACAAAATATCTTTATGGAACATGATCTTTACTTAATATCCTAATGATTTTTGGCATAAAAGAAAAATGAATAATTTTGACCCATACAATGTGTTTTTGGCTATTGCTACAAATGTACCCCAGCGACTTAAGACTGGTTTTGTGGTCCAGGGTCACATTTGTACATAAAGTTGCATTTCCTCTGCTTTTTGTTATGTCTGTTTCTTAAACCCTTGTGAGGTTTAAAAATGGGTTTCTCATGCTTTTTTCCAATGCTACAACAGTTTAGTAATTGAGATCCAAAAAACAAACAATAAAAAAGGACACAATTTTACTGTAATTCTCAACTACAGTAGATAAAGAAACAGTTACACTTCCTTGGATGATTCAAAAGACGAGTCTCAATTGTGAGTAAACTTTGAATCCTAAATTTCTTAAGTTTTCCTGTAGTTCATATTTTCGTGTTTGACCAACTTCTGTTTTTTCCTGACTTATTAGTGTTTTAATGTTGAATTTTGGCAAATTGCATTCAAAAAAAAAAAAAAAACAATGTAGGTTTGTACAGCGTTTCTAAAAGACATCTATGAGTATGATAACATTCATGACCCTAAATCACAAATATTCACCAATTTGCAAGAATAAATAAATGCGTTAACCAATATTTCAAGCAGTTTTCGTTAAATCAAGTGTCTGTCAAATTGACCCCAACACAACAGGAGGGTTAACGTCAGAATCCATAATCCTACAGACAGCCTCCTATTCCCTTGAGAAAGTTGCATGTGCCATCATAAGTGAATTTGATTGACAAGTGTACTTCAAGGCCCAAGGTTAATGGTGTTGACATCGAAACCATTCAATGGGTTAAGGACTAGAATGAGAGTTCTGAAGATCATGCTCTCTTTGTCAAATTAAACTCTCTGCGTTTGGTCCCCGTTGAACATGTGGTGCAGAGCTGTCGGCACCACAGGCGTCCTCAGGATCGTGGGGAAGTTATCCACTGACTCCAGCCACCCAGAGGATGCGCCACAAGGGAGTGCAAAGTCGTATTTGGCCTCACGGCACCCATGGAGCCCCAGTTGGACGGTCTCTTTACCCTTGGGGTAGGTTCACAGGCCATATACTGGACTCTGTGGTAGCTCGGAGCGCTGGGTGACACATAACCTTGCCCTGTCACCACCCTCACCAGTGTGTCAGCTGATATTAGACTGATTGACGTTGACCCGCCACTCAGGCTCTGAGGGTTTAGCGGCGCTATATAACCTCGCCCTGACTGTTCACCAGGCTGAGGACATTGGAAGCAGGGCATCCTCAGCTGCGTCCTGCTCCCAAGCAAGGGCGAGCGCTTCTGTCGTGTTATAAGAATTACAAATGCCTGCTTTGATTTGTAGATTTTTCGGGCATGCACATTACCATATCACATGAGCGTAGCACTATTTTGTTTGTTGTCTGCTGATTTCATTATTTTTTCAAGTTTGCTTTGTTTATGTGATTTTTTCACTACTGATGAAGTGAAATGTGAGTTGACATTCCATCTGATTCAGAGGATTTGGAGTTGTAGAGTCTGGCATGTTTCTTACCGTCTCGCTCTCCAGGTTTACTTCTTTGTCTGCTGTTCTACTTTTCCGTAACTTGTATTTTAGCCCCCTTTGACAGCCTCTTACTGTGCAAAAAATATAATGCTAGCTTTTATAAGAAGACAATGTAGCATAGAGGAGCCTACAAGTGCACCAAAGACAGTGTCATATACAGTATGTCTGTCACTAAAAGAGATAGTTACATAAAATGAAATTTCAGAGTGACTACTGGTTCCAAAAAGGGTAAAAAAGAAAAGAACCATAACCTTCCATTCTATTGATTGATTAATTGAGAGAAAGAAAGAAAGAAATTAATACTTTTATTCAGCTAGGATACATCAAACCGATCAAAACTGACAGTAAAGACATTTAAATTGTTAATTTTCTATTCATCAAAGAATCCTGAAAGAAATATATCATGGACTCCACAAAAATATTAAGCAGCACATTCAACATAATAATATTAAGAAATGTTTCTTGAGCACAAATCAGCATATTAGAATGATTTCTGAAGGATCATGTGACACTGAATACTGGAGTAATGGCTGCTGAAAATTCAGCTTTGCCATCACTGAAATAAATTACATTTTAAAATACAGTAGTCAATATTTGAAGTGGATCAAAAAAGTTAATCAAAGTTGTCCTATAAGACAACAAACAGGCATTGTTTTTGTTTTAGGACAACTTTGATGAAAGGTTTTGATCCACTTTAAATGTTGACTATATTAAAATAGAAAACTTTTATTTTAAATTGTAATAATTCTTCACAGTATTTCAGTGTTTTACTGTGTTTTTGATCAAATAAATACAGCCTTGGTGAGCATAAGAAACTTCTTTCAAAAACATTCAAAACCCCAAACTTTTGAATGATAATGTAAAAGTAGGTCTACATGATTTTTGGAGCAGGTTAACATGTGATAACCAGTGTTATTGATGTCCAACCTGTGTCACAAGTGCCATATTTGATTTGAGAGATGTTGGAGGTATGAATATTGCTTTCAATTTTAGCATGTTCATCAAACAAAGCTATCGTATGACTTCAGAAAACTTGGAAAATAGTCGTCTGGACTACTTTATGGAGATTTTACAGTTTACTTATAGTTTAACGTGTTAGCATTTAACCTAACATGATCAACAAATAGTGCATTTAAAAGGTGTGACAATTTTTCTTTTTTTAAATTACATTTTGTGTTATACAGAAAAAAACATATACGTTTGTAACAACGTGAAGGCAATTCATGATTAATTATTTAATAAATATGAGTAATTTTTAAGAAGATGACAAATCAAGAACCCCCATGGTCCCATTCTAAGCTTTCAAAATAAAATCTAAAGAAGTGGGGTGACTTGGTAACGCAAGGCAGAGGTGAATTAAACATGGATGACAGCAGGGAGAGGAAAAATGTCATTTCCAATGATTTCTAAGTCTGTCTGCCATTAAAATGTGCAATGACCCGCACTGCATACAAAAATGATATCATGAACATTAACTTCCCTAGTTAATGTTGTGTGCTGTGCTGGGTGCACCGGGCTGCCAGTGCACTAAGAGCATGCTTTTAATATGCTACATACCCTGACTTCCTCTTTCCGCTTTCCTGTGGGAATTCCTTCTGCTTTTACAGCACACTGCCAAAGTGTTTCTGTAGATTGCAAAGTTCATGCCCTGAAGTAAATGCTCTAATTAAAATAGTGACTCTAGATAGGTTTAAAGCTCTGATGTGACACTGATCTTGCTTGCACAAAAGGTACTGACAGGCAGTGCACTAAGAAGTACGTTCAGTATAAAAAAGGATTGACACACCATGTGTTTTATTGTGTTCTATAGTGTATGTCATGACATACTATAGCTGGAGGACACTGTAGTGTCTAAACAAACATAATTTACAGCATGTTGTTCAGTACACAGGCAACAAAAAAGACTGTCACAACTTACATTTGCTGATATTGTATCAAGCACAGTATAAATTATATATAAGCACAGTATAAACTGACTATATGGGGTTAGATGTCATGAGACTAGTAAAATATAATTAAAAGAGAGCCTGCATGGAGCTAGATTTCACATGGAGAACTTGAGATCACACGTCACTGTTTATGTACGTACATTGCTAAAGAGCAAAAGCAAAAAGGATCCATCCCTTTACTGACAGGACAAACATTTTATAGTACGTTTTCATGAGAATCACTGATTTAAGTGATTTGAAGAACACAAAAGACATTTTGAAAAATGTTCCGAAACAACTTTGGACTCCATTTGGATCTCATTGTATGGACAGAAACGCTGAGACATTCTTCAGAATATCTTCTTTTAAGTTCTACAGAACAAATAAACTCACACAGGTTTGGAACAACATAAGTGTGAATAAATGATGGCAGAATTTTCATTTTTGAGTAAACTATCCCTTTAAGAGTTCATTTTAAAGAAAAGATAAATTTTGAATATGACAAAATAAATAAATAAATAAATAAAAATAGATTCACATACACTACAATTAAAAAAATCTGACTTGGGGTCAGTCGTTTTGAAAGATATTAATGTTTTTATTCAACAAGGAAGAAATAAATTGGTCAAAATGGCAGTAAAGACTTCTAGACTATTACAAAATCTACACTACTAGAACCAAATCAGCATATTAAAATGATTTCTGAAGAATCATGTGAAACAGATGACTGGAGTAATGGCTTTCCCACTGTATTTAACTGTATTTTTGATCAGATAAATATAGCCTTGCTGAACATAAGAGACTTCTTTCAAAAAACTCCAAACTTTTGAATGGTCCTTTCACCTTTGATAGACTCTTTGTTGCACTTGTTAACTTCATCACTACCTTACATGTCAAATATATGTGTTTGGGCATTAGATGCCATCAGTGGTAAGGTTTGATTATGTAAGGTAAGATAAGGTAAGATTGCGTTTATGAATAAGACATACAAACTCCTAAGAGTGGAGTAATGTGCTCAATTTCAACCCTCTGTTTGTTAAGGTGATTAATAATGAAACATAGAGAATTATGCATGGCGAGGTGACTTCTCTTCTTCGTTCTGAATGCATTAATTCACACAGAGTTCAGGCCAACTCAGAGTCGCAGTTTAAAGGCTGCTTGTAACACAGTCGCAAGAGAAAAATTGAGAAGGGTCTGGCTGAAGACTTGCACTTGCATTTTCAGACTTGCACTCTCAGACACCTGCACTTCCGCAAGTGATGTCACTTGCAGTCTTTTTTATTTTTTATTTTATTATATTTATTAATTATTTTTTAAATTGAATCTCTCAACATTTTACGCAAGTAGCCAGGTGGTGAAGACAAGAAAAAAGAAACTAAATTACAATGTCACTTGCAATCGCTGCTTGCACTTTTTGCTGCCTGCGACGTCACTTGCAATCCACACCAACCGTGCGTGTTGCCAATGGAGACGAGACGCTGTGGTGGTTAAATGATTAAAACTAATTTAATATCATAACATACAGGGTTCTGGAAGTCATCTGTAAGAGAAAAAGACAAGACCCGCAAATCCGCATCTGCAGCCAGACCCTATTGGAAAAATTGACGACGGAGGACACAAAGGCGAGAACTATTGAACCTGTAATGGTTTGTACCCTCTGTGAGAGTTCAAACCGAAGTCACAGGCATCACTGACTTCCTTCTTCATTTGACAGGATGTGAGTTTGCTCTGACCTGGGGATTTTAATAATGTATACAGATCACACGGTGAAGGCTCCTGCCTCAGTTTAACCACCACATAACCTCAGCACTTCTAACTGTACATTATAGTTCAGACCAAAGAAAAACATTTACCTTAAAATATTCATCTCGTCTCTACCGGGGTCCTTATTCGGTCACTGGTGTACGACAACATTAGCCAACTTCTACACTAACAAATAGCCTTTTGGGTCGTATTTCGCATTCTGTGTCAAAGCTTCCATGAATTGCTAACTGTATGAATAGCATAATGTACATAATTATGTTCAAACACACAGCTATAATACATGTAGAGCCGTAACCTTAGAATATGAGGAAACATGTCCTATGTGGTCCAATCTTTTTATCCTAAAAATTTCACTTCTAGGTAATTTTGTGTATTGTCACAGGCCATAAGATAATAGTTTCCCAAAGCATTTGCCTTAATTGAAGGCTCTTTTTTTAATCCCAATCTAATTCGTTCACACAAAAATAATCAGCTTAAAAATAAACCCTGCACTTGTGGCATCATTCTTCATGTTTAGCTGGCATTTTTGTGGCAGAAGGCAGGCAAAATATTTTCCCTAATTTTGGCCACCTCTGCTCTTCCCCAAAATAAACCTCTACCCTCAACATCTGTCATTTCATTTTTAGCACAGCCTCAAATGAAAGTGCAGGTAATGGATAGAAGACCATTCACACTGTTCAGAGAAGGACGAAAGAATGGTCAGGGATGTGGGGGAAGGGACATAAGAGAGAGAGAAAGTGCCCAGAGCCCCAGATTGTCAGAATCGGTTGAAATGAGGAAAATTCTTGCATGAAGACACTCGGCACGGGTGCCCTTTGAATGAACCAGCAGAAAATGGGATGGAGCCATAAAACGGGAGGATGTTTCTTTGGAATAGATGATTGCAATCCTTGTAATCCACAATAAAACATCTTTAATTCTCACATTAAGACTGTTGATTAAACCCACCAAAAGCTGAACGGCAAGGTAAATCGTCGAATACGTGAATAAGATGGATTGGAAAAACAATGTACAAATGTACAAGAAGTCAAATAATCTCAACTACCGCAGTGACTGATAATACATGTGGCGCTTTCACAGTAACATGGTATTCATCATTCCTGCATAATTCCGCCGCTTGCCCCTACAGCATTTTGACTTTTATCCAATTTGATTTTTAAAAACAGTCACAGCAGATTCTAACAGTCATGACAAAATACTTTATACTTACAAGATTTAGCAATTCAGTTTCTTCTTAAAGACATAAAAGCTATTTAAAAGAAAATAGCTTTCATTATATTATACTCTAAAAAATAAAGGTTCCACATTTTATTTTATTTTATTTTATTAAGTTAGTAAGTTAAATTACGTTAGTAGTCACATGGCATTTCTGGTTCAAATGATTGGCAATTGGCGATTTACAATTGTGATACAGAACTGAGGACCCATGAGCATGCATATATATATATATATATATATATATATATATATATATATATATATATATATATATACTCACTGAAGTCAAATTGAAGGTTAATTGCAACCTGAAACATCAACCAGTTGTGCTAGTTGACCCACATGGACCTTACAAAACGATAAGAGAAAGAGGCAAAATACAGCAGCCCACTGCTCCCACCAGGAGCAGTTTTTATAATGAACTCCTGAAGTAAGTGAGGATGACATATGCAGTCTTCTGTTCCCTTATAAGCACACAGCGTGCGTGTGTGTTCTCGAGTGTCGAGCACATACACACGTTTGCGTGTGCTGCAGATGCAGTCTATTAGAAGCAGAGCTGCTATTAGTGACATTACCTTCTTCAGAAATGACAGGTGTTGGCAGCACCATATTTCTGGCACCTTGCTGCATGTGACATCTCCATCGCTTCGAGTTAAAAAGCCATCGCACATTGCTAAATGACTTAGGCCTCTTTACCACAGCACATAGCATGGCTGAGGGCTGAGGAAATAGTGCAGAACTGTGGTAGTAAACAGATTAGTAACTTTTGATAAAGTGATTGTACCATGTTAGGCATGATTTTATTGTTAGGCTTGATGCTAAACCTCCATTAACCATGATAAAATCACTTTTATGTGATAAGTGACTTACTGATTTCATAAAATGCTACTGTATAAACAATGCCATAAATACATTTTTTTGATAAATAGTTACATTTATTCATGTTTATGGAGGCCAAGAAACATAGCAACTGTGGTAGCAATCTGGTCTTATGACAAAAAGGTACCTCTGGGAACTTTTTCACAAGATGCGAAATACGTACCGACATGTACGTTTCGTGACATATTCGATGTGAAATGTCCACTGAGTGGCGCTTAAAGAGTGTTCATTTTTTTTTTTTCCCCGGAACAGATGAACGTACCTATGGTATGTTTAATGTGACGTTGGTTTTGTAGGTGTCACCGCAGTTCTGATTTTAAATGTCCGTTGAGTGGCGCTATAACTCTAATGCTCCGTGATGTTTTAACATGCCATCCAACATTAACATATAATTTAACATTAACATAACATACTATCTGCACTACACCTAAACCTACCCGATAGTATGAACAAAAGCGAATGTGATGTAAAAACGCAATTGCAAGCATGCCGTTTTAGCTTGTTTTTCAATCTCTCAGCTCTTTCATTGTGAGTTATGTTTTCAATGGGATTCATACCCAAGGATTCCATATCCTAAGTCCAATTCCATGCCGGCTGAGCTACCGAGCAAGCTTGTTACATCCAGAAAGCGAAACATATGAAGCTGTAATCAACTGTGTACTAAAACGATTACAAGTGCTCAATGTTTTACCACCTGTAATGTTAATTTCTGTAGGAAACTGCAGTGATATGTACTTATTGGTACTATTTGGAGCTGTAATCATAACTGTTTACGAAAACTATTACAAGTGCTCACTGTTATACCGCCTCTAGTGTTCATTTCTGTTGGAAACTGCAGTGATATGTACTTATTGGTACGTATTTCACGTCTCGCGAAAAAAGCCAGAGGTACATTTTCCTCATGAGACCAGGTAGGTGGATTAATATAGAACTCAACCAAGGTGTATGTCAACTATAAACAGCTTTGATTACAGCTTATCTGAATTAAGAAATTCTCATTGTTGAATTTAATTGACAGAGGAAGACTGCACATTCCAGATCGTCTATCAGTTTATGTATTAGTGGTGGGGATTTTTTCAGTGACTCTTTCTGCAGGTTACATATAGTTAATTCAATAGTTTGCAACAAGTGACAGTCATTCAGTCAATCGAATTGTTTTGAAATATTGATTTATTCAGGAAAGAAACAAGTGACGGTCACACTTTATATTAGGTGGCCTTAACTACTATGTGCTTACATCAAAAAATAAGTACAGTGTACTTATTGTGGTAATGTTGTATTTCAAAAGACTTTTGCTGCTATTGAGGTGGGATATGGGTAAGGTTAGGGACAGGTTTGGTGGTATGGGTAGGTTTAAGGGTGGGTTAAGGTGTAAGGGATGGGTCAACAGTGTAATTATAAATGTAATTACAGAAATTAATTACAGATGTAATTAAATATATGTATTTTAAAAAATATAAGTTCAATGTAAAAACATGTATGTACACAATAAGTGCATTGTACCAAATGATTAATTTAAATGTAAGTACATAGTTAAGGCCACCTAATATAAAGTGGGACCCAAGTGACTTAAGGAATTCCAAATAGCATACCTATCTTTATATGGCATAAACAGTAAGTGTAGTATGTTTGCATGCTATTCAGAATTGAGCCTCTGTATTTATGAGTGAGTCATTGAATCATTCACGCAACTTATACTTTCAAAAACACTAATTCATTCAGGAATGAAACAAGAAAGTTAAAAATGTATATTCAATATAACATGAATGAACTCCTCTCCTATGATCTCATGGGCTAGAGTGTCCATTGGATACGTACTTCAGAATCTCAGAAGTAGTAAATCAACCAGTTTGCCTACTGTTTTTCTTTTTTTTTTTGACTACTGTGAATTTGGACATGACATTCTTTTCATATACAGTTTTTTTGCCTACTATATAGCAGAAAAGTACTATATGCATATTTGGATGCAGATACGTATGGCTGAGTCATTGAATTATTCACTTAAGTGATTCGTTTAAAACATTGATTCATTCAGGATTGAAAGAAAGGGTACTTGCTGCTGACTGTAGATTTTTGTAACATACTGGACAAGCGCATAACTGTATATTTATTCACTACAGTAGATAAAGACAAATGTTTTTTCCTGTTTTTCTTTTTATAAAAGCAATATCACACTGTATATATTTGGAACAGCACTTTTGCACATATCATTTTGCTTAACCACAGAACACTATAATTTATTGCTATTTTCATATTGGAGTTGGATGCTTGTATTATGGATTTTTTAAAAACACTATTCTGTAATGAAATGTTTTCATGCTAATGTTTTAGGTCGCCTGGGATTCTAAAAAAAAAAAAAAAAGTTAGTTAAGTAAAGTAAGAAAATGGATTGCTCCATGCTTTTTGTTATCCTGTGAATGGAGGATGCTTTGAGAAATAAATAAAAAAAGCTAATTTCTAAAGCAAGGGAGGCTGGAGAAGAACATTCACTTTTAAGGTTAATTGGAGCCAAAAGTGTCACATCAATCTAGCAGTTTACTAGAGGAAATTGGCCTGGCCTTTTGTTGAGAAATGGCGGAGATCACCACATGGGGTTTTTCTATAGACACTGGGTTGTTAAATTTGTAATGGACTTACTGTGCTGCTGACCTGGTCTGGTCTGATATATAACTGTCTGTGGTGTAGACAGGACCCAGCCACCTTCACAACTTGTATTAAATTCATATTTTCGGCCTCCTGGGGTGCGATAACAACTCTCCTGTATGAAGTTGCTTGCACATCTGCCCTTCAGTTTGTTCACATGAAGATTTGAACATAGTAGTTCACATGTTTCCAGGTCAAAATAAAAGTCTCTGTACCAGCCGTGTTTTGGATGGTGGCCCATCAAAGAGGTCGGTGGTCCATATTGCTTCCTATTTTGCATTTATTGCATCAACTTGTTTTTGCTAAAGTGATTGGTTTCCCCAGTGTGTACATTTCATTTTAGAGTTATATTCTTTGACATTATAAAAAAAAAAATTAATAAATCTTGGCTGTAATTCAAGGTCTCTGTAGTGTCTGCAAATAAGGGAGAACAAATCTTTATCCCCTTAGATGATTGCCCAGAATAATGATAATAAAAAGGATTACTCCTGGTCTAAAGAAGGCATCACGCTGAGCTAAGGTCTAATTGGCGAGTTCCTTTACAAAGTTGATCAAGTCCTGGGGCTGGAAGTTAGTGAACTGGTCAATTAATCTTTCTTCTCCCTTAATGAGGTGAGGGATTTCCTGTGGCTGGAGCCCAGCACAAAGACAGACATAGTGCCCAAAGGATGTGGCGTCGCGGTACCAAGTGAGCCCCCCAATTAAAAACGGACACCCCCAAACCTACCCTCCTCTCCAGGTGGTAAATTGGTCTGACCCAGACTCAAAGAGAGTGATCTTAACTATGACTTCAAATCAACTTTACAGGAGGATTGGGGAAAAGGAGAAATTTCCTCCATGAAATAGGATTGCCATGGTCTGGAGCTTGCACCCACGAGGTCCAATCATTTCTTTGGCTAAATAAAAAGAAACTTGTTGAATCCCTCCTGCTGGGTGCCAAAGAGTTTCTGAAACATTATGTTGTGGTCTGACTTAGGATTTGGGGGTGGTGGATGAATGTCAGGACGGAACAAGCAGGATGAATAGGGGAATAAATGTGCTTGACATGGTTGGTTGGGTCATATAAAATCCGTGCTTATCAGAGGTCACTCCATCAGGAAGGGATCAAAGGTGAGCAAACAATGGAAGATTACAAAAACAATACCGTATGCAACAATCTCATCAAAAGAAACGTCTATCAGAAATACACATACATGTCTGGCCATTTTGCTGACTGCATTTTTTTCCAGTTTTTGCTACATTAAAGAGATATTTCACCCAAAAATAAACATTCTGCCATTATTTACTCACCCTGTGAAACGTAAAAGAAGATATTTTGAGAAATGTCTCTGGGGTTTTGTCCATACAGTTGAACACAAAGTGGTTTGGTTACCAATATTCTTCAAAATCAGTGTTGGGAGTAACTAGTTACATGTAACATAATTATGTAATTTAATTACAAAATAAATGTAACTGTAATCTGTAACAGTTACTGAGAAAAAATGTGTAGTTAAATCACAGTTACTTATTAAAATGTTAACAATTACAAAGGGGATTACATCTGAATATTTTCACACACATACATAGATTTAATTGATTCCTATCCCAAATTGCATTGACTGCTCTAAAATATGAGACACCGATGTTTTAGGAGTTTAGGACACATGCTTATTCGATAACATTTTTATTTCCTATTTGGGTTTATGTACATGCTTTATTTATTTATTTATTTTTTTCGAAGGCTTTGTCAGTTGCCAGTGTTTCCTGTCGTAGCTATGCAAAGATTTGATTTCATAAACAGTATAATAACTATTAAACTGTATGATTTTAAATCTGTATTTAACCTCAGAATGATTTCAAAGTAAATAGAGGTGCATCTGGCCGCACATTTGCATCGCCCAACATCCTTTTGTTCTGTACAATAAACAGAAATGGGTTGTTTTCCAAAAATATAATAATATAATAAGTAAATGGTAGAACCATCTACATAGAATATTTCTGTGATCTTCTTAGGCTTACGTTGTTTTTTTGGAAATGCAGCAATGACGCAGTCAGTTCATCTCCTGAGTCTGTTCCAAGGACTATAAAAAAAAAGCCTTCAGTTCAGAGAACACATTCTGAATGTAGTTTCCCATTGAATTCACCTTCTCCTATATTGAAGCACATAATGAGGGCTAATGTGTGGTCAAGCCTGCTGACCATGGCTGGCGATGCAATGCAATTGCGCACGGCTCAGACGGAGAAACTCCCGGGTCAAGAATCCAGCCCTCGGCCATGTTTGAGTTCAGCGCCCTCTCATCAAGACTGGGACCTCCAACAGCAAAACACAGGGCTCTCAGTGATCCCTGCTTCCCGAAGCGTCCCCTAAGCAGGCTACAACAGAAGCACTTGTTACTTTGCGAGTCATTGGACCACGTTTCAAAATCCCCAAGGCAAACCTGCCTTTGTCTACAACAGTGGAAGTAGACAGAGGTAAACTCTCATACTGTGAAATACAAGCCAGTGATCCATGTTTCAGGCATTGCAAGCGTAGCCTTTGGAAAAGCTGCTTGACCGAGCTCCCCTCCCTCATTAGATTGATAACATGGGTCAGTCCTCTAAAGAGCTTAACGTCTGCTTTCGGACTCTGTGTTGGTACATATAGAAAATTACACTAAAAGCACTGCCAGAAAGATTTTGACTTTATAATAACCTTTTTACATATAAAATCCTTTAATCTGAAGACCCTTGGGAGGGTCGGGCCACTGAGGTGAGCTTGATTGGCTTTTGTAATTAACCAGAAAGGAACAACAC